>QRFJ01000413.1:0-41397 GCA_006176705.1 Cocos nucifera
CCCTTAGATCAGATTCAGATATGATTTTTGGAGGTGTGATAGAGAAGAGAGGATCTCCAGATCCAACCCAAGTGGATACCGATAGAGGCCAGGCGCTTGCGTGGCTAGATCCAGAACCTTCCGCTGCAAACAGGATCATCAACAGGGTAATAGGATTACCCAGATCAGGTAAATTAAATTTGATTTAATTTATCTTTTAATTTTATTTTATTAAAATAATAAGAATTAGATCTGTAACATATCAAGATCTGATTGAAATCAAGAGAAAAATTTTTAAAATATATCTCTTGATCTGATCAGACCTGAACGAACCTGGACCAAAAAATCAGGATTTTCCTTCATATAGCACATGTATGCTTGTGGAGGTTGTCTCAGGCATAAACTCCTGATTGACTATCTCAAGTGTAAGCTCCTAAAGGCTATCCGATATATTAGTACATGAGGCTATCTTAAGTATAAACTCCTAGAGGCTATCCCACGTATAAGTTCATAGAGGCTATTCTATCCTATGATAAGGTTAGTCTAAACCATTTCTAATTCGTTTAATTATTTATGCTTTAGTTGTTACCCTAGAATTAATTTTGATAATGTCAAAAGTATTTGAGTACAAATCATGATTACTAATGACGTTCTTGAGAATGATTGTAGGTTTTCTCACAATACTCAATGGTTGATTTCATCTAAGAAGAAATCCTCTCAAATTTAAGTAAATATTATGTTCCCAAGTCAAAGATTCATGTTTGGAAATAAAGAAATTAAGTTTGGTATGAAAAGTGTTAAAAAAATAGAAAGTCTAGTCTAGAAAGACCTCTCAACAAGTTTAATTATTCATAAATTAAGTTTGAGAAAGCAAATCTAGTCTAAAATATGTTTGAGTAAGAAAAGCTACTTAAAATCAATTTTGATATGCTTGGCATACCTTTGAGTTGACCAAGCAAGGACCTTAGCCAACCCAATCTCAGTTCAAGAAAAAGATAGATAGAAAAAAAATTTAGATGAACTCCCTTAGCTGATCAAGTTTTTATCTTAGCCGACTCAAGCATTTAGATAGCCGACTAAACCTCAGACTCAGGATGAAGATAAAAGAATGAAGAATCCAAAAATTTTCCCAAGTCAATCTAGAAAATAACATAGCCGACCAAGATTGGTGCTTAGCTGACTTATAAGAAAAGATAGCTGACTCAATCTCAGAGGTAGAAGAATGCAAAAAATGGCAAAAATTTATAATTTCTTTGAGTCGATCCAAAAAGTCAGTTAGCCGATCAAGTCACAATATATGCCGATTAAAAAGATATCTGAGCTGATCCAGTCTTAAAAAGATAGAATAGATAGAAAGTTAAAAAATTTGTGCATGTTCCCGAGCCATCTTAGAAATTCACTTAGCCAACTCAAAATTTTAGGTTAGTTGGCTAAGAGCTTGTGTGGGCCGACTTACAAAATTCTAACGAAATCATGACTACTTTTCTAGATTTTCTCAAACAACCAAAACTTATTTATAATGGCTATTTTCAAGCTTCCAATAACTAGAGTATTAATTACAGACATTCTTGAGGCTATAAATAAAGAGATTTTAAATAGAAACAAAGAGATCAAGTTTTTATAAGCTTTATCAATATTATCTTCAAGCTATTTAGTGAAACTCAAGAGTGCAAGTAGAAGGAATTTAAGAGAGCTTTTAATTCAGTTTTTCATATTTAATCAACTCATAAGAGAGGAAGAGTGCATTGATTTGAGCCAACCACTTTTGAGTAAAAGCATTAAAACTTTCATCCATCCTCTCTCTCAAGCATTTAAGGAAGAAGTCAAAGCTATTAAGAAACTCAATCACTTTGACTTCTTCAAGAGTTTAAAGAATTTTATTATTTTAAATTTTAAATTTTTATATATTTTTCTATGGTTATTATAACAACTTTCTTGGGGAAACAAACTTAGGGTTGATTTAAGCCTTAAGTTGGATAGTGTAAGGTTTTGGTTCATAAGCCAGTGAAAATCAACTGAGTTGATTATGATTCTGAAAAATAATCAATGGCAAAATTTTATTTGATGGGTCAAGAAAAATCAATTAAGTTGGATTGTGAGCTCATGAAAATAATTAGACTGTAATCTTAAAAGATTATAGTTGAAATTCTCAAGTGGATTGACTTGGGTAGTGGACGTAAGTGTTGAGTTGAGCATCAAACCACTATAAATCTTGTATATTTATAATTGTGCATTCGTATTTATCTTTTATTTTCTGCTAAGCGCCCTATAAATACTATAAAATCTATTTTTGAGCACAAATTCTATAATTAATTTTTAAGAAACCCTATTCACCCCTCTTAACAAATTTAATTCTAAATATACCGATAAATCTCTTACAAAGTTTTACAATGATTAAATTTATGTGCCACATAATATATCTTTAACATTAATATTCATGTACAATAAATATAAATAATACTCATATTGAAAAATCACATAAGCCATATCATATCATGCAAATCAAATCTCACAATACAAATCCAATGATACAAGTCAATAAACAAATATTTGTACTAGTGATCCAATACAGGAATTCTTACCTCAATCGACAAATTGAACTCACTAGGTTATGATCTGGGCATTAAAAATCCTGCTCGATGTTCTCCTATAGAACAAAATTAATTTTATAAAATAAGATTCAGTAAATTAAATTAATTATCTGGAATCTTTTACTGGGATTCATTAAGGTCCCCCCTCCCAAAATCTCAAAATTTTTTCTTTTAAAATTTTTCTAATCCATCTGAGTAAGAGAAAAAATAAATAAATAAATAAATAATTGGGTAACAAATAATTAAAGAAGAGAGAGAAACCCTCTCATCTCTTCTTCTCTTCTTCTCCAAAATAGGGGACATCCTCCCCATTTTCTCTTCTCCCAACGGTGGTGGTGGATGACTTGAGGTCGGCCACCAATAGTGGCTCTCGGTGGCGGGGAAGCTAAGGATGCATCAATAGCCATAGCCGATGGGAAAGGTTAGCGAAAATAAAAAAAATTAAGCTAATCTGACAGTCAATCTGGTAGCTTGTCAGACCCATTCGTGTGTCGGTGATAAGGAGAGAACTAGAAAAAAAGAGAAGAGAAGGAAGAGGAAGGAAGCTACCTTGGTCCGATGGAGCTAGAGGAGGTTTGGGTGATCTCTTCCTAATGACAACTCAAGAGGAAAAAAATTTGAAAAATACCAGATGATCCATCGCGATTTCTCAAACAATTTGGGGTGGAGATATGAGGGATAGAAATGGGTTTCTTATGGACATGATTTCTTAACCTAAATCGGACTCCCGTCAGCCCTAATTTGGATGGAATTGGGAGAGAAGAAGACACCCTATGGGAGTCTTCTTTCTCTCCTTTTCGTGCATGCAGCACGTGCCAATCAGGTGGGCCCTAATTATTTCCGAAGACTCCTTCTCCCCTCTTTGCACATGCCATGCATGTGCCAATCAGGTGGGCCCTAATTATGTTGAGTTGGGTCCAAGAGCCCAAATCGGTTTGGGCTGTTGTAGCTGTATGGTGTCTTCTCATGCTCCCAACTAGAATGTCTTATGTGGAATGCAAGGCTAGGAATGAATTGTTCATGGAGATAAAAGCAATCAAATTTCTACCTCACATGGTAAGGGAGGAGATCTAAATGTATGATTTTACTTTCGTTGGAATATTGCCCGCATCCAGCCACACAAGAAATTGGGCCATGATTATGGACTGGTTCCAAGGATTAAGCATAGTGGATACAAGGCAAGGCCGAGCTAGAAAAAATGAGTCACAAGGATTGATTAAATAAATAAATAAATAAATAAATAAATAAATATATATATATATAAAATAAAAGAAGAACAAGTGGAGTATCACATCCATTTCCCTCCCAACCCACCCAAACCGCCCCCCACCATCCCCACCCGCCCAAACTTCTGCTTCCATCTCAAAGTAACATATAAAAGAATCAACTTTACAGAATTAAACTGCTTGTTTGAAATATTATAGATTCATTAAAAATAATCAAAGAATGGGAAATTGACGTGGCTGGGAAAGAAAAAAATTGATGTGCTGCACAGTATAGTGGATGATTTTCATACTTAACCACTATATTGCACCCTCGGGAGGCCAAAAAAAAAAAAAAAAAACATATTGCTAGGTTGTAGTTGAAGAGCATGGACATGCTAGTCTAAAATAAAAGCCTTGGGAATCCTCGATGTGCATATAAGTATGGAGTCTTTTAATAAGTCTGTTGAAAGAAATTTTGTATGGACTGAAAATATGAAGAGATCTAAAGTTCATGATGTAAAAGCCTAATATGATGCCACACTGGGGCCAATCCCAATCAATTCTCGGTTGCCACCAATGTCGAAGTAATCCTCAACTCCAGATCGGCCAATCCGAGAGGCACCCCGTTAGCACCCCTGACCTGCTCAGATGGGAGAATTGATCGGTGGACTCCTAACAAGCCCAATCTAGAACTAACAAAGTCTGCCCCATGGCTGGCTTACAAACACCAGATCCTAAGGTCATGGGCCGAACCAGGCCTTCACTCGTGGCTCGCCACATCCGAGTAATGTTATTGTCAACTACGAGCAGGCCCCTCACCCAATAAATAACTTGATCCTTGATCGGAGGCCCTCCTTTCAAAGGACCATTCCTCAGTGATTGACCCCTCTTCGGCCTTGTTTATGCCGCGACTCTTTGACTTGGTGAGATGACCCCCTCATCGGCTCCCACCCCCATGATCGGATCCTCGAGGCTCAATAACCTAGAAGTCGAACCCTTATCAGCCCACCATCACCCCGTTTGAATCGATGGAGTCACGGGTTGCTTGGCCAACAATCCCTTTTCGGGAAACACCCATGGCCTCTCGGCAAACGACTCCTACTAAATCGAGGATCGGTGCAACATCTAGACAATTGACCCCTACTGAGTAGATGCCAGCCCCCGCGCCCAGCAACTCAATTAGTGGTGGATAGCCTGCCCTGACAACCTACAGATTCAGGCAGGACCAACTCCCAGTGGCCAAAGTAGTGGCCAATGATTTGCCCTGCCAACACACAGGCTCAGACGTGATCAGCTCCTATAACTAACCAATTTGGCAAGCGACAGGCGCCCTCAGCAGTCGCCTAGCGAATGAGAAATCATACCACCTATTCTGCCAGCCTACAAGCTTAGGCCTAATAGACTCCGACCTCTGTCTATAAAAGAAATCCAAAAAGGGGATCCTAAGGTATGCCATTACTTTACCTCTCAAACTCCTTCTATTGAATGAGACTCTAACTTGAGCGTCGGAGGATCTCCGCCGGAACTACCTCCGGTTAGAAATTTTTCTTGTAGGTCTCGCCCCCAGGAGGACCAATCTCAACCATCCACTCCAGCATCTGCGATGCTCGGTGAAATCTTGTATCAACAGATTAGTGGTAGAGGAAGGATCCATCCCTTTTTTAAGGAATGCAAATCGAGGCAACTAGGGTCATGGCACCAAAAAGGCATCTTCCCACCGTACTGGCACTACCATATGGCCAGAGGAGGGCCGGGCTGACCATCTGGTTCAGCCACTGGCCACGGAGGGTCACCCGCCTCCACAATCGGCAGTGGTGATGGTGGAATAGTTTAACCTATTTTTTCAATAGGTTTAGAACCTAACAGCCACTATCCAAGAGATCCAAGCCATCCCGATGGCCCCACCACCGGTGCCTACTACCATCCAAGCCGCCCGGTTCTGCCATCGGCCGCACCACAACCAAACCCAGCATCGCACATGGCGGCACTCCCTTCAGATCAATTATGGGCCTTGCCCCCGAGTTTGAGAAAGTGGCTGACCCGACAGAGCTACTCCAAGAGCCTAGACCAGGGCGACACCAATCGCCAAGCTCCCAATCGGGGCATGACTCGACTCCTAGTCAGCATTCTCCCCAACTTTCTAAAGCTGGCATGACTTGAGGCACCGAGGTTGAGCGGCGACTTCGCAACCTGGATTGATGGATCGAGATGATCCGCTGCTAGGTGTCAGCACTGTACAATAGGTTTGGCATTGAACTGTCTTTCAACTCCCAAATAATGCAGAAGCCCCTGCCTCATCACTTCGAGGATCCTTAGCTGGAGAACTTTGATGGGATGGCTGATCCCATTGACCATCTTGAGAGCTTCAAGCTGGTTATGCTCCTCCATGAAGCTATGGATGCTATCCTGTGCCAAGCATTCTCCTCCACCTTAAAGGAGGCGGCCCAGTAGTGGTATTCAAGTCTAAAGTCAATTTCGATCCACTCCTTTAAGCAATTGAGCCGATCCTTTGTCGACCACTTTGTTAGCAGCTGACGACTGCAAAAGTGGTCAGATTACCTCCATACTATTAAGTAAAGGAAGGGAGAGACTATTCATTCCTTCATCGATCGCTTCAATACGATAGCACTTGAGGTGCACGACCTAGATCAGTTGGTCGCGATATCCACATTGATGAGCGGACTACTGAAAAATGATTTGAACAAGTCATTAGTAAAGACCTGCCCTCAAGACTTCTCCGACATGCTAGCTAGGATGGAGAAATATGCTTGCATGGAGGAGGCTTCGTGGGAGATGAAGCCCCCGCCAACTTTATTGTGGGGAGGGCAAGGGAGAAACTAGAGGAGCGCTCACCCCAGAGGGAGGAGAGGGTGCATTAGCATTTGAGGTCTCCTTATTGTTAGAAGGATGGAATTTTGCCCCATAGTTACCAACCTAGGAGCCCTCGGAGGAAGAATCAGCGCTCCTCACCCTCATCGAGGAGGTTCAATAATTATACCCCTTTAAATGTGCCAAGGACCCAAGTACTCATGGAGAACAGGAGGCAGCTTCGGGAGGTGATGAAGCTACAAACACATCCTGCTCGGAGAGATCCGAATAGGTACTACCTATATCATCGAGACCACAATCACGACATGGAGGACTGCATCCAACTTCAAGATAAGATTGAGAATCTCATCTAATGTGGCTACCTCAATCGGTTCATCCGACATCGAGAAGAGCAGTGAGAAGATCGGTGGAGATCATCCCAATCGATAGAATAGCCCAGGCAAGCCAAGCAGCCGCAAGACCGACCCTCGGTAGGTATAATAAACACCATGCTGGGGGCAGGGCAATGGAGGAATCATAAAAAATGAGGAGGCGGTGAAAAAGTGGAGGGTTAAAGGGCCCATCACCTTCACTGAGGATGCCCAAGGAGTTCAGTTCTTGCATAATGATGCGGTGGTTGTAACACTTAACATCGACAACTATGATGTACGTTGCATCTTGATAGATAATGAAAGTTTTGCTGATATCATGTTTTATAACGTTTTTATGAAAATGGGATGGTCTAGTGATTGGCTAGGAAGGGTTGACTCCCCGCACTTCGAGCCATTGTGTCCATATATCATCTAAAGGTAAAATTCCCAACAATGGATAGAGAAGTTGGGAAAATTCGCAAAGATCAAGACTTAGCATGCCATTGCTATAACATCACCCTTCGGGGTGTCAAACCTTCCGAGTCCTACCTTGTTGAAGGACCGGACACCCATGACAAGTTGGTTGAAGAGCATGGAAAACTAGTCGAGGATCTTGTATCTACCCCTTGGCAGATGGGGACCTAGAGCATACCATCCAGATCGACACCAACCTGAATCAGGTAACAAAAAATCTACTAACCTTCTTTTTGCAGAAGAATGTGGATGTCTTTGCCTGGAAGCTAGTGGATATGTCGGGCATTGACCCCTTGATGATGGTGCACTGGCTGAATGCGAACTTGTGGCATCGATCCATCAAGTAGAAGAAGTGGACCTTTGCACTTGAGCGACAAAAGACGATAGTCGAGAAGGTGGACAAATTGACCCAGGTAGGCTTCATTAAGGAGATAGTTTATCCAGAATGGATTGCGAATGTGGTCATGGTGAAGAAGGCAAACAAACAATGGTATATTTGCATTGACTTCACCAAGCTGAACAAGACCTGCCTGAAGGATAGTTATCTGTTACCGAAGATCGATCAGCTAGTCGATGCCACATTAGGCCATGAGCTTCTCATTTTCATGGATGCCTTTTCTGACTACAATCAAATCTAGATGATATCTGAAGATGAGGACAAAATAGCTTTTACCACTAACAAAGGCCTCTTTTGTTACAAGGTCATGCCCTTTGGTTTGAAAAATACAAGTATAACCTACCAACATCTAGTGAATAAAGTTTTCAAGGACCAATCGAGCAGAACATAAAAATATATGTGAATGATATACTCATCAAGAGTAAAACTACAAGCACTCACGTCGATGACCTTAAAGAGGCATTCGCCACTTTATGGAGATATTTGATGAAGCTGAATCTGGCAAAATGCACCTTCGAAATAACTTCTAGAAAATCTCTTGGTTTTATGGTCTCCAGCTGAGAAATTGAGGCTAATCCAAAGAAGATTAGAGCCATGTAAGAGATAGCCTCTCCTGCAATGATTAAAGAAGTACAGCGCCTCATAGAAAGGATCACCACCTTGACCACCTTGAATTGGTTTATTTCAAAGTTAGTTGAGCGATGCTTGTCTTTCTTCCAGGCCTTAAAATAATCAAAGAATTTTCAATGGATAGAGTAATGCTAGAGAGCCTTCGATGATCTAAAGGACTATCTTTGCTCCATCCCTCTACTCGGCAAGCCAAACCTTGATGAAGAAGTATTCCTGTACTCAGCCATCTCTCCCCTAGTGATGAGTGCAATGCTTGTTCAAGAGTGAAATGGGGTCCAGAAGCTGATTTACTATGTCAGCCAGACTCTACAGGATGTCGAGACCCAATATTCAAAATTGGAGAAGCTGGCCGATGCTCTCCTCATTGCTACTCGAAAACTTTGCCCTTACTTTCAAGCTTATCCTATAATACTCTTGACAGATTAACCCATAAAGATAATTCTTCACCAGCCAGATACATTAGGGTGAATTGCAGAATAGACAATAGAGCTATCCAAGTTTGATATCCAATACTATTCACGATCATTGATTAAAGCTCAAAACCTGGCCGATTTTATGATGGAATGCACAATTCCAGACGAGCCAGATGAACAAGAAGCTGAACCCCAAGATAGGAACCATGAAAGTCCTTCCGAGGCTAACCTTGGCACCTGGATGTTGCACGTGGATGGATCATCCAACCACATGGGATCGAGAGCAGGATTGATTCTCTCATGTCTGGATGGCACAGTCGCCAAGTATGCTCTGTGCTTTGAGTTTCCTGCAATCAACAACGAAGTTGAATATGAAGTTTTGGCTGCAGGACTCAAGATCATTAAAGAATTAGAGATCCAAGATTTGAAGGCTTACATTGACTCCCAACTGGTCATCGCACACATTCGGGGTGACTACAAGGCATGTGGGGAGAACATGCTGAAATATCTCTAAAAGATAAAAAGCCTAACATCTATGCTCAGCAACTTTGAAATACAATAGATCCATAGATCGGAGAATACTCAGGCCAACCTATTATCTAAGTTGGCAACATTAGTGCCATCTGAAATACCAAGGAGGGCCTTCTTCGAAGTACTTAACAAGCCAAACATCGAAGAACTGGCGACAGTGAAGCAAGTGGATGAAGAATCATGTTGAATGGATCCGTTGATCGCCTACCTCCAAGACGGGATTTCACCTACAGATAGAAAGGAAGCTCAAAAGATCAGGTACCAATTTTCTTGATACCTTCTTTAAGAGGAAAAGCTATACAAGAGATCCTTTTCTCTATCCTAAGGGAAGTGCATGAAGGTGCATGCGAGAGCCATATCAAAAAGAGGATGCAGGCCTACAAGCTCCTCCGATAGGATTACTATTGGTCGACAATGCAGCAAGATACCCAAAATCTGGTCATGTGGTGCGGACAATGTTAGAAACATTTTAATATACAATGCCTACCCATTGTGCTGATCACCCCCATGTATGCGCCTTGGCCAATTGCATAGTAGGAAATGGACATCCTTGGCCCTTTTCCTCGAGCATCAGGTCAACAAAAGTTTTTGCTTATTGCCATGGACTATTTCACTAAGTGGGTAGAAGTTGAGCTGCTGGCCCACATTATGGAAGCGAAGGTGGTAGATTTTGTCTAGAAGTACATCATATGTTGATTTAGACTCCCCCAAGTGCTGGTCACTAACAATGGGCATCAGTTTATTGGGTCCAAATTGGTACAGCTTTGTGAGGAAAATGGGATCTTGCATCATCCTACCTCCATGGCTCACCCCCAAGCAAATGGAGAGGTGGAGGTGACAAACCATACCATCCTATACGATTTGAAAAGGAAATTAGACCGAGCCAGGGGAGCTTGGGCCGATGAGCTCTATTATGTGCTTTGGGCCTACCAGATGATGCCAAAAGTTCTAACTAGAGAAATTCCTTTCATCCTCACTTTCAAAATTGAGGTCGTGATACTCGTCAAAGTCAGAGTTCCATTGGCATGAGTTAAGAACCATGATGAGTAGACCAATGACGAAAGGCTGCATGCAAATCTAGATTTACTGGAAAAAGCCTGAGAAAGAGCCCACATTAAGATGGTTGCCTACCAGTACAAAATAGCTTGGTACTATAACTCCAAGGTTAGGAACAAGTACTTCAAAGTCAGTGACATAGTACTACAAAGAGCGGAAGTCTCTTAACCCGGTGAGTAGGGTAAGTTGGCGCCAAATTAGGAAGGTCCCTACCAAGTGGACGAGATCATCAAGCTTGGGACCTACCGATTGAAGCAGTTAGATGGAGCACGACTTCCTCGACTGTGAAACTTGGAGAATCTCTGGATGTATAACTAGTAATGTAACGTGCAACCTCTTTCGATAAATAATTTTTTATATAAACTTCAAGTTGCATTTTCTTGTCTGCTCATCGAACTATAGCAATGTTTGAAGGAGCCTCTGATCGGCTTTAAATGGCCTTTGATCAGCCCAGCCTTAGAACAATCCAATATTTGAAGGAGCCTCTAATCGACTTTAAACGATCTTTGATCAGTCCAATATTTGAAGGAGCCTCTGATCGACTTTAAATGGCCTTTAATCTACCTAACCTTAAATCAACCTAATGTTTGAAGGAGTCTCTGATAGGCTTTAAACGGCCTTTGATTGGTCGAATATTTAAAGAAGCCTCTGATCAGCTTGAAATGACTTTTGATCGACCTAGCCTTTAATTGGTCCAATGTTTGAAGGAGCCTCAGATCGACTTTAAATGGCCTTTGATCGGCCCAACCTTAGATCAGCCCAATGTTTGAAGGAGCCTCTGATCGGTCTAATATTTGAAGGAGCCTTTGATTAGCTTTAAATGGCCTTTAATTGGCCCAATATTTGAAGGAGCCTCTGATCGACTTTAAATGGCCTTTGATTGATCTAATATTTGAAGGAGCCTCTAATTGGCTTCAAATGGCTTTGGATCAGTCCGACCCTAGATCGACCCAATATTAGAAGGAGCCTTTGATTAGCTTTAAACGATCTTTGATCAGTCCAATATTTGAAGGAGCCTCTGATTGAATTTAAATGGCCTTTGATTGGCCCGATCTTAGATTAGCCTAATGTTTGAAGAAGTCTTTGATCAACTTTAAATAGCCTTTGATCAACCCAATGTTTGAAGGAGCCTTTGATCGACTTGGCTTTAAATCGGCCCAATGTTTGAAGAAGCCTTTGATCAGCTTTAAATGACCTTTAATCAGCCCGACTTTTAATCGGTCCAATATTTGAAGAAGCCTTTGATCGGCTTTAAATGGCCTTTAATCAGCCAAGCTTTTGATCGGCTTAATATTTGAAGGAGCCTTTGATCAGCTTTAAATGATCTTTGATTGGCCTGGTCTTTGATTGGTCTTATACAAATGACATTTGATCGACTAAGGATAAAGACGACTGGATAGAGACTAGATTGATGAGGACATCACTTAACACTATTATTGATGCAAATCTACATGTATTTTATTTTTTATTTTTACCTGGGTGTATGTATGGGTGTATAAAAAATGAATGTATCTTCTTCTTTCCAATTCATGCACATATTTTAAAGCATGAGGTGGATTAGTTTGTTAGATGGTTAGCTTATTAGGATTTTATTTATTATTTTATTAAAAATTTATTAGGAGGTTGAAATCTATTAATTTGTTAGAAATTAGTTAGGAAGTTGAAGTTTGTTAGAAATTTATTAGTAGATTGAGAGTTTGTTAAGAGATTAGAGGATTGTTAGAGGTCTATAAATAAGACCATAAATCTAAATGAAAAAAAAGAAAGAGTTAAATTTTTGGAGTGAAGAACTTAGGTTGATTTTTTTAATTTTTTTTTCCTCGTCTCCTCTGGGATGGATTTTCTCAACTTTTTTCTCTTTCCTCTTTACCCCAATCCTCTTCTATTTTATAAAAAAAATCTCATAGTTATCCTTTTTTTTATTCTAATCCGGAGTGACTTCTTAGTTCACTCACGATCCTTCCTGTTACCTTATCCCGCATCAATTTTGGTATCAAAGCATAGGTGGATTATGATGTTTTGGAAAAAAAGATCTATCTCCAAGCTCCTAAGATCCTAATCGTCAAATTCTTTTTCTACTTTAAACTCCCCTCCCTACTTCTATCGCCAACCTCCAAAAGCTTTTTGTATACTATCCTGACTTTATCAGCACCTGCTCGTCTTTGTGCCTATCTACCTCCACTGCCATGCCGCCTTGCACCATCCGCCACTGCTCTGAGCTATCTTTTTCAGCACTTCTTCTGCCACAACTTATCGTACAACGACTTCGATGGCCCACTTCTGGTGATACCCTCAATGACCATCAGATCTACATGTATTTTATTTTTTATTTTTACCTGGGTACATATATGGGTGTATAGAAAATGGGTGTATCTTCTTATTTTCAGCTTATGTACACATCTTAAAGCATCAGGTGAATCAGTTTATTAGATAGTTAGCTTGTTAGAATTTTGTTTATTATTTTGTCAAAAATTTGTTAAGAGGTTGGAATCTGTTAATTTGTTAGGAATTAGTTAGGAAGTTGAAGTTTGTTAAGAATTTATTAGTAGGTTGAGAGTTTATTAGAAGATTAGAGGGTTGTTAGAGGCCTAAAAATAAGACTATAAATCTAAATAAAAAAAGAAAGAGTTAAATTTTTAGAGTTAAGAACTTAGGTTTTCTTCTATCTTTTCTTGGATTTTCTTCCTTCTTCCACCTCAGTAAATCCTGTGCCGTTCTTCTTAACCCCAACAAATCCTATGCTGCTCACCTCTGGGATGGATGTTTCTAACTTTTTTTCTCATCTCCTCCGGGATGGACTTTCTCAATTTTTTCCTCTTTCCTCTTTACCCTAATCCTCATCTATTTTATGGGTGAAATCCCATAGTTATCTCTTTTTTTATTCTAATTTGGAGTGACTTTTTAGCTTACTTATGATCCTTCCCGCCACCTTGTCCCGCATCACGAATGTTCCAAAAAATGGAGAGAAGATGAAAACTAGCAGAAAAAGTTTTATTCATCAAAATCTCTAGAATTACAAGCTTGAAGAACATCCAGTTACAAAATATAGATCGGGCTCACGTGATGATACAAGCTGTCTCTGGGGTAGGCCTGTCGAAAGCACTCTAGGTTATGGTAGCAACAGGGTGCGGGGAAGACTTGGAGAAGGGCTTGGCCCTACAATGATGAAATGCAGGCAGGGGTCGAGGAGATGGAGCAAGGTGTGATGCCATCATGGTTGGAACCATTTCGCCTAAGTAAACTCAGCTTCGAGGATGGCTATGGATCACACCGCTCCAAAAGGTTGACTGACCCCCCTGGGGGGAGGGCTAGGTGCTCTGGCATGATGATATGCCAAGGGAACCTCCAACGCCAGTCCTTCCATCTCAACTACCTCTATCACTCGAGTTGAATTGGGGGAGACATCTCCAAAGAGGTCGCGCCCACCTTCGCGATGCGCCCTAAAGAAGATGCAACTCCTATGGAGAGTGCCTCAACAACCTGTAGCCATCCCTTTCAAAAGCTCACACTCCGAGGCTGCCCCACCAGAGATTGTCATTGAAGCCATTTTGATGAGGAGGAAGGAGGCATCTTGTTGAGGAATCAAGGATGCTTTGGCCTGGCACCGCATGAGAGAAATCTCTCAAGGCCATGAGCCCACTCCCTCCTTATGTGAGATGGCGATTTCCAACACCTCCCAAGCCAAAGCGAACCTGAGGATATCCCCAGGTTATCTAAGGAAAAAGAAAAAAAATAGGCTAATGGCAAGCCAATCGATGCCATCGCGATATTTTGGGAACAGTCATGAATGGCGGTCCATGGCGTCCAGGACTCCCTTTTTATAGGCACCTCTGGCTCTGGCACTGCCTATAGCACCCATCCATAGCATGATAAGTGTCACCATAGGAGAGGTGTGATAGACCATGCCAGCAAAAATCAGGAGAATAGACCTCCTTCCCCAGAGAATATTGCCTTTGAAAAGCAATGGGCATTAAATGCTTCCCCTAGACGATATTGCCATCAGAAAAGTAGGCATTAAATGCCACCAGGAATGCGTACAATTGACTGCCAACGCCCAGATATATATTGAACATGGATTGAACTTCGACCAACATGGTTGGAAGGAGCCCAACGATAACCACGGGGTATTCGGGCATAGGCCTGGGCTCGATGACTAGACCGATGGACCGACCCCTTAGAAGTATCTTAGCTGAAATCGACCTCTGAGAAACCATTCAAGAAGATTACGGTGAGAGAGAAATCAAGATGAAGCAAGCCTGGTGCAGCAATGACTTGGGATAAGTAGAACCAGAAGAGATGAAGAAAATCCAAAAATAGCTGGAAGGTGTAAGAAAGAAGGAGAAGGAGGAGCACGACTCAGCTTTATAGCCAAGAGAAAGTGACCCCAAAGGATTCCAAATCATCATCATTAATCGGGCTACCTGCACATGTCACTCCTTCATCGACTATGTACGACTGTCAGTCATCGAAATTAATATACCGTGCGAAAAGAGGTACCGCTGAAGTTCAAAATCGAGGCCCATCATCACATATCATCACTTCGTTTTGGTCTATCCAACCATGCCCCATCACATTTGTCTCGGAAGTCATGCACGTCCCATCAAACAGAAGGAAACTCTTCATATTTATGGTGCCAAGGATCAGTGGTATTCCCTTCGTCCGACAAAAGCTCGGACTCGAGAGTAGAGGGGCATGTATTGGGAGGAATTTTGTATGTGCCAAAAATATAAAAAAACCTAAATTTCATGATGTGAAAGCCCAATATGGTGCCACATTGGGCCAACCCTGACCAATCCTCGATCGCCACCAACGTCGAAATAATCCTCGACTCTAGGCTGGCCAACCCAAGAGATACCCTATCGGCACTCAATGACTTTCTCAGATGGGAGGGTTGATCGACCGACTCCCAACAAGCGCAATTCGGAACTAACAAAGTCCACCCCATGGCCGGCTTAAAAACACCAGATCCTAAGGTCATCAGCCTAACCAGGTGACCACCTATGGCCTGCCGCGTCTGAGCAATGTTATCATCAACAACGAGCAGACCCCTCACCCAACGGACAACTTGATCCTTGATAGAAGGCCCTCCTTCCAGAGGACCATTCCTTGGCAATCGATCCCTCTTCGACCCTGTTTATGCTGTGACTCTCTGACTTGGTAGGATGATCCTCTTGTCTGCTCCCACTCCCATGATCAGGGCCTCAAGTCTCAATAACCCAGCAGTCAAACCCTTATTAGCCGACCATTACCCCATCTGAACCAATGGAGTCGCAGGTTGCTTGGCCAACAACCCTTTTTCAAAAAATGCCCATGGCTTCTCGGCAGACGACTTTTGCTAAATCAAGGATTGGTGCAACATTTGGATAGCTGACCCCTATCAAGTAGATTGTAGCCCCCGCACCCAGCAACTGAGTTAGTGGCGGATAGCCTACCCTGACAACCTACAGATTCAGGTAGGACCAACTCCCAGTGGCTAGAGTAGTGGACGGCAGTTCATCCTGCCAACACATAGGCTCAGACATGATCAACTCCCATAACTAATCAATTTGGTAGGTGCCCCTTGGCAGTCGCTCCGCGAACGTAAAATCATACTACTTACTCTGCCAGCCTGTAAGCTTAGGCTTAATAGACTCTGACCTCCATCTATAAAAGCAATCTAAAAGGGGATCCTAAGGTATGCCATTACTCTGCCTCTCACACTCTTTCTTTTATTGAACGAAACTTTAACTTGAGCATTGGAGAGTCCCTGCTAGAGCCACCTCTGGTCAGGGATTTTTCTTGTAGGTCTCACCTCTAGAAGGACCCATCTCAACCATTCGCTCTAGCATCTCTAGCGCCAAATGAAATCTTACATCAATAAAGTCCAATGAAGATTTTGGAGGATATGTACTAAAAAATAATTATAATAAATTTTAAATATATTTTCATTGTCTAAATAGAGAAAACTAATTCATTATCTCAGGCAAAGGAAAACTAGTTCGTATTTTTTATTTTTTGTATATAATCTTAGAGAAGAAGAAGAAGAATGTTCCCTTGTAAGAATTGATAAGGCATGCTATTTATCCCTAGTGACAAAGGTTGCTTAATTGGACTATCAAAAATTAGGTTCATGCAATGCACTTGACCTGCATACATGGTCAAGGTGATTGTGATATTTGATTAATTTAATATTATATTTTTTTCCCAGTTGATAAATGAGCCCCTTGCTTTTGGTTAATGAAGATTGTATTAAGATTAAGAATTGGAGAAATTATAAAGGTTTAAAGAGTTGTACTACTACAAAAAAAGGGCTACGACATCGGTTTGTAATCACTGCCATAGGCTATGATAGCGGTTCTTTAATCGCTACTACTGCAGCCGTCGTCATAGCTCTATGACAGTAGTTGTTGCAGCGATTGTTTGAATCACTGCCATAGATAGCCTATTGCAGTGGTTTATAAACCACTACAATAGATCGACCTATAGCAGTAATTATGTAACCGCTGTCATAGGTTATCTATAGCAGTGGTTACATAACTGTTATCATAGGTATCTATAGTAGCGGTTTCTTAATCACTGCCATAGGTCTAATGCAGCGCTTGGCACCATTTGCATCAGAAACCTATGGCAGCGATTAGCACGGATATGACAGTGGTTATAAAATTACTACCGTAGATCTTGAATAATTAAAAAAATTAAAATTTTTATTTTTTTTATATATTTTACTTGATAAATACATATATATAACATAAGAAAATATAATAAACATAAAAATTATTTTAAAATGTTAAAATTTTATTACCAAATAAAATTTATTATAATATTTTTTAAAAAAATAAAATACATCAAAAATCTTCTAAATCTACATCATCGTTGTCGTCACCGAGAGTCGGAGTCGAAGCTGAAATGCGGTCTAATATATTTTCGAAGCCTGTGACTTTAAAATGCGCGTTGAGCGTCGACATCATGTCTCTTACGATGCCCTTCAGATGAGATGTGCGCTCCTTAGCCCGATCTGCCCACGTCACAGCATGATCTGCCCATTCTAGCACCTCCTCAAGCTCCTTTCGACTAACGACACCGAAAGTCTATGAGGAGATGCTTGCTCAAACTAGTAGCTTGTCGGCGTGTGTTCAGGCCTGCATCGGATCCTCCCAGAGTGCTCGGACCCCAAGACCTGAGATAGATGGTCATGAGGCCCAAAGGTATCTAGGCCATCGTGATCTGCAACATTAATGAACATTAATCAATATAATATATTGAACAATAATATTAGTATAGCATCAATAAATAGTCTCTAATATGTACACTAATCAATTGATGGGTCTATCATTATGCAATGCAATAAACAAAAGCAACAAGATATAAACATCCAAAAAATGTTATGTAATAAATTCTACAACATGAATTATCTTCATAAATAATTAAGGATGAGCAACAGTCGTAGATTCGATCTCTTGCATGAACCTTGGTGTTAATCCAGAAATCTGAAAGAAGAACAAAGTAGATGATGGTGGCACCTTAGGACTTAAAGTTGAAACCTTAGAAAAATATATCAGATTCTATTCGCTCAGAAACCGAGCCAGCTCCGTACCTAAGACAGTCGGCTCTGTGCCTAAGATATTTGGCTTGGGTCCTCCCCCAGTCAGCTCGATCACGGTCTGAGCTGGCTCGGCTGTGTGCCATCCCCTTGATCACTCCCTCTCTCCCTCTCTCCCTCTCTCGATCTCTCTTGTCAGCGATGACGGTGAGGTCGAACCCCTTCCTCCTAGCTTTTCTATCTCTCGATCTTCCTCTCTCCCTCTCTCGATCTCCCTCACCAGTGAGGCTGGACCTCATCCCTCCCTCTCTCACTCTCTCGATCTCCCTCGTCGGCAAGGCCAGACCCCATCCCTCCCAGTGATGCCGGGTGGGGGGTGGCGGGGAGGGGCGATCGGGGATGGAGGGTTGGAGGAGGAGGGGGAAGGAGGAGCGGCGTCAGCCCGGAGGGGGAAGAAGCCTCACCGACGATGGAAAGGAGGGGGGGAGAGAGAGATCGAGCACACACGAAAGAAAAGCAGAAAAAATTTGGAGATTTTTAACCTAACCTACGGTAGCGATTATTGAACCACTGCTATAGATCTATGGTAGCGGTTATCCAAAACCGCTGCTATAGATCTATGATAGTGGTTCTATAACCATTGCTGTAGATCTATTGCAATGATTTTTGATAACCGCTACCGCTGCTGTAGATCTATGGTAGCGATTTTTGATAACCACTGCCGTAGGTTGAAAATAATTTTATTTATTTTTTTTTAAATATTATATAATTTAAAAGTTTAATACCCATCTTCATCGTTCATTATCTAAATAATTATCATTAGAGTGTCATCACAAAAGATCACCTCGATTCGATGGCCCTAGCTTTATCGATTAGAAAAATTTAATTTTGATGATCATGAATGACGATGCGATGATCTGATAGATGGAGACCTTCGATGGATCCAAAAACTTACAACGATGATCTCGATGATGTTTGTAGCATACTATCAAAGTTTCACTTCAATCGGATATCGTTATCATAATCAATTTAGTATGGAATAATTTCGGCCGTTAAATTAGAAACAAGCGATCAAAGGGTTAAACGACGTCCGATTATGGAATAATTTTTTAGTTAAATGATCTTTGTTATAATTTTAAATATTTTATATGATGATGATAATAAAATTTAAATTATTTTCATATAAATTATTCATATTAAGCAGATATTGTAAAAGCACGAGCATAACAACTAGTGAAGTTTCAGAATGGTTATCAAGAGACGTATAGTTTTAGATCATTCTTCATCTCACAAGTTGAATTTTATAATCACCACCATAAAAATGATTAAAGTAGTAGCCAAGATCATTTATAAAAAAATTATCTCATAATTGAACATCGTTTGGTCCTTTGATCACTCGTTTATCATTTAACGGCGGAAATTAATCTATACTAAATTGACCAAGATAACGATATCTGATTGAAATAAAACTTTGATAGTACGCTACAAACATCATCGAGATCATCATTGTAAGTTTTTGGATCCATCAGAGATCTTCATCTATCAGATCATCGTATCGTCGTTCGTGATCGTCGAAATTAAATTTTTCTAATCGATAAAGCTAGGGCCATCGGATCGAGGCGATCTTTTGCAATGACACTCTAATGATAATTATTTAGATAATAAATGGTGAAAATAAATATTAAATTTTAAAATTATATAATATTTAAAAAAAATATATATGACAGTAGTTACAATTAACCACTACCATAAATAAGTTTATAACAGCGGTTCCTACTAACCGCTGCTATAGGTCCGAGTTATGGCAGCGATATCACTAATCGTTGTTATAGGTCCAACTTATAGTAGCGGTTATAATGAATCGTTGCTATAGATCGACCTATGACAGAGATTTTTTATAACTGTTGCTATAGATCCGACCTACGGCAACGGTTTTCGTTAACCGCTATTATATGTCGGACTTATGGCAGCAATTATAAAAATCGCTGTCATAGGTTCAACCTATGGCAGCGGTTAACGAAAATCGCTGCCATAGGATCTATGGCAACGATTTCGATTTCGAAAATTGCTGCCATAGTATGTGCTGCCATAGACCATTTTTGTAGTAGTGTTGAGAGGCATTGCTAAAAATGGCAATTTATAATCCAAACCATCAATCCAATCTATTAACAATCCATTTTAAGTAGATTTTGGTTTGACATAGACAGGTTTCGTTATAAAGGAATCAACCAGTTTAGACTTGTTTATTAAATGGGTTTGGTTCAAGTTTGAATTTCTGGCTCATTTAACTCATTTTACCCTATTTAGTAATTGAGTTGGATCATAATCCAACTCATTTAATCTACTTAAATCCTACTTAACTTGTTTATGACCTTTTTAATCTATTTTGTTTGATCTAACTTGCTTAATAAATGGATTACATAGGTCAGATCATTTTTTTTTTTTGGTAAAAGATCACTTTATCTATTAAATAAATAAGTCATGTTCAGATATGAAATTTTAATCTATTTAATAAATAAATCATATATAGGTTGATAAATTTTTGACCTAACCTGCAATCAACTCATCCATATCTGGCTCAACCTAACTCAATTGCCACCTCTAGGAATGACAAAGACGGCTATATCGTCATGCATGGTGGATAGAACTATATGGAGGCTTTTGAATCATATATTCACATGCATTCTCCTTACCATGAGAGTTGACTAAGGCTATTTGTACAAGCAAACTAAGATAAGAACATCCTTGAGTTCGTGCATAATTTCTCCTTAATTTATTTGTGATCATGATGTGCATATGTCAGTTCTTGACACATACCTATTGCCAATAGGGTTAAGAGTCCATGAATGCCGATCTAAGAACTGGATCATGCAAAACGGTTGCTAATTGAGTTAGAGCACACAATTCTGATGACAGCATTGCATATCTCTTATGCAGCAAACAGTGTCATTTGTGTGCGTGACCATTATCTAATATCGATTGCCATAAAAGGATATCTATAGATCAGATTGGATTAACTTAGGTTGTAGCAGGTTAGACTACATTGGGTTGGCGTTGGAATTTGACATTCCTTCAAAGCTCATCTCTTTCTGGGACATAGGTAAGCGAAGGGGACCAGAATACCAACCTTTCTCTAGCTGATAAGCCTCATTTGATCAATTGCAAGATCGCGAGGTGTCAAAAAGAACTAATCCCACCATGGATGCTAACAGAATGAAAGCAACCCGCTCCACGACGACGACAAGTGAAGGGACGGCCTAACCCATCTCTGTAGCTTGGAAATGGGTGAAAAGGGAAGCAAATAAATTAAGCGACAAATGCGCAGGCTATTCCAATTCTTAACCTTAATGCAATCTTCATTAGACGAGCAGGGGCTCATTTATCAACTTAGGAAAAAAAAAAAATCTTAAATGACGCGAATCATTCTTCTTGTCTTTATTGTACAATGAAGTAGTGCATATGCTTAGTAATGATACGTGTAATTTTTAAGTATGTTTAGTTGAAGAGAATCGAACTCTAAAATGAAAACGAGAATGAGTTCCATTTGATTAGGAAAGTTTTAATCTTATTTGAATTTTTAAGAAATGAAAATATCCAATCTCTTAAAATCTATTCTCTATTTTTTTTAATATTTAAATTTAATTTTAATTTTAATCATAAATTAAATATTTTGAAAGATATGATCATTTTGATTTTTATTTTAATTAATTTTAATTTTAGTTTTAATCATGAACTAAATGTACCTGATATAGATGTATCTATAAATAAATAAACATCAGTGTCAAATTCGACTCGCAGTAACAGTTTAGAATTAATTCCCTATCTTTCTGTTGCCCTTCATGTTTTTGCTGTTGACCGCCACTGCGGTTGCCTCAAGTAGGTACAAATGTTGACATTATTTCACAGAGGGGCAATACTTGAGAAAGAGTCGACGCACAATGACGGTTGCCATGACATCATAAAACGGTCCTAACTTTGCCAGCAAAACTTTTAGTTAGACCAAATCTATGGACGGACTAGTTCAACCAGAAACGACACGATCTTCGCTGCCTTTTCCCCACTCTTTGTTGTTTGTCCATATTTAACCGTTTTGACTTATTTCTACTCATCATTACAATTAGTATTAATATTTTAATATCTTTATAATAAATCAATATTTTATATATCATATACTTATTATATATTTTATTCATCAAATTTTATTTTGAACTTCAAAATCTAGTACTTACATTTTGTGCCTCCCTTATTATCAATATGTTTTTATTTGCCCACGATGGTTTTTAGGGCATGATCATTGTTGCTACCAAATTTTAAGTTAAAAATATTGGAGCTAGTCTCCTTAGGTGAAGATTTTTTGAAGTGAAATTAATTTTGATGATTAAATTTTTTTATCTGATTTTTTTATAATTATGAGAATAATTATTTGTTTAAAATAAGCTTCTTATCAAATTGGGATGATCCATTCAATTTGGACTATTATCTACAACCTCTTAATCGGCCGTAGCCGATTCTTATCAATTTTGGTTTTACCCGAGGATCTGATCGGCCGATATCGAGGTGATATTCCACAACAGTCATTATATTAGAGACAATAAATAACAGTTTCATTGCAAATATATCTGCTGTTCACAACTTTGTCCCTAGGCTGAATGAGACTGGTTTGATGTGCCACCGGTTCTTGATTTTAAATTTCAAAGCATAAATGGATAATGTCACTAAAGTTGACTGGCTATGCATTGAAGGCACCACCATGCTTGACTTGATTTGTGTCGACACAAATTGGCCGTCATGATGTCCTCATAGCTCCATTCAGGAGGTTGCGTTAAGGCCAAAAAGTCTCCTAGCCTTTGTCTACTCAATTAGATATACTAGTTGCTAGGGAACTTCCAACTGCGTTACCGAGCTATAAGTATAGCATCGCGTCTGTTTCCATGCCAGAAGTGAACCTTCATCCCATTCTCAGAAAAGTAAATTGTTCCAACTTTCATTCCCAACTCCACTCAAAGAAAACAGCCATGGAGAATAGCACCTCCAATCATCAAAACCTCCATTTTGTTCTGATCCCATGGTTAGCCCGAAGCCACATGATCCCCATGATCGACATCGCCCGCCTGCTCGCCGAGCAAGGCGTGACCGTCACCGTCCTCACAACTCCAGCCAATGCCTCCCGTATCCAACCAACCATCGACCGCATCTCCCATTCCACCCATCCTATCCAATTCATTTCCCTCCAGTTCCCCACCACGGAGGTGGGCTTACCTGAGGGCTGCGAGAACATGGACGGCATCACTTCCACAGCCATGATCACCACCTTCTACACTGCATCCAAGCTCCTAAGGGAACAGATCGTCCACCATCTTCACAAGCTGAAACCTGCCCCAAGCTGCATAATAGCCGGCATGTGCTTCGCATGGACGCACTTGATTGCTCGAGAGTTCGGAGTTCCTTGGTTTCTCTTCCATGGCTTCAGCTGCTTCTCCCTCTTTTGTTTACACAACCTCCATCTTTACAAGTCTCATGAGACTGCATCCACCCCTACCGAGCCCTTCGTGCTGCCTGGCTTGCCTCATCGGTTCGAGATTACAAGAGTGCAACTGCCAATGAATTTTCATTTATTGCCCCAATATCAGGAGATGTGCGATGAGCTGAGGGAAGGGGAACTGGCTGTGGATGGTGAGGTTGTGAACAGTTTTGGTGACTTGGAGCTCGGATACTCTGAACGCCTAGAGGCCACTACTATGAAGAAGGTTTGGACCGTCGGGCCGGTGTCGTTGTACAACAAGACGAGGTCGGATATGGTGGAGAGAGGGAACAAGTCCATGTTCGACGAAATGCAGTGCTCGAATTGGCTTGATTCAAAGAAGCCGCAGTCTGTAGTTTATGTCAGTTTTGGTAGTATGGGTAGATTTACACCAGCGCAGATGATGGAGCTGGGCTCAGGTCTGCTTGCTTCGAACCGGCCTTTCATTTGGGTGGTCAGGGATGGAGAGAGGTCATCGGAGGAGGTGGAGGATTGGCTCTTGGAGAAGTTCGAGAAGAATGGTGATTCTAGGTGTCTTCTGATCCGGGGGTGGGCGCCGCAGGTGATGATTCTGGGGCACCCGGCGGTCGGAGGGTTTGTGACGCACTGTGGTTGGAACTCGACTCTGGAGGCTGTGAGTTCAGGGTTGCCGATGGTTACATGGCCTCTCTTTTCCGAGCAATTCCTGAATGAAAAGTTGGTTGTGGATGTGCTGGGGATTGGGGTGGCGGTGGGGGTGAGGACTGCCACGGAGTGGGGACGAGGGGGAGAGGATGGAGTGTTGGTGGGAAGGCGAGGAGGTTGCCAAGGCTGTGGAGAGGTTGATGGATGGAGGGGAGGTGGGGTGGGAGAGGAGGAGGAGGGCTAAGGAGTTGGGAGAGAAAGCAAGGAAGGCCATGGAGAAGGGTGGCTCTTCTTACTCGAACATGACAAACTTGGTTCAATATGTAGCAGAATATGCTGAAAAGGGTGCCGAGTATATGGCTTCTTAGTGCGTATTTTTTTTCTTTATTTATTTATTTATTTTTTATGGCGTGCTCAGTTATCGTAAGAAAGACCTCGGGTTATTTTATTGTCGCTTTATTTATGAACTCTGATGAGAGATTTGATGTGTTGATTTTTTTTAATAAAATAAACTTGTATTGAGAAGTTATTAGGATAAAATTAAACAACTCTCTTTCTATTGATGTGTGCAGTAGCTCTTTGAAGCAAGAATAATGATACGAAAATCAGGAGATCTTTAAAAGATTTACTAAAATGCATGCCAAGATTTATTTGAGCTACTAACACAGAGGTGTTGTGTGATGAGTAATTAATAGTGTTACCATCATTAGAATTTGAGCAAAGAGCAACGTTGAACAAGAATAGTTGACCAGGAGTTTGTGGAGACTGCATGGTGCTCAAAACCAATATGTGACAGATAACTGTCTCTACTCCCAGAATTAAATTGTCTGGCATTGACCGGCCTCCGGTTAGGTGAGTTAGATAAGAGTAATAAAAGGAATAAAATCTTATCTATTTTGTCAGAGAGCAATGACCTTTCTTTCCTTTCAACAGGATCAGAGGATAGCAAATAGTTCGGAGTATCCTTCTAAGAATTTCATGGGACTACATTTTTCCTTCGAGATTGGATCTTTGCGGTGCATCTTTTGTACCGTAGAGTTGTGCACACGGGGATTTCCACCAAGCCATCCACCTTATAAATAGAGGACTCCCACTCATTTTAGAAATTGAGGCCGTCATGCCAAATAGATTGGTGGTTGCCAAACGCTCCAGATAGAGAGACTATGTGAGAGACCTCCATTCCTGAGATGGGCACATGGTGACAATCCAGACATGCATAACCCTCCATGTCACATCTCGAGCCCATCATCTATGTCAACCACGTGACACCACTACAAAAAATTTGATGTTTTGCCATGAAATTTTTTCATCAATAAAGTTAGATACTCGTTGCCAAAATTATTGGCGATGAAAAATTTTATCACTAAATATTTATAAAAAAATTAAAAAAAAATCTCAACAATGAAAAATATTTATTTTATAAATAAAATTATTTAATCATAATAGATTGAAAATTTAGCATTAGCGATGAAAAAAAATTTTACTGCTAAAAAATAGCGATGAAATAATTATTTCATTGCTAGTATTTATGATAAAAAAATTTTATTGCTAATTTTTATAATAAAAATATTTTATCGCTAAAAAAATATTTCATCAATATTTTTAGTGATAAAAAATTATTTCATCACTACTTTTTGTGATGAAATATTTCATCGCTATTTTTCATGATGAAATTAATTTTTAGCAATGAAGAATTATTTCGTCGCTATTTTTTGTGACGAAAGCTATTTTTCACGATGAAATATTTTTGTTGCTAAAATAAAATTCTTTAGAGACAAAATTTATATTTC
The DNA here is from genome assembly GCA_006176705.1 of Cocos nucifera. Lineage (NCBI taxonomy): Eukaryota > Viridiplantae > Streptophyta > Magnoliopsida > Arecales > Arecaceae > Cocos > Cocos nucifera. The sequence goes on from QRFJ01000413.1 coordinate 25,910, forward strand.
ATCGCAAAATTTAGCGGCGAAACAAAAAATTCATCATTAATTTTGTCGAAACTACTTGTTTAAATATAGAAAATATTCCAAACAACATCGCAAAATTTAGCGACGAAAAAAAATCCATCATTAATTTTGTTGAAACTACTTGTTTAAATATAGAAAATATTCCAAACAACCTGTTCAAGTATAGATAATATTTCAAAATATACCACATATCAAATATGTTTAATACACTACCATATCAATTAAAACATAATATATATACAAACCATATCCATCAAATCCATACATAACTAAGTTTTATATCTATCATTAATAGATACAAAAGTGCGAGTTCATAAGTTCATGATACACCTTTTAAAATATAAAAATCTACAAATTATGCATCAGCAGTGTCATTGGCCTCGTTCTCTTCTCTAGGCATCGGTTCCTAATCCGATGTGTGTCTCGATGGCTGTGCAAAGGCAACATCATGAGGTTGTAAATCTGTTAACTTAGAGGCATTGATACCGAGCCGCCCCACTATCGCAACCACTATCGCAACCACTATTAATGTTCTATTATGGCCTTGTAAATTTGGTCTCCATTCTCCGAAAGTATATAGAGCAGAATGTCAGACATTTATTCATTATATATGCCTCCGCTATTGAACCTTGAGGCCGTGCTTTGTTAGCCACAACACTCTTGTATTCTCGCATCTCCCTATCCAACGAAGCATCGATTGATATACATACATAAAAAGTTTTACAATAATGAATAATAAGTTTTACAATATCATGCAATTATCTTTCAATTGGGTACATCCACCTCATGTGCACTGATCCACCCAGTCTAGCCTCATGTGAAAGATGAACCAAAAGATGCACCATGATATTAAAGAAGGTAGGAGGGAATATCATCTCTAGCTTGCAGAGAGTAATGATAATCTTCTTCTCCAATATATCGATTTGACTTTGCCTTAACATCTTCATGCATAACTCCTGAAAAAAGTTTCCAAATCAAGTAATGCATCACACATATTATTCGGCAGGAATCTATGCAAGCCATTGGGAGCACATGTTATAGAAGCACATGGCAATTATGACTTTTCATCCCAACGATCTTCCCATCTTTCGATCTGATGCACCATTTCAAGTTTGAAGCATATCCATTGGGAAACCTCGTTGATCTCAAATATGTAAAAAATTGATTTCTCTTGCTTCGGTTCAGTATATAACATGCTAATGGCTTGACAAGTCTATCCTCCTATCGAATCAAATGTAAATTCTTTTTAATCCGCATGTCCTCCAAGTCAAGATGAGCCTTCATGGTATTCTTTGTTCTTCCTTCGATATTAAGGATGGTGTAGAATACGTTGTCAAATATATTCTTTTCAATGTGCATGACATCAAAATTATGTTGAAGGAGAAGCATTTTTCAATATAGAAGATTGAACAACTTGCTACTTTTTCTACAATTTTCAATACTAGTTCATATGGCAGATTGGCTAGCTGGACCCTTACCAAGTACGATATCTTATGGGTCAGGTAGTTGATTTAAAATATCATCTATAGACCAGAACCTTGGCAAGGCACGTCGTTCATACTTGCCATTAAACTTAGGACTTCTCCTCCATCTATGATCATCCGGCAAGAAATGTTGATGGCCGGTGAAACAAATCTTTATGCAAATATGATCCGATGTAATATCATCGTTACAAGTTGGACATGCTTCATATCCTTTCGTGTACCATCCAGAAACATTGCCATATGCGGGAAAATCGTTAATTGTCCAAAGTAGTGCTGCATGCATGCAAAATATGACTCTATTGGAATTCTCGGAGATAGCATGCAAATTTTTACATCTCATGTAAATAGGCAGTGGAAAGGTAAAATTAAAATAATTTTAACTTAAATATGCTAGGATCTAATCCTACAATCTCCTAAGGATAAATTAACATGCTATGAAATAATTATTTAAGATCTAAAAAATAAAATAGGGGTGGAAGATCACAATTACCTTAATCAAAATCTCTTGTTCTTACTTAGATCGAATCTTGTGCACATGCCTGGCCTCTGCTGGTATCCATACGAAGATGACCTAATCGAAGCACTAAGGCTACTGGAGTGCTAGCATCTTACAGGCCTCGCTCCTTGGCTTGAATCTAGCCCTTTTTACTAGAACTAGTTGAAAGAAAAAAAGCCTATTGCACGAACCCTTCATGCAAATTCAAAGGAACCTTTCTGGATCATCAAGAAGAGATTAAGAACCTTTCTTTTCTCTTCTTTTAACTCTTATTTTTTCTCTCTCTCAAATCCCTATCTAGAAGAGAAGGCATGTAAGAAAGAAGGAAAGAGGTGGGGCGTGTGAGAGAGGGAAGAAGGATGTGGTGTCAAGAATTAGTTACAACTAACTAACTCCCTTTGGCGCATGCCCATCCTCTTCTCATATATTTTTGTTGCCCAAAAATAAATGTCCCACACCCTAAATAACTCCCTAATCTCTCGGATCAGATCTAGAGATGGGGGTGGTTTGACGTTGGGATTTGTAAGAAAGGAGAGGAGAGCCGTTGGGATGGTTGGTGCGGCGAGAAAGAAAACACCTCTTAACAACCTCATGCACACACCCTCCCTCTTATGTTATATCGCACAAAACACAAAACCACTCCAATTCCATGCCACAACCAGATAAGGATGCCTAATACCAGATAAGTTTGATCCCTTACTCCTCATGCGCATAAGAGGAAAATCCAGCATGATTTCTGATGCCCCCAATCCTCATCTGGTTGGGCAAATAAGTGAGAGAAGCCTAGGAAAAGTGGGCTTAGGTGGTCTACAATAATTGGATCCAATTTGGGTTCAAACTGAATCTAATTCGAGCCTAATTCGAATCAAATTCGAAAAAGCTATCAAATCTGATCCAATCAAAATTGTAATCCAAGTGTAACTTGGATAATTAAATCCAATTAGCCTTAAATTAATTCAAACCTAATTAAATTAAATCTAATTTAAATTAATTAAAACTTGATCTATAATTTAATCAGATCGAATTAAATTATAATACTTGCAATTAAGTCTCTTATGCTAATAATTAGCAGTTACTAAATTTATAACTCTTACAAATTAGAAGTTTCTAAATTTATAACTATTATAAATTAATTTAAATTATTAATTTAATTAATAATTTAAGTATGATCTAAGCCATTGATCAGGATACACTCCTTTTGTGTGTGATCTCTCAGGTTTTATTATATCTAGTAGTAAGATATACCGTGATCTCCATCATAATATCATCAAAACTTCTTTTGATGGGCCAGAACTATTCCAACTCATCCTAACAAGAGTCATTGATCCGAAAATAATCCTAGTGAGTTCTCATAATTTATCAGTGATACCTAGTAGTATGTAGTGGCAACTCAGCATAATAGAAAGATGAATCCCTATGTAGTTACCGTATGATCAAGTTCTTCTACCGAGAGTTCCGACAGGATGTAGATCATAAAAACTCATCAAATCCTAAGCATCTGTCATATGCAAGACATAATTAGCTTGAATCCAATCATGAATTTCATGAAAATTTTTTTCTATAATTACGTTGCTATGGCCATAAACTTAAGAACTCAGCATCTTAGATCGTATAAGACTACTCCTTAACTACTAATGCCGATAGATCCCATATAAGTGTATACCCTACTCCTAACAAACACCACAAGACTCTGAATGGCTAGGATCATGTTTATGTATTATCAAACAATAGCAACCTCAATGTAAGCAGTCGAGGCACCATATGTCAAAGAACTACTCACATAACTATAGTATTGAGATAGTCACTGACGACTGAGTAGACATTCATGTGACTTTTCGTTCTTGGTTACACTTAGTATCGTTCGCTATAAGAAAATAATGATTTTGCGATCAATTTTATGATTAAATTTTTTAGTTGAAATTTACGACTGATTTTACGATCAAATATTTTTATGATCGATTATTAAAAAAATTAATATAGTAATAAAAAAATATTGATCATAAAATTAGTTACAAAATTTAAATTTTGCAACAAATTATACAACTAAAAAGTTGAATATAAAAATAAATTTATAAAATATTAATTTTATAAAATTTTATGATCAATTTTGCTACCAATATTTTGGTCATAAAATTTTACATTTTACAACAAAAAAATCGATCATAAGATATTTTAATTATTTTTAAATTTAAATATAAAATAAAAAATAGTTCAAAAATTTTATAATCAATTTTTTAGTCATAAAATTATATTTTGCAATTAAAAAATTGATCATAAAATATTTTAATTATTTTTAATTTAAATATGAAATAAAAACTAATTCAAAAATTTTGTGACCAATTTTTTGATCATGAAATTAATATTTTATAACCAAAAAATTGATCATAAACTTATTTATAGATTAAAAAATAATTCAAAAATTTTACGATCAATTTTTTGGTCATAATTTTTTGAATATTTTAAAATCAAAAAATTGATCGTAAATATATTTTGCAACTGCATATAATTTTTTTATTTTTTTAAATATGGTATAATTTTAAAATTTAAAGTCGATCTTCATCATTCATTATCTAAATAATTATTGTTAGAGTATCATAATAAAATATCATCTTGATTCGGTAGTCTTAGCTATGTCGATCAATAAAATTTAATTTCAACAATCATGAATGATCATATGATGATCTGATAGATAAAAATCATTGATAGATTTAAAAATTTTTAATAATAATCTTGGTAATATTTATAGCATATTATAAAAATTTTATTTCAATCGAACATCATTATCATGATCAATTTAGTGCAAGATGATTGAGATCGTTAAATAAAAAAGGAGTGATCAAAAAGTCAAATAACGTTCGATTATAAGATAATTTTTTAGATAAATAATCTTTATTACTACTTTAATCATCTATGTAGTGGTGATCGTAAAATCCAAACCACATGTATGTGAACTATTTTTTGAATTATTTTTTATTCTATATTTAAATTAAAAAATAATTAAAATATTTTATGATTAATTTTTTGGTTGTAAAATGTAAAAAAAATTATAATTAAAAAATTGATCGCAAAATTTTTGAATTATTTTTTAATCTATAAAAAAGTTTACGATCGATTTTTTGGTTATAAAATATTAATTTTATGACCAAAAAATCAATCATAAAATTTTTACATTATTTTTATTCTATAATTATGTTTGCGATTGATTTTTTGGTCATAAATTTTTTTTAAATTTTTTACAATAAAAAAATCGATAGTAAATTTAAATTTTGGAAAAAAAAATAATTGATGCCTTTATTTTTAGAGATCGATTTAGCAATCGATAAATCGATTGCGAAATCTTCTTTATAACCTCCCTTCTCCTCCCAACCACAGCTACCCCTGAACCCCATCTTCATCGCTTGCGATGGCCTGCCCTCTCCTTCCCGATAATTGCCCGCAACGGTGTCCCCCCGACAGTCGCCCGCAATAGCCCCCCCTCCTTTCTCCGACGACTGTCCATGATGGCCTCCCCTCACCGGTCCACTTGTGGTGGTCCCTCTCCCCTCCAGCCTCCCCTCGTTAGCCCACCCACGATGGCCCCCCATTCGCTCCTCAATAATCGCTCACGATAGCCTCCCCTTGCCAACCTGCTCATGATGGCCTTCTCTCGTTGGCCCACCCATGATGGCCCCTCCTCCCCTTGTCGGCCTCCTCACAATAGCCCCCCTCCCGTTTCCCTTCTCGCAATCCCCCTTCTCCTTCTCCTCTCCTTCTCCTTCTCCTCCCAACCCTAGCCATGCCCGAACCCCCTCTTCTCCTTCCCTCATGCTGGCTCACCCACAATGGCCTCTCCTTCCCTCCCCAATGACTATTCGTGATAGCCTCCCCTTGCCGACCAGCTTGCAATAGCCCCTCCTCTCCAGCGACCTTCCACGATGACCTCTCCTCGTCGGCCCGCTTGCGGTGGCCTCTCCTTGTCGACCCACCTGCAATGGTCCCCCCTCCGTTTTGGCCTCTCCTCATTGGCCTGTCCGAGATGGCCCACCCATGATGGCCCCCCTCTCCTCCAGCCTCTCTTTACTGGCCCGCCCGCGATGGCCCCTCTCTCCTCTTACCCTTTTATCGAACCTCCTCCCCTTGTCCATACCGCCACATGTCGCCGACCTCCACCATCGTCGTGCTCCCCATTATCACTGGCATCAACCTTCGTTGGTCCATAGCCAAATTTTATTTTAAATAATAATATAAAAAATAAAAATTATATAAAAAAAAATAATATAAAAATAAAAAATAAAAAATAATATAAAAATAAAAAATAAAAATTAAAGATCAATTTTGCAACCAATTATGAAAATTAAAATATTATAAAAATAAATTACAACTAATTTTATGATCAATTTTTTAATTAAAAATTTAAAAAATAATTAGCGACTAATTTTGCAATCAATTTTATTAATAAAAAATATTTTTTATAAAATTCATGACTGATTTTGAGATCGATAAATTAATTAAAAAGTAAAAAAATTAGCAACCAATTTTATGACTAATAAATTAATTAAAAAATTTAAAAATAATTAGCGACTAATTTTATGATTGATTTATTAATAAAAAAATATTTTAATAAATTTAGTGATCAATTTTAGCCATTGATTTTGCGATCGATTTTACAACCAATTTTAAAAAATAAAATATTATTAAATTTAAATTATTTTTTTATTTTTTGGTTGCTAAATTGATCGTAAAGTTTTACGACCAGGTTTTTGCAATCAATTTAAATCGATCATAAAATAAATTAGCAATCAATTTTTATTATTTTGCAATCAATTTTTTGATCACTAAAATTTTATTTTTTTTGTAGTGGTTGTTCTTTAACAACCACCTGTACTCATTTCAGTGTCTTCATACTGTAGACTCAAGACTCGTCTACTTGAAAGAAAAGTGATTTATGCACTGATCTTAATGGATTCATCACTATCCCCATGATGATTCAACAATTGGGAGCTATTTAGGAGTTAACCTATAATGACACATGTCTCAAATTCTCAATTCTTGAGAATATGTGTTATTATTTATTAATTTCTTAGATGTTTCACAAACATATTAGATATAAATAGATAAGAAAAATGTTCATTATATTAATTTCAATAAATCAAGTATAAAAATATGTCCTAAAAAAATATAATATATCAGTCAATAATTGACTTTTCAGGTCATACATCTAATAGCCTCCTGCAATATGATCATACATGTCACATCCTTCTTCCCACAAGTATTGCAACTCTTCGATCAACAGTTCTAAAAATATATCTATGTCTCTTCTAGGGGCACGAGGACCCAAGATCAACGTAGCTAGTAGATTAAATGGAGATTTCATGCACTTTCAAGATGGTAAATCATATGGGAATACCATAATGGGCCACATACTGTATGTAGTACTAAGATTACCATATGAACTAAACTTGTCTATTGCCAACCCTAGTGTGACATTTCATGAATCAGCCGCAAACCATGGATGTTTACTATCAAAATGTTTTCATGCATCTCCATCTGATAGATGTCTCATGACGTCATCATCGATGTTGTTTTTCTCATGCCATCGCATATCAGAAGCAGTGTGCCTGGACATGAACAATCGACGTAGTCGTGGCGTAATAGGAAAGTATCGCAAAACCTTACATGGTATGTTCTTTTTCTTTTTACCCTTACCATGACTTTCTTTGTATCTACTTGAATGACAAATCGAGCATGCTTGTAGATCCTTTTTGTCCTTCCAAAACATAAGACAATCATTCAAACATGCATGTATCTTTTTGCAGTGTAGGCCTAAGTCATTGACTCCCAACCCGAGTCCCTTTAACAATTTTTTTGGCTTCGTAATGACTTGACAGAAGTAACTCTCCCTCAAGCAGCAGATCCTTTAGAAATGTGAGCAACCAATTAAATGAGTTGTTTGACCACTTACCAAGTGTCTTCATATGGAATAACTTTATTACAACAGACAACAAAGAGTACTTCTTACAATAAGGATAAACATCACTCTACACATCTCTTAATAAATGTTTAAATTTGTCATTCACAGGCATGTTACTGTCATCCTTGGCCTCTTGTCTTGGAACTGGATGCTAATGTTCTGATCCTATTTCCGCATTTGCTTTAAATAACTCTGGATGGAGATCCTTCAAAATTTCTCTATCTTCTGTACTAAGTGTTTGCCTTTCACGATTGGGTGATCCACTTACGGACGTAGCATTTGTGGGCCTTCTGGACATTATAGTCAAGCCTGTTAGCAAATCTTCATCATGACAAGTCCATCTCTTATAGGTCACATCTTTGCTGCATTCATATAAATGATTTTGAATGTCCAATAGGGTACACCAAAATAGGTTCCTGCACTGACGATATGGATAACGAGCTTTTCCATCTTCTCTAGTGTGATTGGATGCCATTTTCATGAAAGACCTCACACCCACAATATACTCGGGATAGAACTTATCGCGCAATGACATCTAACCATTATCCATATCTATATGTTTATGACACAAACTATATAGTTAATCTTAACTAATGATAGTTGACTAGCACCTTATATCCCTTACCTATAGGGTGGTGATCCTATCCCATTCAGGAACGCAAGAATTTAACATTGCCGTACATGTCTTTTACGTTAAAAAAAATTTGACAGCATTTTTGCACAATTATGTAGATACATAAGCACTGGAATCATGCTATGTATCTAGCAAATATAACCGAAAATGCCGACGAAACTCTCCGATGTAGAAACATATGGTATGTAATGTAAAATTCGCTAATGTGCCTAAACTATCCATAGGGCCAGACAATTCGAGAATAGCACACATAACACTAACATTTTTTTTTCATTAAAGAACAAACATTGATTCAAGCACACTACCTTCGAACAGGAATTCTAAAGTTTATGCATTTATTTTGTACATTGTCAAACTCAATAATATTGTTAAAGTAGTATTGTTAAACTAAATAATCCTTCCCGAGTCCTTGCCACAAGTGAACCGCATGCTGAAGATGATGTCTCGGGTTGTGGTTTTGGATTGGGGGAAGGAGGAAAGGTAGAACTTTTGGCTTGCTTTTTAATAGTTATGGCTTACCAGGGTTAGTTTTTCCTCCCGTCACTTTTCTTTTCTTTTTCTTTGATGTAGTTGCTTGATATGTGAACTGAAGTTGAAGTATATAATACAGAAGCCAACCGAAGTATAAAACTGAAGTCACCAGAAGCTATCGGGGAAGATAAGCTACAAAAATAGTTAAGAAATAGCTCTCTACCAGCAACATAAAAAAAATTAAAAAATTCATCACCCAACCATAGGTGGGACAAGCACATGGATATGGATATAAAAACTAAAGAAAGAAATGGAACAATTCAAATATATCAACCACTGAACAATGGACACACTTGCAAAATTAGAGGGAACTTAGTAAAAACTACGTAAGCAAGAGCCTCATGTGTTAATCAACATTATCCATGACCGTCGAGGCGACTGAATTAAAGCCATTTGAATGCGCAAAGAAATCAAAAAAGGACACGGTGCAGGGAAATCCTTTCTGCCATTCAACATAAAATGTTTAATTTCAGGCCAAGAGAGCAACAGGCCCCATGCGCACCAAGGAAAGAAAACCAATACATTCATTGAATAAAAGTTTTAAAAGAAGGGAAAGACTACCGCAAAATGAACTAAGTATATAAGTGGAACACAAGTATATAAGTTGATTGGCAAAGAAGATATAAACACAAAATGAACAGGAGAAGCAGTGGTGCCGGCTGAAACCCATGATATAAAAATACATTTTCAGATGGAATCAGAAGTTGCAGATGGTCCAGTCATACCATTATTAGATGTATCAAAGTATCCTAATGACCTTTAGATATGGTAAACTAGCCAAACATTTTTTATCACCTGACACAAGCACAAATATCCATTCGAAACATAAATAAGGGATTTTACTGGACGGTATTACTTTGAGAATGCATACAAGAACACCGACGCATCCCCCTGCCACATACAGAGCAGGAGCCTGATAGATTTTTCCTGGAAGTTTATAAAATTCAAAGCAAATGTGTCATCGAACCACAGACCTGCTTTATTGCTAAGCCAAAAAACAATCAACCAGATGACAAAAAAAAATATCTTTTTTCTTCTTGTAGTACAATTTAATCTATGTTTTGTTGAAAAGAAAATACCAAAAAACAATCAACCAGATGACAAAAAAAAAAAAAAAATCTTTTTTTTTTTCTTGCAATACAATTTAATCTATATTTTGTTGAGTTTCCTCTAGTTTTCCTTTCCTTGACTCGATGAATCTTGGGTAATTTTCCTTCCTATATTTAAAAGGGAAAAAAATTACGCTTAAATTTGGGCAAGGTGTTTATGGTAAACAACTAAATCGATGATGAAGAATGTTATGGTACGGTGGCACTCAAAAGCTGGTCATGATGCATAAATAAATAAATAAAAATAAATAAAATGCTGCCACTGGAGGTGGTACTGATCTATTGTGTGTAAAAATTGCAAACTTTAATATATACCATTGCAATCCAAATAATTATTGAAATGGAATGAAAGTGATTAAAGCATGGCAAGTTTGTCAAATGCTGATTAATTTTCACAGTGCAATTGGAGTCCTTATCTCATCCACTATTTTGTGAAAAACAATTTATATAGAGATTGATAAATCTGCTTCACCTCATTCTGGATCTTTATGTTGAAATTAAGAAAATTTAAAGGCCAAACAAGTGGATAATTAGGAAAGAAGGGAAGGGAATAAGTGGGAGAGGATAAAAAAAAGGCTGATAGAATGCAGAAAAGTTATCATACTGAGTAAGTTTTCATTTGAAAATAACTGTAGAAGTAGGCGGCGACCTTTAGAAAAGCCGATGGTGGGCCGGTGGCTAATGGCGGTGAGTAATAGTGGCTGTTCGAAGAGAAGGGAGAGGTGATGAGGTGACCGGCGGTGGTTGATCAACAGTAAGGCAACCGGGGTGGAGTGGAGAGGATGTTGACGATGCTGAATGGTAGAACGGCGGTGATCCATCTCGACAGTCGGTGGATGACCATGGCGAGGCGGCGAGGACCGTGAGCTAGGTTGTTGGGCATGGGCTACATGGTGAGGTAGCGATTGGAGTGGCTGATGGGCATGGCGGCGACTAGTGTGACTGATGGGCAATTGGGGACAACGAGGTGGTGACTGACGAGGACCTGAGGTTGCGAGCTGGCGGCAATGAGGTTGCGGGTTGGCAACGATGAGGTTGCGGGCTAGTGGCGAAGAGATTCAAGAGGAAACCCTAGACCTAGACGAGGGATTTGGGAATGGATGGGTTACGGGAGGGATGGTGGCATAGTGGCACTCTGCAAACGAGTCGAGCTGCTCGCGAGCTACTTAAGCTTAACTTAACTCGGTTATTATCGAGTTCGAGTCGAACTCGAGTATGCGAGTCGAGCTCGAATAGCTTTTTGAGTCGAGCTCGAGTAGTAGGATACTCGACTCGAAAGCTCGCAAGCCTACTTTAGTATATATATATTTTTAATAATATTAATTTTATTTATAATATATTAATATATATATTATTAATAAGATAAGGCTCGATTTTGAGTTTGAACTCGAGCTTGAGTATGGCTCGGTTCATATTCGAGTCAAGTCGAGTCGATCTCGAGTCTTGCCTATTTTTTATCGAGCCGAGTTTGAGTTTGAAATATTAAGACTCGATCAAGCTCGAGCTGAATTTCGAGCTCAAGTATTTTGAGTCGAGTCGAATTCGAACTTTCAGTTATTTGATTCGACTCGGCTCGATTGTACCCCTACACTGATCGATCGAGCGAGTGGTTAAGTGAGTGAGGAGTGGACTGTGGACTTAGCCAATTAGAGATAGAAGGTTTAGTATTAAGTGGTTAGGCTTAGCCATTTAACCAATTAAAATTAAAATATTTCTTATAATAAATAATTATATATATTATAATTTAAAATATTAAATTAATATAATATATATGGTCCAAAAGATATTATAATTTATATATGGTCCAAAAAATATTCAAAGATCGACATCAATTAAAACATATATATACATATTTGGTTAAAAAATTGATAATTAGAAAACATAAATTTAAAATTATGGATTACATTTGCTTATTGATTTTAAGATTTAATAATAAATAATTTGTTTATGGACTTAGATCTGATCAAGACATATTAGGCCAGATTAGTTTAATATTATCCTATAGATTGGTCTAAAAAAATTAATGACCAATTCTTGTATCTTTTTCTCTCTTCCTAATTGGATCATAGAATTTCTTTAGCAAAGGATTAAATGCCTCATTTGCTCTATATCTTATATGAATCCATCTTACGATAGTGGATTAAATGCCTCAATTTTTATGTTGTCACTATTACATTGCCACTAATACTCTCAATTCTTATAATATTGATGCTAGATTTCAATATCATTAAGAGATTTCCCAAAAAAATTCCTCTCTAATATAATTTTTTTTTATTTTTAAAAATATCTTATTAGCACCAAGAAATTTATCCATTGGTAAATCTTTGAGGGATAAAATTTTTCTTACAAATTTCTTCATGAAAATTAATGAAGTAATCACTCACTGATTCCTTACAGATTATTGAGAAATTTTCAAGAGATTTATCAAGGGCAGTAAATTTCTTGCAAATCACTCAAACATTCCTTAGTGAAACTGAGTTTTGAATGCAACTTAACATCTCTTAAAAATTCCTTTTTAAGTACTTAATGAATTTCCGAGCAACAGATCTCTTAGTGATATCCCTTAGTGAAAGATTGATTTTTGGTAGTGGGTGGTGGACCTAGAGGAGTGACGATGGTGATGGTGATGTAGAGTGACAACGAGGATGGTGGGATGGAGGTGCGCTCAGTAAGGTGAGAGAGAGCGACTCAAAATTTTGTCCTAAATATAAAAAATAGTGATAAAATTTATAGCTACAAAATTTCATCGCAAAAGAGAAACTTTTAGTGACGAAACTTACTTTCGTAGCAAAAACCCAAGTACTAGTGATGAAATTTTTATTTTCATCTTTGAATTTTGCCTAAAATTTAAAAAATAGTGATGAGACTTTTAGCTATAAAAAAATTTCATCATAAAAGATTAACCTTTAGCGATGAATTTTTTTCATCATGAAAACCAAAACTCTAGCAATGATTTTTTTTTTATCATTGAATTTTTCCCTAAATCCAAAAAAACAGCGATGAAATTTTTAGCGGTGAAGATTTCATCACAAAAGACAAATCTTTAGCGATGAAATATTTTTCATCATGAAAAGCAAAACTCTAGTGATAAATTTTTTTTTCGTCATTAAAATTTGCCCTAAATCCAAAAAAATAGCATTGAAATTTTTTTCATCATTGAAGGTTAATTTAGGGTGATGAAATTTTTAATTTTGTCATAAAAAATATAAGCACTTGGTTTTTCATGATGAAATATGTTTTTGTCACAAAATATTATATATTTGCAATGAAATTTATTTTTGTTGCTAAAATTTCATTGCAAAAGATTAAATTTCTTGTAGTGTACGACTGCATGAACCCGAGTGCAAGCCCTAGAGATCATGCAAGGCCTATAGATTATAAAAATTAGATACATGCATCATGTCAAGCATAAGTTTCACCTACATTGGATCAACTAAATAAATCCATTATTATCAAATAATAAAATTTATAAAATCAAATGTCCATCTAATATTAGAAAATCAACTAACTAGTAACTAATAGCTTCCAATGCTCGAAACTCCATATCCAATCAACCATTGCTATGCGACTTTGAAAGAAAAGAGAGAATAGGAGGTACAGTATAAAAATTATACCTATATAATAATATAATTCAAAAATAATAAGTAAGCAGTATGAAAGAAAAAATATAAATTACAAAATCTCATATCAAACATCCAATATAATCCAACCAATTATATAAGCATAAATCATACATTATGTATTATCATAAATCTATCATAAATATCATCGGAGGTTTCATATGACTCATCATTCATGTCTTGCTAACATGATTCAAATCAATAGTTATCTTCCAATTTTAGACTAACCATGACCATGCTTTGGCCCATGGCTAGTAAACTATAATTCATATTTCAGTTCATGGTGGCAAATCAAAATATTCGTGCTTCGACTTATAGTGGCAAACCAAAATTCCATACTTCTGCTCGTAGTGGCTAAAGGTGGCAAACCAAGGTGCCATGATTTGGCCTATGACTGATAATCCAAGATGTCAATTCAGTCCATGTCTAGCAATCCATATCATAGCTAGACCAAATCTCCTTACACAATCAATGAACCATTCAATAATTTCATCTTATATTTCTTGCTTAATTTCAAAACAACTTGCATCTTATTGCAAACAATCAATAAGTGATAGATGTATACAATAAAGAATCATATGCTTATGTATTTACATTACTAATCATACATGAATGATAATCATCTGGCACATAATCAAAAAATCATTGCATATAATACAAAAACACATAGATACATATAGGTAATCATATAGAGGGATTCTTATCTACCGGTCTCAAACCCAAGCATAACAAATATAAATACTCCTCAATCTACAAACTCATGGATATGGTGTTCTGCTTGACAACTTTGGACAATTGCTCCTTTGCATAATCAAGGTGATCAAAAATAAAAGTCAAGGTGATCATGGATCGTGGAAAATTATGGAATTGAAACACTATAGGTCCAAGACCACTCCTAGGGTCAATCAATTGATTTAGGTTTGCCTAGATATCTAGGCCCTTTGTTGATCCATAGGAAACCTAGAGAGAGAAAAAATAGAATAAGAGAGAGAAAGAGTGAAGAAGAGAGAGAAAATAAATAGTGAGAATATTTTTTCCTCTCTCTCTCTCTCTCGCTCTCATTTTCTTCTTTCTCTTCGTAGAAAATAGAGGAAGGGAGGAAAGGCTCTAGGCCGGCCACCCCATGGTGGTAATGGCTATGGCATCGACAGCGGTCCTCAATGACCTGATCAAGCAGTGTGTCTCACAATGGCGATTGATCCAATATAAGAATAAAAGAAGAAAGAAACAAGGAAAGGTGAAGGGGCTCAGGGGCTAGCCACACTGCCAGTAGCGACCCATGATGGCAGGGACTCTGGTGGCTCTAGCCCAAAGCTGTCCCAAAGGTTTTGAGTTTGAACAGACAAGCTAGGCAAGTCATTTGGCTTTTAAACAGTTTAATATAGTACATCTGTACTCAAAATAGGATATAGATGCGACTGTTGTCACACCTTGAATGTAGCACCAAGGTCGGCCATGTGATATGGCTACACAAATCCTAGAGCAATACTCTAGAGATCATATAAGGCCTAAAATAAACATAAATTCAAATGTTTCAAAATAAATAAAAAAATAAATACCAAACATATCAACTAAGTCTATGCATCCAAATAAATAATGAACTTGTTCAATTATAATTATCCAAATGTTTAGTGGTATCAAAAATT
>QRFJ01000413.1:42397-94897 GCA_006176705.1 Cocos nucifera
CCCTCCTCCCCTCCCCCCTCCCGCGATCCCTTCTCTTTCTCCTCTCCTTCTCCTTCTCCTCCCAACCCTAGCCATGCCCGAACCCCCTCTTCTCCTTCCCTCATGCTGGCTCACCCACAATGGCCTCTCCTTCCCTCCCCAATGACTATTCGTGATAGCCTCCCCTTGCCGACCAGCTTGCAATAGCCCCTCCTCTCCAGCGACCTTCCACGATGACCTCTCCTCGTCGGCCCGCTTGCGGTGGCCTCTCCTTGTCGACCCACCTGCAATGGTCCCCCCTCCGTTTTGGCCTCTCCTCATTGGCCTGTCCGAGATGGCCCACCCATGATGGCCCCCCTCTCCTCCAGCCTCTCTTTACTGGCCCGCCCGCGATGGCCCCTCTCTCCTCTTACCCTTTTATCGAACCTCCTCCCCTTGTCCATACCGCCACATGTCGCCGACCTCCACCATCGTCGTGCTCCCCATTATCACTGGCATCAACCTTCGTTGGTCCATAGCCAAATTTTATTTTAAATAATAATATAAAAAATAAAAATTATATAAAAAAAAATAATATAAAAATAAAAAATAAAAAATAATATAAAAATAAAAAATAAAAATTAAAGATCAATTTTGCAACCAATTATGAAAATTAAAATATTATAAAAATAAATTACAACTAATTTTATGATCAATTTTTTAATTAAAAATTTAAAAAATAATTAGCGACTAATTTTGCAATCAATTTTATTAATAAAAAATATTTTTTATAAAATTCATGACTGATTTTGAGATCGATAAATTAATTAAAAAGTAAAAAAATTAGCAACCAATTTTATGACTAATAAATTAATTAAAAAATTTAAAAATAATTAGCGACTAATTTTATGATTGATTTATTAATAAAAAAATATTTTAATAAATTTAGTGATCAATTTTAGCCATTGATTTTGCGATCGATTTTACAACCAATTTTAAAAAATAAAATATTATTAAATTTAAATTATTTTTTTATTTTTTGGTTGCTAAATTGATCGTAAAGTTTTACGACCAGGTTTTTGCAATCAATTTAAATCGATCATAAAATAAATTAGCAATCAATTTTTATTATTTTGCAATCAATTTTTTGATCACTAAAATTTTATTTTTTTTGTAGTGGTTGTTCTTTAACAACCACCTGTACTCATTTCAGTGTCTTCATACTGTAGACTCAAGACTCGTCTACTTGAAAGAAAAGTGATTTATGCACTGATCTTAATGGATTCATCACTATCCCCATGATGATTCAACAATTGGGAGCTATTTAGGAGTTAACCTATAATGACACATGTCTCAAATTCTCAATTCTTGAGAATATGTGTTATTATTTATTAATTTCTTAGATGTTTCACAAACATATTAGATATAAATAGATAAGAAAAATGTTCATTATATTAATTTCAATAAATCAAGTATAAAAATATGTCCTAAAAAAATATAATATATCAGTCAATAATTGACTTTTCAGGTCATACATCTAATAGCCTCCTGCAATATGATCATACATGTCACATCCTTCTTCCCACAAGTATTGCAACTCTTCGATCAACAGTTCTAAAAATATATCTATGTCTCTTCTAGGGGCACGAGGACCCAAGATCAACGTAGCTAGTAGATTAAATGGAGATTTCATGCACTTTCAAGATGGTAAATCATATGGGAATACCATAATGGGCCACATACTGTATGTAGTACTAAGATTACCATATGAACTAAACTTGTCTATTGCCAACCCTAGTGTGACATTTCATGAATCAGCCGCAAACCATGGATGTTTACTATCAAAATGTTTTCATGCATCTCCATCTGATAGATGTCTCATGACGTCATCATCGATGTTGTTTTTCTCATGCCATCGCATATCAGAAGCAGTGTGCCTGGACATGAACAATCGACGTAGTCGTGGCGTAATAGGAAAGTATCGCAAAACCTTACATGGTATGTTCTTTTTCTTTTTACCCTTACCATGACTTTCTTTGTATCTACTTGAATGACAAATCGAGCATGCTTGTAGATCCTTTTTGTCCTTCCAAAACATAAGACAATCATTCAAACATGCATGTATCTTTTTGCAGTGTAGGCCTAAGTCATTGACTCCCAACCCGAGTCCCTTTAACAATTTTTTTGGCTTCGTAATGACTTGACAGAAGTAACTCTCCCTCAAGCAGCAGATCCTTTAGAAATGTGAGCAACCAATTAAATGAGTTGTTTGACCACTTACCAAGTGTCTTCATATGGAATAACTTTATTACAACAGACAACAAAGAGTACTTCTTACAATAAGGATAAACATCACTCTACACATCTCTTAATAAATGTTTAAATTTGTCATTCACAGGCATGTTACTGTCATCCTTGGCCTCTTGTCTTGGAACTGGATGCTAATGTTCTGATCCTATTTCCGCATTTGCTTTAAATAACTCTGGATGGAGATCCTTCAAAATTTCTCTATCTTCTGTACTAAGTGTTTGCCTTTCACGATTGGGTGATCCACTTACGGACGTAGCATTTGTGGGCCTTCTGGACATTATAGTCAAGCCTGTTAGCAAATCTTCATCATGACAAGTCCATCTCTTATAGGTCACATCTTTGCTGCATTCATATAAATGATTTTGAATGTCCAATAGGGTACACCAAAATAGGTTCCTGCACTGACGATATGGATAACGAGCTTTTCCATCTTCTCTAGTGTGATTGGATGCCATTTTCATGAAAGACCTCACACCCACAATATACTCGGGATAGAACTTATCGCGCAATGACATCTAACCATTATCCATATCTATATGTTTATGACACAAACTATATAGTTAATCTTAACTAATGATAGTTGACTAGCACCTTATATCCCTTACCTATAGGGTGGTGATCCTATCCCATTCAGGAACGCAAGAATTTAACATTGCCGTACATGTCTTTTACGTTAAAAAAAATTTGACAGCATTTTTGCACAATTATGTAGATACATAAGCACTGGAATCATGCTATGTATCTAGCAAATATAACCGAAAATGCCGACGAAACTCTCCGATGTAGAAACATATGGTATGTAATGTAAAATTCGCTAATGTGCCTAAACTATCCATAGGGCCAGACAATTCGAGAATAGCACACATAACACTAACATTTTTTTTTCATTAAAGAACAAACATTGATTCAAGCACACTACCTTCGAACAGGAATTCTAAAGTTTATGCATTTATTTTGTACATTGTCAAACTCAATAATATTGTTAAAGTAGTATTGTTAAACTAAATAATCCTTCCCGAGTCCTTGCCACAAGTGAACCGCATGCTGAAGATGATGTCTCGGGTTGTGGTTTTGGATTGGGGGAAGGAGGAAAGGTAGAACTTTTGGCTTGCTTTTTAATAGTTATGGCTTACCAGGGTTAGTTTTTCCTCCCGTCACTTTTCTTTTCTTTTTCTTTGATGTAGTTGCTTGATATGTGAACTGAAGTTGAAGTATATAATACAGAAGCCAACCGAAGTATAAAACTGAAGTCACCAGAAGCTATCGGGGAAGATAAGCTACAAAAATAGTTAAGAAATAGCTCTCTACCAGCAACATAAAAAAAATTAAAAAATTCATCACCCAACCATAGGTGGGACAAGCACATGGATATGGATATAAAAACTAAAGAAAGAAATGGAACAATTCAAATATATCAACCACTGAACAATGGACACACTTGCAAAATTAGAGGGAACTTAGTAAAAACTACGTAAGCAAGAGCCTCATGTGTTAATCAACATTATCCATGACCGTCGAGGCGACTGAATTAAAGCCATTTGAATGCGCAAAGAAATCAAAAAAGGACACGGTGCAGGGAAATCCTTTCTGCCATTCAACATAAAATGTTTAATTTCAGGCCAAGAGAGCAACAGGCCCCATGCGCACCAAGGAAAGAAAACCAATACATTCATTGAATAAAAGTTTTAAAAGAAGGGAAAGACTACCGCAAAATGAACTAAGTATATAAGTGGAACACAAGTATATAAGTTGATTGGCAAAGAAGATATAAACACAAAATGAACAGGAGAAGCAGTGGTGCCGGCTGAAACCCATGATATAAAAATACATTTTCAGATGGAATCAGAAGTTGCAGATGGTCCAGTCATACCATTATTAGATGTATCAAAGTATCCTAATGACCTTTAGATATGGTAAACTAGCCAAACATTTTTTATCACCTGACACAAGCACAAATATCCATTCGAAACATAAATAAGGGATTTTACTGGACGGTATTACTTTGAGAATGCATACAAGAACACCGACGCATCCCCCTGCCACATACAGAGCAGGAGCCTGATAGATTTTTCCTGGAAGTTTATAAAATTCAAAGCAAATGTGTCATCGAACCACAGACCTGCTTTATTGCTAAGCCAAAAAACAATCAACCAGATGACAAAAAAAAATATCTTTTTTCTTCTTGTAGTACAATTTAATCTATGTTTTGTTGAAAAGAAAATACCAAAAAACAATCAACCAGATGACAAAAAAAAAAAAAAAAATCTTTTTTTTTTTCTTGCAATACAATTTAATCTATATTTTGTTGAGTTTCCTCTAGTTTTCCTTTCCTTGACTCGATGAATCTTGGGTAATTTTCCTTCCTATATTTAAAAGGGAAAAAAATTACGCTTAAATTTGGGCAAGGTGTTTATGGTAAACAACTAAATCGATGATGAAGAATGTTATGGTACGGTGGCACTCAAAAGCTGGTCATGATGCATAAATAAATAAATAAAAATAAATAAAATGCTGCCACTGGAGGTGGTACTGATCTATTGTGTGTAAAAATTGCAAACTTTAATATATACCATTGCAATCCAAATAATTATTGAAATGGAATGAAAGTGATTAAAGCATGGCAAGTTTGTCAAATGCTGATTAATTTTCACAGTGCAATTGGAGTCCTTATCTCATCCACTATTTTGTGAAAAACAATTTATATAGAGATTGATAAATCTGCTTCACCTCATTCTGGATCTTTATGTTGAAATTAAGAAAATTTAAAGGCCAAACAAGTGGATAATTAGGAAAGAAGGGAAGGGAATAAGTGGGAGAGGATAAAAAAAAGGCTGATAGAATGCAGAAAAGTTATCATACTGAGTAAGTTTTCATTTGAAAATAACTGTAGAAGTAGGCGGCGACCTTTAGAAAAGCCGATGGTGGGCCGGTGGCTAATGGCGGTGAGTAATAGTGGCTGTTCGAAGAGAAGGGAGAGGTGATGAGGTGACCGGCGGTGGTTGATCAACAGTAAGGCAACCGGGGTGGAGTGGAGAGGATGTTGACGATGCTGAATGGTAGAACGGCGGTGATCCATCTCGACAGTCGGTGGATGACCATGGCGAGGCGGCGAGGACCGTGAGCTAGGTTGTTGGGCATGGGCTACATGGTGAGGTAGCGATTGGAGTGGCTGATGGGCATGGCGGCGACTAGTGTGACTGATGGGCAATTGGGGACAACGAGGTGGTGACTGACGAGGACCTGAGGTTGCGAGCTGGCGGCAATGAGGTTGCGGGTTGGCAACGATGAGGTTGCGGGCTAGTGGCGAAGAGATTCAAGAGGAAACCCTAGACCTAGACGAGGGATTTGGGAATGGATGGGTTACGGGAGGGATGGTGGCATAGTGGCACTCTGCAAACGAGTCGAGCTGCTCGCGAGCTACTTAAGCTTAACTTAACTCGGTTATTATCGAGTTCGAGTCGAACTCGAGTATGCGAGTCGAGCTCGAATAGCTTTTTGAGTCGAGCTCGAGTAGTAGGATACTCGACTCGAAAGCTCGCAAGCCTACTTTAGTATATATATATTTTTAATAATATTAATTTTATTTATAATATATTAATATATATATTATTAATAAGATAAGGCTCGATTTTGAGTTTGAACTCGAGCTTGAGTATGGCTCGGTTCATATTCGAGTCAAGTCGAGTCGATCTCGAGTCTTGCCTATTTTTTATCGAGCCGAGTTTGAGTTTGAAATATTAAGACTCGATCAAGCTCGAGCTGAATTTCGAGCTCAAGTATTTTGAGTCGAGTCGAATTCGAACTTTCAGTTATTTGATTCGACTCGGCTCGATTGTACCCCTACACTGATCGATCGAGCGAGTGGTTAAGTGAGTGAGGAGTGGACTGTGGACTTAGCCAATTAGAGATAGAAGGTTTAGTATTAAGTGGTTAGGCTTAGCCATTTAACCAATTAAAATTAAAATATTTCTTATAATAAATAATTATATATATTATAATTTAAAATATTAAATTAATATAATATATATGGTCCAAAAGATATTATAATTTATATATGGTCCAAAAAATATTCAAAGATCGACATCAATTAAAACATATATATACATATTTGGTTAAAAAATTGATAATTAGAAAACATAAATTTAAAATTATGGATTACATTTGCTTATTGATTTTAAGATTTAATAATAAATAATTTGTTTATGGACTTAGATCTGATCAAGACATATTAGGCCAGATTAGTTTAATATTATCCTATAGATTGGTCTAAAAAAATTAATGACCAATTCTTGTATCTTTTTCTCTCTTCCTAATTGGATCATAGAATTTCTTTAGCAAAGGATTAAATGCCTCATTTGCTCTATATCTTATATGAATCCATCTTACGATAGTGGATTAAATGCCTCAATTTTTATGTTGTCACTATTACATTGCCACTAATACTCTCAATTCTTATAATATTGATGCTAGATTTCAATATCATTAAGAGATTTCCCAAAAAAATTCCTCTCTAATATAATTTTTTTTTATTTTTAAAAATATCTTATTAGCACCAAGAAATTTATCCATTGGTAAATCTTTGAGGGATAAAATTTTTCTTACAAATTTCTTCATGAAAATTAATGAAGTAATCACTCACTGATTCCTTACAGATTATTGAGAAATTTTCAAGAGATTTATCAAGGGCAGTAAATTTCTTGCAAATCACTCAAACATTCCTTAGTGAAACTGAGTTTTGAATGCAACTTAACATCTCTTAAAAATTCCTTTTTAAGTACTTAATGAATTTCCGAGCAACAGATCTCTTAGTGATATCCCTTAGTGAAAGATTGATTTTTGGTAGTGGGTGGTGGACCTAGAGGAGTGACGATGGTGATGGTGATGTAGAGTGACAACGAGGATGGTGGGATGGAGGTGCGCTCAGTAAGGTGAGAGAGAGCGACTCAAAATTTTGTCCTAAATATAAAAAATAGTGATAAAATTTATAGCTACAAAATTTCATCGCAAAAGAGAAACTTTTAGTGACGAAACTTACTTTCGTAGCAAAAACCCAAGTACTAGTGATGAAATTTTTATTTTCATCTTTGAATTTTGCCTAAAATTTAAAAAATAGTGATGAGACTTTTAGCTATAAAAAAATTTCATCATAAAAGATTAACCTTTAGCGATGAATTTTTTTCATCATGAAAACCAAAACTCTAGCAATGATTTTTTTTTTATCATTGAATTTTTCCCTAAATCCAAAAAAACAGCGATGAAATTTTTAGCGGTGAAGATTTCATCACAAAAGACAAATCTTTAGCGATGAAATATTTTTCATCATGAAAAGCAAAACTCTAGTGATAAATTTTTTTTTCGTCATTAAAATTTGCCCTAAATCCAAAAAAATAGCATTGAAATTTTTTTCATCATTGAAGGTTAATTTAGGGTGATGAAATTTTTAATTTTGTCATAAAAAATATAAGCACTTGGTTTTTCATGATGAAATATGTTTTTGTCACAAAATATTATATATTTGCAATGAAATTTATTTTTGTTGCTAAAATTTCATTGCAAAAGATTAAATTTCTTGTAGTGTACGACTGCATGAACCCGAGTGCAAGCCCTAGAGATCATGCAAGGCCTATAGATTATAAAAATTAGATACATGCATCATGTCAAGCATAAGTTTCACCTACATTGGATCAACTAAATAAATCCATTATTATCAAATAATAAAATTTATAAAATCAAATGTCCATCTAATATTAGAAAATCAACTAACTAGTAACTAATAGCTTCCAATGCTCGAAACTCCATATCCAATCAACCATTGCTATGCGACTTTGAAAGAAAAGAGAGAATAGGAGGTACAGTATAAAAATTATACCTATATAATAATATAATTCAAAAATAATAAGTAAGCAGTATGAAAGAAAAAATATAAATTACAAAATCTCATATCAAACATCCAATATAATCCAACCAATTATATAAGCATAAATCATACATTATGTATTATCATAAATCTATCATAAATATCATCGGAGGTTTCATATGACTCATCATTCATGTCTTGCTAACATGATTCAAATCAATAGTTATCTTCCAATTTTAGACTAACCATGACCATGCTTTGGCCCATGGCTAGTAAACTATAATTCATATTTCAGTTCATGGTGGCAAATCAAAATATTCGTGCTTCGACTTATAGTGGCAAACCAAAATTCCATACTTCTGCTCGTAGTGGCTAAAGGTGGCAAACCAAGGTGCCATGATTTGGCCTATGACTGATAATCCAAGATGTCAATTCAGTCCATGTCTAGCAATCCATATCATAGCTAGACCAAATCTCCTTACACAATCAATGAACCATTCAATAATTTCATCTTATATTTCTTGCTTAATTTCAAAACAACTTGCATCTTATTGCAAACAATCAATAAGTGATAGATGTATACAATAAAGAATCATATGCTTATGTATTTACATTACTAATCATACATGAATGATAATCATCTGGCACATAATCAAAAAATCATTGCATATAATACAAAAACACATAGATACATATAGGTAATCATATAGAGGGATTCTTATCTACCGGTCTCAAACCCAAGCATAACAAATATAAATACTCCTCAATCTACAAACTCATGGATATGGTGTTCTGCTTGACAACTTTGGACAATTGCTCCTTTGCATAATCAAGGTGATCAAAAATAAAAGTCAAGGTGATCATGGATCGTGGAAAATTATGGAATTGAAACACTATAGGTCCAAGACCACTCCTAGGGTCAATCAATTGATTTAGGTTTGCCTAGATATCTAGGCCCTTTGTTGATCCATAGGAAACCTAGAGAGAGAAAAAATAGAATAAGAGAGAGAAAGAGTGAAGAAGAGAGAGAAAATAAATAGTGAGAATATTTTTTCCTCTCTCTCTCTCTCTCTCGCTCTCATTTTCTTCTTTCTCTTCGTAGAAAATAGAGGAAGGGAGGAAAGGCTCTAGGCCGGCCACCCCATGGTGGTAATGGCTATGGCATCGACAGCGGTCCTCAATGACCTGATCAAGCAGTGTGTCTCACAATGGCGATTGATCCAATATAAGAATAAAAGAAGAAAGAAACAAGGAAAGGTGAAGGGGCTCAGGGGCTAGCCACACTGCCAGTAGCGACCCATGATGGCAGGGACTCTGGTGGCTCTAGCCCAAAGCTGTCCCAAAGGTTTTGAGTTTGAACAGACAAGCTAGGCAAGTCATTTGGCTTTTAAACAGTTTAATATAGTACATCTGTACTCAAAATAGGATATAGATGCGACTGTTGTCACACCTTGAATGTAGCACCAAGGTCGGCCATGTGATATGGCTACACAAATCCTAGAGCAATACTCTAGAGATCATATAAGGCCTAAAATAAACATAAATTCAAATGTTTCAAAATAAATAAAAAAATAAATACCAAACATATCAACTAAGTCTATGCATCCAAATAAATAATGAACTTGTTCAATTATAATTATCCAAATGTTTAGTGGTATCAAAAATTGAACAACTAATGTACTAAGAGTTCCAGTACTCGAACTTCTCATCCAATCCATCTGAACTAAGAATCTTGTATCTTTAAAACAAATACAACACAGTGATATAAGCTTTTCAGCTTAGTAAGAATCATTGTACATCTACACTAATATAATAATTAAATAAAAAATATAAATAAATATATCAAACTAAAATATGAAAACTCATGTTACATATCCAAATAACTCAATTACTAACATATACATGTATCAAACATTTTTTTAAAGAAATGAATCATCACACGCCAACAAGTAAAAACTTTTATTTAGCCTTGGCTTCACTAGTCTAATCTCATGTTTCTGTTTCCACAATTTTAAATTTGGTATTCTTTATCTTTTCAGCTTTAGACTAATTAAGATCATGCCTCAATCTATGTCCGATCAAATTCTCATACGTGAGTCCATGGCGGCTATCCCAGGCATAAGATTTTAGAGGCTATCCCATGCACAAGCCCGTGGAGGCTGTTCCAATCACAAGCTCATGGCTGGCTATTCCAGGTTTAAGCTCCTATGGGCCATCCTACACATAAGCTCATGAAGACTATCATAGGCAAAGTTCGTGGAGGTTATCCCATATATAAGCCCATAATGGCTATCCCAGATATAAGCTCCTGGCTACCTATTCTATAATGAGGTTAGTTCAAACCACTTTTTATTTGCTTAATTATTTATGCTTTAGTTTTGACAAATTCAATTTCAAATTTACTAATAAATCTCTTACAAAATTTCAAAATGATTAAAGTTACATGCCACGTAACATATCTTCAGCATTAACGTTCACATACAACAAATATAAATAATACTCATATTGAAAAATGACATAAGCCATATCATCTCATGCAAATCAAATCTCACAATACAAATCCAATGGTATAACTCAATAAACAAATATTTATACTAATAATCTAGTATGGAGATTCTTACCTTAATTGATGACAAACTAAACCCACTAAGTTATGATCTAGGTATTAAAAATCCTACTCGATGTTCTCCTATCTGATGGATTATTTTTCTATAGAACAAAACTAATTTTATAAAATAAGATCCAATAAATCAAATCAATTATCAAGAATCTTTTATCAGGGTTCACCAAGGTCTACACCCTCTCTAGTCCCTAAAATTTTTCCTTCTAAAATTTTACTAGTCCATCTAAGAAAGATAAATAAATAAATAAATAATTGAGTAACAAATAACTCGAGAAGAGAGAAACCCTCCTCTCTCTTCTTCTCTTCTCCAACATAGGGGGCACCCTCCCCATTTTCTCTTCTTCCAATGGTGGTAGTGGAAGACCCAAGGCCGGCCACCTACGGTGGCTCCTGGTGGTGGCAAAGCTATGGCTTCATCATGGCCATGGTAGTAGGGGAGGTTGGTGTAAATAAAGAAAAAAGGGACTGCCCTATTTAAGCCAACCCGATGGTTGATCCGGTGGCTTGCCGGATCCATCTGAGCATTGCCGACAAGGAGAAGACAAGAAAAAAGAAAAGACAAGGGAGGGGAAGGAAGCTACCTTGGTCCATCAGAGCTAGAGGAGGTTTTCAGCGATCTCTTCCTAATGACAACTCAAGAGGAAAAAATTTGAGAAATCTTGGATTATCCATGATGATTTGTCAAACAATTTGGAGTGAAGATCCAAGGGAAAGGAAGAAGCTTCTTGTAAACATGATTTCCTAACCTAAATTAGACTCCCACCGGCCCCGATTTAAATGGAATCGGGAGAGAAGAAGACTCTCAATAGGCGGGTCCTAATTATTTTGGGCTAGGTCTAAGAGCCTAGATCAGGTTGGTTCGTTACATTAACATTCCCCCCTTAAATAATTTCATCCTTAAAATTAACATACCTAAATTTTTGAAGAGCTATGGAGACTTGACTTCCATTTCTGCTTCGAGTTCCCATGTCACCTCTCTTTCATTATGGTTGCTCCATTGTATCTTTACATAAGTATGGTTTGATGTTGTAATACCTGATCCTTTCTGTCAACAATCTATATTGGATACTTCTCATAGGTTAGATCCTCCCGAAGATGCAATAACTCATAATCCACCATATGACTTGGGTCCGGAATATATTTTCTTAACATTGACATATGAAACATATTATGCACACTCGACAGAGATGGTGGTAATGCTAACTGATACGCAACATCTCTAATCTTGTCCAAAATCTCAAAAGGACCTACATATCTAGGGCTCAATTTGCCATGGACTCCAAATCTTATCACTTCTTTAGTGGGATAAATTCTTAGAAAAACATGATCACCCACTTGGAATTTCAACTCTCTTTTTTTGATTATCAGCATAACTCATATGTATAAGAAATTTAGATTGCATAGCGAACTCCACTATTCCTTTGATCACCTATAATTTTGAATTATCTTTTTGAGCTGACTTAATCTTTTCAATCAGGGTTGATTGCATTGTAAGATTCACAAGTTGAACTCGAGGATCATGCAATCATATTTCAATTCTTGATCTCTCTAGATCTAACAAAATGTACTTTTCTGAAGTAATCAAAATTGCCAATTCATCCAACAATTTTCTACTTAGAGCATTAGCTACAACATCCGCTTTACTCGGATGACACTGCAACAAGGAAGGTTTTAACTAGCAATTATTTTGATATTTAGTGGCAATCATTATCACGACTAAAACTTTTACCGGCAATTGCTTATTTGCTGGTAGAATCAAGGTTAGAAAAGGTTATATTGGCAATTACAGAGATTGTCGATAAAGATACAAGAAATTGCTGCTATAGGTTTGAGTTATTACACCATAAGAAATTAAGGTATTAGCAATGGCTAATTACCATTGCTAGTAGCAGTATTGCTATCACTAATACTATTAATGATGGACTTTCATTGCTAAAATTTTATCGAAAATAACATCATCGCTAATTATCATTATTAGTGATGGCAAAAATTTCATCATTAATAAGTAAAACTAGCAATGACATTAATGACTACTAAAACCATCACTAATAATTTAAATTTTTATTAATTAAAATTTTAAAAAATTATTAGTGATGATAATTATTATTGCTAACACCATCGCTAATATTTTTTTTAATTTTTTTAATAAAAATTTTAAAAAATTATTAGCAACAGCATTTATGTCACTAATGCCATGGCTAATAATTTTTTAATTTTTTAAAAAAAAATATAATTAGATATTTAAAATCTATTTTAATCATAAAAATAAGTAATAATATTTTTTATTTTTTTATAAATAAAATAATAATTTTTTTATCATAACCATAAATATAAAATTAATTATATTATATTAAAATAAAAATTGTATAACTTTATAAATTTATATTACTTTATAGGTATCAAAATTATATACATATCAAAAAAAAAAATCATGTGAGATCCTCGTCGTCCTCCTCATCCTCCTCCTACTCCTGTATATCATCTCTAGCAGCTAGTGGATGAGAGCCAGATATCCTAGCATCCTGTAATGAAAAAAATAAAATATTATTAATAAGTTTCAATATGAAAGTGTATATGTCAATACAGAGATGCATATTTTGATATACTAGTTCGATTCTCGAACAGATTATTTCTACATATTTTATTTGATAATACGGAGCTATAAACACCTTCGGTTTATCGATTGGATGATTAGGTTAAATTTTTATTTCCTAGATCTTCTTTTTGAACTCAAGTCTAAACTTGTGAAGCTTCTAGATATAAAAATTTAAAACATGTAAAGAAAATTATAGCTAGACTTACCTGCTATGATGGCTGTGATAATGAGCCTAGCTGATTGCATAGATGTGAGTTCTGAAGAATCTCAATGACTATATCATGGATGGCATCTTAAAAGCTCTGAGGTCACTGGCTCCAAAGCCTCCACATGACCTCCTACACATGTGGATCATCGAGGCTGAGAGGAGGACGTCGAAGAGTATCAAGCTATTGGATGATCGAAGCTATGGTCAAATCCTATGATCCAGCTCCTACTCACGTCTCCGATGGCCTTGAGCCATCCCTCAAGATCAAGGAGGGGCTAAGAGGATGGGTCCTCATCATGTCGGGATATAAGATACTCCGCATAATCTGCTTATACAGTTTAGAAATTTATTAGTATATACATATTAGTGTATATGAAAGCTTAATAAATAATATTTTAAGTTTGTTATCGTGATCTATCAAGATCTAGGATTTAAGTAATCACTAGTCCTCCTAGACTGGTGTGTGGTCTCCCATATCTATAGCTATCCTGGTGCATGACTCAGCTACCATGTCTATAAAAAATAAATAATTAAATTAAATTAATTAATATATAATCAATTTAATATGAAATTAATTTAAGTGTAGAATTTTTACTAATCTATCAATCACAACATATGTGCCAACGGAGCGGCCAATGTGCTTGATCGGATGTTGCTAGATGGACTGATTCTATCATGCCCTCTGTCAGATATTAGAGTACTCCTTAGTACTCCACTGGTCGTAGAGGGGCTCCCATATGTCCACTTGCATTCAGTGATCTGTGTAAGACTTTCAATCCAATGGCGACTCAGAATTAGAGTGCTCTATGGTGGACTATCAAAGGTTGTACAACCCATCTTGAAACCTCTATATGGCCACCTCCTCAAAGGTCCGACGATCAGCCCCCTCATTCTTAGGATTCTTGAATCAATAGTACTCTTGCAAGTGGAAGCAACCATGTATTGATAAATAGAATGTAAACCTACCATGAATTTAAAAATTAAACATCTTTGACTTATCAGGATCATCTCCCAAGTTGCATCATGAGCCCCCGATGGCCAACTAGAGAACTCATTCATTGACCCTGACATCAATCATCAGATGATCCTGGTAACCACATGAGACACTCCATGCTCTATAAATGTGCTACAAAATTGATTTTGATCAACAAATGTTAGTCTCTAAAATGGCTAAATTTTAAACATATTCAGTGAAGATATAGTACTTATGAGTGGCTCTGAATATGGATGAGCTCTCTATTCTCCAATTGAATTAGAGGTGCTGTGAGTCGGACGAGTCCTCTACTATGCCACTGATTCTGAGAGGCGAGCGCTAGTCCATATGACTACAGGGTCACTGTAACCCCACGACGTCCGAACCTAAGAGTATCAATATGTCATAAAGAATGTTATATTAGATAATAAAGGATAAAATAACATAAAAGAAAATCTAAAGTATTAGAGTTTATCACATGTTATCTGTGTCGTTGAACCATGCGAGTTGGTTGTATGAGAGCTCTTTTCTTAGCTATGATAGCTCCAACCATTAGAAGATATGATTTATAATCTCTAAAAATAAAAATAAATAGATTCATAGATCAATTATACAATTATGAGTGGCAATATAAGATTTAAAATGATGCAAGATAAGTATTTAGATGTTTGGTATCCTTTGATGTTTCGTACCCTTCAAATGGGTGGTAATGCAAGACAAGTATTTAAAACAAGTCAAAGGATTAGAAGTTCATGGCAGGTGAGGAGCACTACTTATCGACCTCTTCAGATGTTCGGTACTCAGATTCTTCTTCGACTTCTTCCTCTTCCTCCTCTTCTTCACCTTCTTGAGTAGGATGCTCCTTAAAAACAAATTCGGTATGATCTACCTCCTCATGTTGGCCATCATGTAGAAGAATTTATAGGGCATCCAACTCTGCATCCATTAAATGCTGATGAACTCCTAATATTTCAAACTCCTAAAAGTAATCTAGTAAATGGGGCTCTTCTTCTTCTTCTTCGAGCTTGTAGTAAACAGCTCGAGACTTAACCTTATATACAGTCTACCAATCTTTTCTTACTCTCTCCCTTGATGGAAAAGGAGTATAATGTACTTGAATAGCTTGTTGGGCTACCACATAGGGGTCATTGATATATGCTTTTGATATATATTTAATTTTAATAAGCCCATGCCATAGATCAACCTTCATACAATTGCCAGTATCAAACTATTGACACTTAAACAGAATAACACTATTACCTCCAAGATAGATCAACTTGATCACTTCTTTGAGGATTCTATAGTAGTCACTCTCCACCTTTGCCCACCAGCTATCCTTTATATACACACCATTGTTCATTGTACGCTTATGATATCCATATTACTGCATGTGAAATTTGAAATTATTTATGTTATAGCCATTATAATATGTCATGTACTTTATTGGCTTGTAACCTAATGGTCTTAGCTTCCTAAGTATGGATTCATCCCCTTGCATGACCTATATATTATAAAAATTAAATTAAAAAAAATTAAAATAAATAAAATGATAATGGTCACTTACTGGTTGATGGAATCAATTTGCAAAGTTTTGTGAGTACTTAGTGAAAATTTCTTCCTTGCTTATCATCGAGTTGTCCTATCTCGGCATGTCATCATATTGCCTATACATGCATAAGATAAGTATAGGATGATAAGTGATTAAAGAGTAAAGATTATGATGGATATTTAATTAATATATGGATCGACCTCCATGCAGTTTAGTAAAATATATATCTCTACCTATCGAATTTCAGTATCAGTTAATATCCGACGAACTTCATGCCTAAATTCATGAGTCACTACTATAGTAAAGGGCTACGATAGTGATTTTAAACCACCATCATAATCCAAAAAATTACTGCCATAGCCTATGATGGTGGTTACTTAACCACTGCCACTATCACCATTACCGTAGGTCTATGGCAGCGATTTTTGCTGCAGTTATTATAACCGCTGCCATATGTCATGTATAATAGCGATTATTTAATTACTATCATAATAGATCTATAATAGCAATTTATCAACCGCTGCTATAGGATCTATGGCAGTGATTGTCCAACCACTGCCATAGGTCATCTATGGCAGTGGTTAAAAAATTACTACCATAGAAATCTATGGTAGTGATTGTACAACTACTGTGATAGATTTCTATGGTAGTGGTTATACAACTGCTACTATAAACCTAATGTAGCCATTTACAACCACTGTCATAAGTTATGACAGCAGTTGACATATGATCTATGGCAGCGGTTAGCACGCCTATGGTAGCGATTGCTAATTACTGCCATAGATTTTGAATAATAAAGAAAATATAGATTTTTTAATTTTTTTACTTGATAAATGTAGTTCAATATATAATATAAAAATATATCTAAAATACTCAAATTTTATTATCAAATAAAATTTATTATAATATTTTTTTTTAAAAAAATATATCAAAAGTCTATATTTAAATCTAAATCATCGTCACTAGGAGGAGATGGAGCACGAGCTGGAGGAGTTGGAGTTGGAGTTGAAATGCTAGCCAACATGTTCTTAAGGCTCATGAAGTCAGCTCTAAAATGCTCAGAGAGCCTCGTCACCATAGCGGTCACAATACTCTATAGCTGAGATGTGTGCTTTTCAGCCTGAACAACCTACTCTATAGCTTAAGCTGCCTATGCTAACGCCTCCTCAAGCTGCTCCCAACTAATGACCTCAGAAGCATGTGAAGAAATGCTTGCCTCGGAACGGTAGCTCATCGGCATATGTTTGAACCTGCATCGAATGCTCCTAAAGTGCTCAGACCCTAAGACCTGAGATAGATGGTCATGGGGGCCAGAATTATCTGAGCCCTCACTCATGAGCACGTCTAACTATTTCTATAATTATAAATTTAAATAAAATATCATAAAAAATACTATAATACTAATTATATTAATTTATTTATTACTTATAAAATTTTTTTTGATCGCGGCATTCATCGACCTGCCTTTCTTGTCCATACAGCTGGATCGACCTGCCTTTCTTGTCCATACAGCTATGGATGGGCATAACCCTCTCTCTCGTCAGCTATAATAATGGATTAGCTTATTAAAAATATATAAAAAAATATTAATTAAATTTATAAACTAAGATTCAAAATTTATTATCTCTTTATGCACACGATTGGCCATAGACTCATGATCGAGAGTGTGTACTCCTGAGCCGCCCGATTCTTTCAGTTCTAATGGGAGATAGCCTAAAAAGTATTTAAATCATAAGTATTTAAATAATAATTATTTAATAAATATTTAAATATAATTATTAGTATATTAAAATATTCAATAGTTAGAAATTAAATCTGGAACTCCTGACTCCTGCAATGCCTAACCATGCCCTCCCACTAACTTGGGGGACAATCTTGAATCCAAGGAACAAACTCCTTCAGAGTGTTCCATTAGTGCTCGAGCCATTCTTTGTGAAACTTGATCTTATACTTTCGGTACAACTCTCCAATCTTCTTCAGTCGGACATCTCGAGCTGATTTATGATTTGAAAAATCGTACCTCCTCTATATAAAATTATCAAAAGTCAGTTACGAAATTATTCTAATCAAACATAGTATAAACATATCAAATGCATAAATATAATTAAGATACACTTATCCATATCTCCACACCCATTCTTCGATACCAGTGCCTATTAATCGCCAATCTATGGGCAGTACTGAATAATATTGGACCGCCTCATATGCACTCTAAAAAAAGAATACATCTCCTATGCAGTCACCCCAACTGGCCTTTTCTTCCGATCGTACTCTATCATGATCTAATGCTGGTGGTTCCATACATGTGGCATATGTGTGGGATCGTGAAATATCCTACTAGATGATGCACCTATAATGAAAATATATTACATGAACATATAAGAGTGTATAATAACTATATAAATAAATAAATAAATAAATAAATAAATGATACAATAAAAATTTACTCTTACTGGCCATGAGATCGTATGATGTGGATGCCAGTGGAGACTCGTTGGTGGGTAGAGCATGTGCCAAAGATGTGGTTGATGGTAGAGACTCAAATGCCGATGGAGTAGATGCGAGTGGAGGAGTAGATATCGGTGGTGCCTGGATAGCCGAAGCTGAAGTTGATGCAGAGGTGGATGGAGGATGTTTTGGCTGCAACTCAGATGCGGAGCTCCGCGTAGTCCACTGAGGGGCAAGGGTGAAAGCTAGATGGTGTTTTAGTGCTATTATGATCTATAACATTATTGAACATTAATCAATATAATATGTTGAATAATAATATTAGTAGAGCATCAATAAATAGACTCTAACATTTATACCAAAATGTTAAACTCATCGTCTAGTGGCATCTGCAATATGGATATCACTGTCGCTCCTGATAAATATATCTGGGACCGCGACAGCATCAGATAAGTTTTGTCCTAGAGAAGCACTTTGTATGCATGGTCCAACATCATCATTAACCTCGATATCATCAAACATATGCTTAGGCACCATCCTCATAATAGCATCCCATTGAGGCTCCAAGAGATCACTAACATAAAAGACTTTACTAGCTTGAGAGGCAAGTATATACAATTTTTTAGTGTAGAGATGGCATTGCATGTTGACGAGAGTAAAACTACACTCATCAATTTTCATCCTTAACTAAGATAAGGTGTCAAACCAATTGCATTTTGTCAATCCTCTCTTTAGAATAGTAATCGACTATCTTCTCCACGACTCCATAATAGTTCAGATCCTCCATATGAGGCTGTGAATCCCTCAAGCTAGCATAACACCCAGTCATGGTGCTCAACATCACGCTACTATTTTGTGTTGCCATATTTATAGACTAGTTATGAATATTGAATCTGTAGCCATTAATGATGAGTTGTTTGTACTCATACACGATATGATTAGGTCCTATTGAAAGAGCATGTACTTTAGGGCCCACATCATCGAGCATTAATCTCTACACCTAAGGAGATAACACCTAATTAGTAAACATGTTCAAATAAAGTGTACAAGGCAAGAATATGTACTCGCTTACATGATCTTTGAACCACTCAAAAATTTTTTTACTATGCATTTTTTCTTTCTCCTGCATATTTAGAGCACCATATTTTAATTCTATAGATTCATTATAGTAATCAAATGATACGTAACAAGGAGGAAAACAAATTTGGCAGCATTTTTCTTTAGTTTCTCATGTAGGAAAACAAAAGAAAAATACTTTCCAAAATTTCTTTCAGAATCCTCAATATACCATTTGATTACTGTAATTATCTATAGAATTATTTATAATTTCTAAACTATCAAAATTGGATAATCAATTAATCATTGTACATAATTCTTCTATCCATACAAAAATATATAAATATGCAGATGCTGGAGATTATGTACACTAATCAATTGACGGGTCTATCGTTATCTAATGCAATAAACAAAAGTAATAAGATATAAATATGAATTACATCCATAAATAAATTCTAATTTTTATAACAAAATATTACTAGAGTTAGAGATGTCTAGATAAGAATAGTAATAAAGCTCAAACTCTACTTCTGTAGCCCATGAACCATCACTTTAATATATCTTTGTGGGAGTTTCACTTATGGCCGAAGGATAGAGAATGGAGCTTCGGGTTGTGGCTCCTGGTAGTAATCACCGCTTTCCCTATGGCCACCACCACCATGCCTCGATAATTAGCTACCAAGCTATAGCACAGAACCTGATGGTCAAGAATCCACTGGCATGACCTAGAATCCATCGGTGAGAGTTCTCTTACTGACTGGCACGATATGGCTCAAAACCCACCAGCATGGCCTAAAACCCGTTGACATGATTCAAAACCCATCAACATGTGTTTTTAGCTTACTGACCAAAATAATTTATGGCACGGCCCAGAATCCATCGACACGGTATGGCCTAAGACTGCCGACATAGCTGGCACGGCCCAAAATCTACCAGTATGGTCCAGAACCCACCGACTGGGGTTCTCTTATTGGTTGATCCATCCACGACTGTCGACATGGCACGATCCAGCCTAGAAGCTACCGGCACGATCTAGAACCAACTAGAAGGGTTCTCTTACTTGCCGACATGGCCCACGATCGCCAATACACTCTAGAATCCATCAGTGGTAGTTCTCTTTCAATATTATTATAAAATTATTATAAATATTATTATAAATATTATAAATAATAATTAATAAATATTACTATAAAATAAAATTAAAAAAAATCATACTTATGGTTGTGGGGAGGGGGGTCGCACAGAGCTCTAAGGGTCATTAGTGGAGGTGGCGGCGATAGCACTAGAGGGAGGGGGTGGCACTAGAGGTAGCCTGCGAGAGAGACAGATAGAGATAGTGAGATATAAAGAGAGATAGAGAGAAAGAGGAAAAAGAGAGAGAGTGATAGATAGAGAGAAATAGAGAAGAGAGATAGAAAGAGAAAGAGAGTAGGGAGGCCGAGGGCATGGTGGCGATGCAAGAGGGAGGGGGCGGCAGGTCAGGCTGAGGGAAGAGAGGAGAGAAAGAGAGAGAGAGAGGAGGTGGGGTTGGTCGGGGAAGAGGGAGGCAGGGCCGACGATGGGGCTGGTCAGAAAAAGAAGGCGGGAAAGATGGTGGGGTCGATCGACGAAGAAGGATGAGGCAGGGGAGGTGGCAGAGTCGACCGAGAAAGAAGGAAGAGGCAGGGCTATCCAAATAAGGAGGAGGTGGGGTCGGTTGAAAAAGAGAGCGGCTGGGTCGGTCGGGGAAGAAGAAGGAGGCAGGGCCAATCGAAGAAGGAGGAGATAGGAGAGGTGACAGCGCTAGTCAGGGAAGAAAAAGGAGGTGGGGCTGATCGACGAACGTCAGGGATGAGTGCATCGACAGTAGCGGGCTGGCTACGGAGAGGAAGGAGAGAGAGAGAGGGAGGAGATATTGAAAATATGTTTCAAAGCCAATAATCAACCTATTGATGGTTGGGCTATACATTTATAATTATATATGAATTATAAATTAATAAAAAATATTTTGATATTTTTTCATCATAAATTCTATTATCTTCTAATAAACTCCTGTGCTGTGACAAAGTCCTTAGGACTATCTAGATTCGACAAAGAAGAATTTATCATCTAGTCCTTAAATTATTCATGATAAAAAAATATGTTGTTTCTTAGGATGACAACGTTTATCGAGTATAGATCATTATGTGCCATATAGGTTGGTTGTCCTCGTAACCAAGGAGTGTTGAGAAACTGGTATGGCATGCAAGTGAGATGTATGGGTACATCTGTACTGAATGTGACCAACTTCGGAGCTTTTCTTCTATCAGGATTAGCTCCGATGGAATATGGATATAAGTATCCCTCTAACCTGAGATCACCATGGTGACTTCCAAGCAACTCACTGTGCTTTAGTGTTGGACTACCTAAATTTTTAATTCAGTGATGAAAGATTTCTGGGCGCAGTCAAGTATTTTAGGAGTCGGTGCATGTATCAAGATGGGATTGACCACTCGTGGTTTCAAGAGCTATGTTTAATTGTGTTTCAATTTAGCAAAGCTTTGGCTAGGGTAGTCTTAGTGAAGAGTCACGGGACTAATTGCTTTGAGACACGACATGGATGTATTTACTAGGGCTGATAGTCTAACCCTGAGTCATCTATTATATAGAGATCATAAGGATGAATTATATGGTAACCATATTCCATAGGTTCATCGATGTTGCATTATGATAAATTTGACCTATCTAGACATTGGATACTATTGCTAGATGGTCACATCAATTGATATAGAAAATCAGTTTATGTGCTACCGGCTTAGGATTCGAACTTATGGGATCACACACAATAGGAGTTACTATCTGATCTGATGGCTAATCTAGAGTCATGATGATTGGGACTCTAAGTCTCACTCATCTAAGATACTCTGATCAAGAGTCTCACTAGTCTGGGACTCTATAATCATGAGTTTCATTCATTTGAAATATTGTGTTCAAGAGTCCCACTGGATTAGAACTCTTCGAGAGTTTTATAGTGATGGAATTCTATTGCCCAGACTCTCATCCCATTGAAACTTTATATTTATTGAAGAATTAATTATAATTTAATTATTGATTAGCTTAATTTGATTGAGCGATAAGGATTTGATCAAGTTTGATCAAATTAAATTCAATTGGGTTTGATCCGATTAGGTCAACATCATGAGTTAACCTAATCGCTGTGGGAGATTTGATCTTGATTTGATTAAAAGCTGGATTAAATTAATTTTTAATTTAACTAAAAATTAAATAGATTAGGTTAAGCCTAATTTTGTTGAATTTAACCTAGTCTAGTTGATTTTGAATTAATTTAGTTTGGTTGAAACCAACTTGGACTAATTCAAACCTTGTTTGAATTCAAATCTCCCCATGCACCACCTCATATTTGACTTTTCTACCTTAAGCATGCCCACCTTTATTTTTTTACATAAGTTTCTCTCATGAAGAGAAAGAATTTATGCCCCCTTTCTTTCTTTTTTTGACCTGAACAAGTGTTGGACCAGTTCAAACTTTTTTTGAATTTTGAATTCATAGAGGTTGGTTTGGTTGAAATCTCTCTCTCTCCCTCTTATCCTTATCTCCAAGCCCTTCTCTCTATTTGGTTGCCAATTTTTTCTAAAAAATAGGCATGCATGCAGAAGGAAAGTCCTTCTATGTGTGAAATAGGTGGTATGGACATTGGAATTAGATAGGCTTGTATTTGAATTCAAATACTAGAAGCTAGTTGAAACTAGTTCAACCAATCTTAACCTATCCACTCCACATGGTATTTTCACTTATTTTTTATGTAATAAATTATAAGGATTTTTTTGTGTGAAGCTAGAGGATTTTTTATTTTGTGATAAAATTTTGAAGTGATTGGGCATTGATTTTGGGCAAAAAATATCTTGGAGTGAAGGTGAGCAGGGTCCTATAGCACTTTATTTTTCCTTCATGCCTCTATTCTCTTCTGATTTTCATCTTTAAGAACTCCTAATTTTTAAATATAATTTAAATTTGAAAGTTATCTTTTCATGAAAACTTGTTTCATGAAAAAACTCCACACAGAGAGGGTGTGAGAGAATTTTCAATGCATCAGGATTTTTGGGCCGAGTGAAACCCAAGATTTGGAAATCTGGGTTCAAGTGGAGAGATTGAGTGTTGTGAGCATTAGATCGCCACCAAACTTTATACATCATCTCATCATCCTCCAAAAAATGAGTTCTAATTTTTTGGAGCATCCAAAAAATCATAAAGTAGATGATCAATCAGATCGATCGTGATCAACCGTCGAAGGCCATGTCGAGGAGCTAGCACTCTAGTAGGGCTGATCGGGACTTGAAGCTCCGTATGGACCTACCGTAGAGGCCGGACACCTGTGCGGCTATGGTGCAACACCAAAGAATGATCTGATGGATTCAAATTATGGTGATCAGCTACATACGAAAAGGTATTATATTCTGAATACATAGATGTAGTAAATAGTATGCTGCATAATTTTATTTTCAGATCTATATGAATGCATGGATATTATGTTTAGATTCTTAGTAAAGGATTTAATATTTTGATATGATCAGTAGGTAATTAATTAAATTAATTATTTTTTTTGCTATATCTTTGCTATTTTTGAATTTTTTTTCAAAAATAGCACTATAAACCCTGCACTGCATCCTTTAAATGGTATCAGAGCAAGATTTGCTAAACATGATATGCTTGCATATTTAGATTGATAATTTTTATTTGATCTAAATATTAATCTAATAATCTAATTAATTAAATTTAAAAATTAAAATCAAGATTGTACGAACTGAAGGTTCTTCTGCTTTAGGGTCTACCCCCTATAGTGAAAAGGTTGTCTTGGTACGTTGCTGATCTAAGTCGTTAATCATAAAATCTTAGATCTAATCTAATATTTTTATGATCTAATTAAATTAAGTTTTAATTTAATTTTTGATCATTAATGCATGTTTAGATAAGATCTAAAGTTTGATTCATGATTTAGTATTATGTAGTGTACATAGTTTCAGATTAAACCCTATAATTAGCATTATTTGTGAAATCAAGCTAATTCAATTTTAAAGTGAGTCGACTCAATTAGTGAACAATGCCAAGTTAAAAAAAATCTTTTAAAATTTCAAAAAATATTTTCAAAATGCTAAATCCTAATTCTTAGTCCATAAACTTAATTAAAATTAA
Source organism: Cocos nucifera (assembly GCA_006176705.1). NCBI lineage: Eukaryota > Viridiplantae > Streptophyta > Magnoliopsida > Arecales > Arecaceae > Cocos > Cocos nucifera. Next base: position 67,145 of record QRFJ01000413.1, read on the forward strand.
GTATAATGATTTAGTGTTTAGAATTATGAATTAAGACTCTAAGTCATCAATCATAAATGTGGGTTATTGGGTTAGTTGAATTAGGTCCATTAATTGGGTTAGACCTAAGGTTAGTTAAAGAATGGACTAATTTAGAGTAATTGATCAAATCTAATTAAATATTAATTTAGATTAGATCAAAGACTCTATAGAATCAATTATAATAGTTGTAGTTGGTCAAGTCCATGCCTTTAACGAGGATCAAATTGACTTAATTCGTGGCTACACGATCGAACCTATAATTACTAGGTTGATCAAATTAAAATTAATGAACCAAATGGTGTCTAAGGTAAGTCTGGCAGTTTGACTAGTAGTTTTTAATTAGAAGCTACTCGCATTGATTCGATCTTTGATGAGTTAATGACATATCCCTTTCACTGATCTCACTTATCTGGCCATCCTGGTGAATTAGTTTTGATTAGATCACTTGATGATTTGGGCTCACCCATGTCAATTAGATAAATCAGTCTGACTGATTTAGGTGCTCCTAATGCCAGCTTAGATTAGATCCTTTTTAATCTGACTTTGTGAAGTTAGTGGAATGATCAAAATTGGCTCACTGAATTTCTTCCTTTTCTTAAAATATGTTAATTAAATTTTTTAAAATTATTAGATCCCTAAAAATAAAATAGTTATATAGATAATAACTAAATCATAGCCTCCCATTAAGTTGAGTGATAATGGGTTCATTAGTATAATGATCATTGGAGGCCTAAAGGTCTGGTGATTATTGACTAATAAAATTATCATTCATTAAATGATAATTTGGTTACGTCTTTTTATTGGTGGTTGGGTTGGCCGACCAATATCAGGCTTGATCATTTATTAGTTAGATAAGATCAAATGTGGTCATATTAATGGTTGGACCTAACCAAAATTTTTCAGTGAAGGCCAAAGCCTACTACTTAGGTCTCTAGGGTAAAATAAAAATTACTAAAAGTTATTTAAAAAAATAATTAATTTTGAATCCACCCATAGATGCACATGAGTTGACCAACCAAAGTTGGGCTCGTGTGTAGTCTATATGGATTCTAGTACCTACTAAGAAATTAAAGTAATTCCTCGAATTGGAGGTAGAGGCTATTAATTGATATAAAATAGTGGAAGAACCTTTAGACTAAAGTCCAAATCTTTAGGATAATTGATTCATATACTAATTAGGTTTATTTTTTTTATGCAGAAATGGCTACTAATCTATCGCTCCGATCATTGTTAGATAAAGATAAATTAATGGGATCCAACTTCGATAGCTGGTATCGTAAGTTAAGAATCATCCTAAAGCATGAGCGGATCTTTTATATAATAACGGATCCAGCATCTGAGGAGCCAGCTCTAGGAGCGATACGAGATACTTACCAGAGTGGCTCAACGACTACACCACCATTTGGTGCATAATGCTGGCAGCAATGAACGATGAGTTCAGCCGCAAGTTCGAAAATGCCCAGTCATAGGAGATGCTTCAAATGTTGAATGACTTTTTCGGCATGCCTGACGATATTGAAAGGCATAAAATAAGTTATACCATTTTCAACGCTCGGATGAGGGATGAGGCCTCAGTCACCGATCATGTATTGCATATGATTGAGATGATTAAGTGCCTTAGCAAGCTAGGCTTTTTTCTGCATGAGCAGCTCGATAAGGATGTAATCCTTAATTCCTTGCTCAAGTCTTTCATCCATTTTCTAACTTATTTTAGAATGACAAAGTCTGCAGTCAACTACCATGACTTGTTGGAATTGCTGCAGAACTTTGAGAAGGATCACCAACTCTACAAGGAAATGATGAATGTAGTGGGAGAGTTTTTTTTCTGATCGTCAACCTTTTAAGAAAGGAAAGAAGAATAAGAAGAAGAAAATAAGGTGTAGCCGCATGCTGGGATAACTACATAGGATTAGACCAAGAAGCGCAAGCCCAACCAGAGCTAGGCGGAGTGCTTCTTTTGCATGAAGCAGGGGTATTAGAAGAGGAATTATCCTCTCTACATTGCCTCCCTGAATCCAAACAGGCTAAGAAAGAAGTAAGTGGTTGCTAGGCAAGGTAATTATATGATAACACCTTGAATTTTTTCTTTTCTGATTCTACTACCTGGGTATTAGATACTGAAAGTTCTTATCATATTTATAATTCTATGCAGTGCTTGCAGGTTAGTAGAAGATTTGATCAAGATGAGAGGTTCTTGAATGTTGAAGATGGAAGACACGTTTCAATTCTAGCTTTAGGAATCATTAATCTTATAATTAATTTAAATAAAATTATTCTTATTGAATATCATTTTTGTCCAACTTTCTTATTGAATGTCATTTCTGTAGACTTTTTAGCCATGAATAGTTTTGAAATATCAATAAAAAAAAAATTTTGTAATATCATTTTGAATGGTGTTACAATTTTTATTGGATAATTAAATAATAATATTTATTTATTAACTATCCTTGTTAACATGGTTCAACCCTCCGGTAAATGCTCTTGAATTAGTGATGTATCCGAAGTCAACCTTTGGCACTATAGCCTGGGTTATATTAACAAGAATAGAATAAATAGGTTAGCTCAAGAAGAAATTCTTGAGATTAGTGATTGTGAATCACTTCCGACCAATGAGTCCTATCTTCTTGGTAAGATGATCAAGTCACCTTTTATTAAAAAAGGTGAACAAGCTACTGAACTCCTGAGTCTAGTACATTCAGATGTATGTGGATCCATGAGCTCAAGTGCCAGAGGTGGATACTTCTATTTCATAACCTTCACGAATGATCTATCTAGGTATGGGTATGTTTAGTTAATGAAGCATAAGTCGAAGTCATTTGAAATGTTCAAACTATTTCAAAATGAGGTAGAGAAGCAAACTGAAAAAAGTATAAAAACTTTTCGATCTGACTGAGTGGGTGAGTATTTTTTTAATGAGTTTCTCATATATCTTGGAAAGAATGAGATTCTCTTTCAATGGACCCCTCCTGGAGTACCACAACATAATGGTGTGTCTGAAAGGAAGAATCAGACCCTATTGGACATGGTTCGATCCATGATGGGATTTGCTAGTTTACCGATCTTTCCATGGGGATATATGCTCAAGTCTGCTTGTTACATTCTAAATAGGGTTTCGAGTAAATCTATTAACAAAACACCATATGAGATATGGTCAGGGTGTAAGCCAGTGCTCTCACACCTTAGAGTTTGGGGGTGCCTGGCTTATGTCAAATGTTTAAGGACAGATAAGCTTGGGCCTAGGTCCGATCAGTACAGTTTTATAGGTTATCCAAAAGAAATGAAAGGATATTACTTCTACCTTACTGATGAGCAAAAAGTATTTATCAGGCTTAAGATAGTATTTTTAGAAAAGGAGTTTCTTGGTGAAGGAACTAATGCCTCTAAGGTCAAACTTAATGAAGTTCGGCAGGTGGAAGAATAGACACAAGTTGTTGAATCTGAGCTAGATTTGATTAGATCTGAACCAGAATCCATTATAGATGCATTCTTAAGGTGATCTGATAGAGTACTACGTCAACCGAATAGATACTACAGTTTCTTGGTCCGGGATGGGGATCTTATCGAACTCGATGACAACGATGAGGATCCAATTTCCTACATGGATAAAATGCAGAGATCCAACTCTAAGAAATAGCTTGAGGCCATGAAATTTGAAATGGAGTCCATGAAAGTCAATGATGTATGGACATTGGTTGACCCACCTGAAGGGATAAAATCTATATGATGTAAGTGGGTCTTCAAAAGAAAAAAGGGTGCAGATGAAAAGATGGAGACCTATAAAATCTATCTAATTGTCAAGGGATATCGTTAACATTATGGTATTGACTATGACGAGATGTTCTCTCTTGTGGTAATGTTCAAATTCATTCGGATTATACTTACCATCGCTGTCCATCCGGACTATGAAATCTGACAGATGGATGTGAAAATGGCTTTTCTAAATATAGAGTTGGATGAAAAGGTGTATATGATACAACTTGAAGAATTCACATCCGTAGATGAGTCTAAGGTGTGTAGGCTTCAGAGGTTCATGTATGGATTGAAGCAGGCATCTCAGAGCTGGAACATACGATTTGATAGAATAATCAAAACATATGGCTTCATTAAGAAAGAAGAGGAGCCCTGCATATACAAGTGGGCTAATGGTCCTGCAATAGTATTCCTAGTATTGTATGTGAATGATATTTTCTTAATAAAAAATGATATCCCTACATTACAAGGAATAAAAATCTGACTATCATCATAGTTCTCCATGAAAAATCTGGGAGAAGCTTCCTACATTCGAGGGATGAAGATCTATAAAGATAGATTTAAAGAGATAGATTTAAAACGTTGCTTGGATTGCCCCAATCTACGTACATTAATACTATGCTGAAATGGGTCAGCATGGAGAATTCCAAGAAAGGCTATTTATCGATAGGCCATGAAATTTTTCTTTCAAAGAGGGATTGTCCGACAACACCTCTAGAAAGAGAGCATATGAGTAGAATACCATATGCTTCGACAGTGAGTTCTATAATGTATGCCATGACATGTACGTGATCAGATGTGGCATACTAAATAGGGGTAGTGAGTAGATACCAATCTGATCCAAGGAAGAACCACTGAAAGATTGTTAAAATCATCTTGAAGTATTTAAGAAATACTAAGGACCAATGTCTTGTATATGGTGAATCGAACTTGAAACTTATGAAATTCATAGACTCTAGTTTTCAATCTGATCATGATGATAGCAAGAGTGTGTTGGGATATATATTCATTTTTAATGGTTGGACTGTCTGTTGGAAGAGTTCCAAGCAGCATACTATGATCGATTCAGTTTACGAGGTGGAGTATGTCATTGCATCAGATGCTGCCAAAGAAGCAATGTGGCTAATAAAGTTCATCATTGAACTTGGAGTAGAACCCTCCCTTGATGGTCCAATTCTGCTTTATTGTGATAGCTCTGAAGTCATTGCTCAGGTGAAGAAACCAAAGGCACACTAGCGGACGAAGTATATTCTGCATCGCTACCACCTTATCCGAGAAATTATGGATCAAGGTGCCGTCGACCTTCAAAGGATCAATGAAAAGGAGAACCTGATCAATCCATTCACTAAAGCTATTATAGTGAAGGAGTTCAACGACTTCAAGTCGAAGATAGGTATTAGATACCGCACTGATTGGCTTTAGTCCAAATGGAAGATTATTGAAAATATGTTCCAAAGTCAATCGTCAGCTTGTTGATAGTTGGGCTATATATTATAATTATATATAAATTATAAATTAATTAAAAATTATTTTGATATTTTTTATCATAAATTTTGTTGTCTTCTAATGAACTTCTATGTTGTGATGAAGTCCTTAGGACTATCTAGATTCGACAAAGAAGAATTTATCATTTAGTCCTTAAATTGTTCATGATCAAAAGATACGTTATTTCTTAGGACAATAATATTTATCGAGTATAAATCATTGTGTGCCATATAGGTTGGTTGTCCTCGTAACTAAGGAGTGTTGAGACACTAGTATGGCATGCAAGTGAGATGTATAGGTACATCTGTATTGAACGTGACCAACTTCGAAGCTTTTCTCCTATCAAAATTAGCTCTGATGGAATATGGATATAAGTATCTCTCTAATCTGAGATCACCATAGTGACTTCCAAGCAACTCACTTTGCTTTAGTGCTAGACTATCTGAATTTTTAATTTAGTGATGAAAGATTCTGGGCGCAGTCAAGTACTTGAGGAGTCAGTGCGTGTATCAAGATGGGATTGACCACTCATGGTTTCAGGAGCTATGTTCAATTGTATTTCAATTTAGCAAAGCCTTAGCCAGGATAGTCTTAGTGAGGAGTCACGGAACTAATTGCTTTGAGATATGACATGGATGTATTTACTAAGATTGACAGTCTAATCCTAAGTCATCTATTACACCGAGGTTATAGGGATGAATTATATGGTAACCATATTCTATAGGTTTATCGATGTTGCATCATGATAAATTTGATCTATCCAAATATTGGGTACGATTGCCTGATGGTCACATTAATTGGTATAGAAAATCAATTTTTATACTACTGACTTAAGATTCGAACCTATGGGGTCACACACAATAGGAGTTACTACCTGATCTGGATCTAGAGTCTTGATGGACTGAAAATCTGAGTCCCACTCATCTGGGACTCTCTGATCAAGAGTCCCACTAGTCTGGGACTCTATGATCACGAGTTTCATTCATTTGGAACACTGGTTCAAGAGTCCCACCGGATTGGGACTCTTCGAGAGTTTCATAGTGATGGGACTCTATTGTCCAGATTTTCATCCAATTGAGACTCTATATTTATTGGAGGATTAACTAGCAATTTGATTATTGATTAGCTCAATTTGATTGAGTGATAAGGATTTGATCAAGTTTGATCGAATTGAATTCGATTGGATTTGACCCGATTAAGTCATGAGGTGACCTAATCACTATGGAAGATTTGATCAAGGGCTGGATCAAATTAATTTTTAATTTGATTAGAAATTAAATATGTTGGGTTAAGACTAATTTAATTGAATTTAATCTAGTCTAGTTGGTTTTGAATTAATTTGGTTTGGTTGAAACCAACTTGGACTAATTCAAATCCTATTTGAATTCAAACCTCCCCATGCGCCACCTCATGTTTGACTTTTCTACCTTACCCATACCCACCTTTTTTTTTACGTAACTTTCTCTCACAAAGAGAAGAAATTTTCACCTCCTTTCTTTCTCTCTTCGACTTGGTCAAGTGTTGGACCAGCTCAAACTTTTTTTGAATTTTGAATTCATAGAGGTTGGTTTGGTTGAAACCTCTCTCTCCCTCTTATCCTTATCTCCATGTCCTTCTCTCTTTTTGGTTGCCAATTTTTTCTAAAAAATGGGTGTGCATGAAGAAGGAAAGACCTTCTACGTGTGAAATAGGTGGTATGGACGTTGGAATTGGATATGCTTGCATTTGAATTCAAATACTAGAAGTTGGTTGAAACTAGTTCAACCAATCTTAACCTATCCACTCCACAAGATATTTCTATTTATTTTTCATGCAATAAATTATGAGAATTTTTGTGTGTAAAGCTAGAGGGATTATCATTCCATGATAAAAATTTGAAAGTGATTGGGCATTTGTTTTTAGTGAAAAAAAAATCCTAGAGTGAAGGTGCGCAGGATCCTATAGCACTTTATTTTTTCTTCATGTCTCTATTCTCTTCTAATTTTTATCTCTAAGGATACTTAATTTTTAGATATGATCTAAATAGAGTTTATAGATTTGAAAGTCATCTTTCCATGAAAACTCATTTCATAGAAAAACTCCACACAGAGAGGGTGTAAGAGGGTTTTTAGTGCATCAGGGTTTTGGGGATAGTGAAACCCAAGATTTGGAAATCTGGGTTCGGATTGAGAGATCGAGTGCTGTGAGCATCGGATTGCCACCAAACTTTGTATATCATCTCATCAGCTTCTAAATAATGAGTTTTGATTTTTTGAAGTATTCAAAAAGTTAAAAAAATAGATGATCGATCGGATCGATCGTGATCAGCCATCGAAGGTCTCGTCGAGAAGCTAGCACTCTAGTATGGCTAATTGAGACTAGGAGCTCTATGTAGACCAACCATAGAGGCCGAACATATTTGCGACTATGGTGTGATACCATAGCATTATTTGGTGGATTCAGATTATGGTGATCAGCTATCCGTGAAAAGGTATTATGTTCTGAACACATAGATGTAGTAAATAGTTTGCTGCATAGTTTTATTTTCAGATCTATATGAATTCATGTATATTATATTTAAATTCTTAGTATAAAATTTAATATTTTGATATAATTAATAGATAATTAATTAGATTAATTACTTCTTTCACTACATCTTTGCTATTTTTAAAATTTTTTTTCGAAAGTAGCACTATAAACCCTGCACTGCATCCTTCAGGAGTACTTTTTGATGGTAGAGAGGAGGGAGAGAGAGAGAGAGAGAGCTCAAAAGAAAAAAAGTAAAAATGAGGTAGGTCAAGAGGGAATGACCTAATTTATGGCAGTAATTTTTGAACAACTACCATAAGCTTATGGCAGCGGTTATAGAAAATTACTACCATAGGCCCATTGCAGTGTTTTCAAAACTGTTGCCATAGTTTAATTAAATTTTTTTATATTTTTTTGAATATGGTATAATTTTAAAATTTAAAATTAATCTTCACTATTCATTATCTAAATAATTATCATTAGAGTGTCATCACAAAAAATCACCTCGATCCAATAGCCCTAGCTTCATCGATCAATAAAATTCGATTTCGATAACCACGAACAATGGCATGATGATCCAATAGATGAAGATCACTGATGGATCTAAAAATCTACAACGATGATTTTGGTGATGTTTGTAGTACACTATCAAAGTTTCACTATAGTCAATTTAGTACAAAATAATTTTGATCATTAAATAAGAAATGAGTGATCAAAAGATGAAATAACATCCAATTATGAGATAACTTTTTACATAAATGATCTTGACTACTACTTTAATTATTTTTACGATAGTGATCATAAAATTCAAATCACGTATCTAAGAACGATTCAAAACTATACTATCGCTCGATACTCGTTCTTAAACTCCTTAAGTAATTATGCTTGTGCTTTGGCAAGTTCTGCTTAAAGTGAATAGTTCATACAAAAATGATTTAGATTATATGATCATCACCATACAAAATAATTAAAGTTGTAGCAAAAATCATTTTATAATTGGACATTGTTTGATCTTTTGATCACTTGTATCTCATTTAATGATTAAAATTATTTCATGCTAAATTGATCATAATAATGATATTTGATTGAAGTAAAACTTTGATAATATGCTATAAACTTTACCGAAATTATCATAGTAAGTTTTCAAATCCATCGATACTCTTTATCTATCATATTAACATGTGGTCATTCATGACCGACGAAATTAAATTTTATTGATCGACATAGCTAGGACGATCGGATTGATGAGGTCTTTTATGATGATACTCTAATGATAACTATTTAAATGATGAATGATAAAGATGGATATTGAATTTTAGAATTATACTATATTTAGAGATAAAAATAAAAAAAATATATAGTTGTGGTTACGAAAAACTGCTGCCATTGATCTGATTTATGATAGCAATTATTGATAACCGCCGTAATAGTTAGGATCTATGGTAGTAGTTATAAATAATCACCGTTATAAATTTGACACATAGTAGCAGTTAAGTAAACCACTGCCATAGGTTTCACCTAGTGCAGCGGTTATGTATTGCTGCTATAGGTTTGACATATAGCAGTGGTTAAGTAAATCACTATCATAGATTTTATCTAATGTAGTAGTTATAAATAACCGCTACTATAAATCAGACCAATGATAGCGGTCATATATAATTGCTGTCATAGATCGAGACTATGGAAGTGGTTATGTAACTACTGCCATATGTCCAATCCATTACAGTGATTATTTGTAATCATTGCTATAGGTCGGATCTATGGCAGCGGTTATTCATAACTGCTACTATAGGTCAACCTATGATGGTAATTTATTTTAACCACTACTATAGGGTAGATATATGGCTGCGGTTTGTAGTAACCACTACCTTAGAGCCTATGGCAGTGATTTTTGAACGGCTACAATAGTAAGCATTGTCGTAGCTTCATTCTATAGTAGTGAGTAAGATAGAAAAATATTGAGATCTCCATCTTTGATCCCTCACCATCATCATCATTTTGACCCACTTTGAGTCAACTTTGTCTACACACTAGGGTTAAAATGATGTCAACTGAAATTAAAAATTTCTTCAATTATATAAGTCTCCATAATAGAACCTTTGACTTTGGCCATATTTTTTATTTTCTTAAAACTGTGCATGTATCTTTCAAATAGATACATCCATTTGTACTATATTGGTCCCTCCATCCTAGCTTCATATGCCAGATGAATCACAAGATGCTCCATGGAGTCAAAAAATCTAGGAGAAAATATTTTCTCCAACTTGCATATAGTCTCTACACTGTTAGCATCAAGACTGGAGATATGGTATGTAGATAGTTTGGTATCATAAATATTTATGAAGAAAAGATTAAGCTCAGTCAAAGAACTCCATATGGAGTTGGAAAGAAGATCATGCCAATCTAATGGGAGTAATTGTTGCATGAAGACATGGCAGTCATGACTCTTTAGCCCATAGAACATGCAATCTTTGATATTGATGCACTGAGCTAGATTATTTGCATAACTATTCAAGAATTTAAGATTTTTATATTATTCACATACATCCTTCTACTGCTCCCTCATTAAGGTGTAAAATGCTTTCGACTTTAGAAATTTTTCAAGCTTAAATCAACTTTAAAAATTCCCTCATTAAGGTGTAAGATCTTTCAATCACTCCTTCCTCGACTTAAATCAGCTTTCACCGCATACATCATATGAACTTTTCAATTGGTCCTCCTTGTAAAAATATATGCAATCATTACAGCATGCATCTATCTTCTTGTATCTCATGCTGAACCCTTTCACCATTTTTTTTGAAGCATAGAAGCTTCCAAAAAATATATTATTACTACCATCCTATCATAATAATTGACCATCATATTAAACTTAGCATTCATGTTTAACAACTTTGACACACCTGATAATACATTGTATGTTTCACATCCCGACCATAGTGGCTCATCAGCATCTTTCAGCATATGATGAAAATTGTTATAGCCAGCTTCTGAATTGTCCTTCATATCGATGTCAAATTTAGAACTAGCCACATCCATAACCATGTCTACCATTCTATTTGTGTTATTATCCTACTGATGACTTCTAACCTTTGTAGTTGTTTTCTATGTCTTTCCATGCAGGTACCAATGCTTGTAGTTTGGCATAAATCTATTCTTATATAAATGAATAATTATTGTATCTCTATTAAGCATTTCTCTATTGACACATCTCTTACAATAACAAAAGACCCATCCTTGAACTAAGAGTGCACCATTTTCAAAAGCATAATCATAGAAGTACGTACTTGACACCCTTCTTATATTCAGTCGAAATCACCCTATTGACTACTCGATGGTCCATCCAACTATAGTCCATGGCACAACATCTAAGGATTTTTCATATACAAATATAAGATAAAATGCTTACCATATATCTTATTATTTAAAATGGCTTATATAATAAATGCATTCTATCATCAATTAATAAGTATTGCTAACCCCAAGGATTGATGTTGATGAGTAATAAAACGTTTGAGTATATGTTTGGACTAATAAATTATTTAAATATCATATTTTAGGATGAATTATAGAGTATCAAAAGAAAAATTTTTAATAGTACATTTGAGAATTAATAAGAAGTTGGAAGCTTTAAAGCAAGGGTTAAAGAAGATATTTCAAGACCAAAGTTGAAGATAAATTCAATTAGAAAAAGTCAAAATTTTTAGTATAAAAACCATCAAGTCGACTCTAGAAAATGGCTATTCAACTCGAGCTGAAACAAGAAGAAAAAAAATCTAGCATGCAAAAGTTTCAGCCGGTATGCTCTTGAGTCAACTCATGGTTGAGCGCAAGTCGACTCGAGTAAATAGTGGCAGAAAAGAAGATTTTTCAAAAAAACATTATTCTTGAATAGAGGGGTCAAGTCGACTCGAGTTGCTCGAGTCAAGATCTCAGAAAAATATAGAGAGGTTGATTTTCAGCATAAAGTTTGGGGGCGGACTCGTAGGAAGGTTGAGTCAACTTGAGGGGATTGATGAGTCGACTCCAGCTCCAATGACTAATTTTCTACAAAATATTTAGAATAGTGCAGTTCGCTTCCAAACAGCTAATTTTAGATTTTTAATGGCTAAAAATCTCTCTCCAGCCTACCAGATGTTGGAATAGAGCTACAAAACACTTGAAAGAAGTGATTTGATAAATCAATCATTGAGAGAAATCAAAGTGAAGTGAAAAAGTTCAAAAAGCATTGAAAAAAGAGCATTCCATTCCTAACTCCTTGAAACATCAAATTAAGAGATTCTTTTAAGCAAGAACACAAGCTCATTTACTCAAAAGCTTCCATCAAAGAAGATTTCAAAGCTTCATCAATATTCTTGCTTATTAAAGGAGCTTTGCATTTTAATTTTTATTTCATATTTTGTGTTTATTGTATCTAGCTTCAATAGAATTTTGAAGCTAAGAAAAAGGCCTATCCAAGCTTGAGAATAAGATTGTAAGCCAAGGATTGGCTTAGGGATTGATTATAGTTGGTGAACCAGTGTAAAACCAACTAAATTTTAGATAGTAAGTCTAGAAAAACTATCCAGCTATAATCTTAGATAGATTATAGTAAAATTTTTAAGTGGATCTTGAAAAGTGGACGTAGGTGTAAGGAACATTGAACCACTATAAATCCCTTTGTGTTTGTGATCATTATTATCTCTTGCTTTCCATCACATTTTTAATTCTGTATACTTTGTTGCATTGGACTACAACACACCTCAATACTTCACTAGTTTTTAAAATAGCACATTACTTGCTTGAACATTGAAAAACCCAATTCACCCCCCACCCCCCTTTTGGATTGTCTTACTAGGCAACAAGTGGTATCAGAGCTTGATACTCACCTCATTTGATTTAACAATCAAGAGTTAAGATTAAATGGTAACCCATATGAGTGCATCCCTTATCGAAAGGCAATCGATCAATCATCCATCTTTGTTCAATGAAATAAATTATACTTATTAAAAAGTACGCATGCACATTTATATTCAAGCACTTGATTATCAATTTTAGAAAGTTATAATCAAAGGCCTACACACTTCCATAATTAAAGTAGAAGATAATGACATTCCCAAACCCAAAGAGGATTGGGATAAGCATGACATGAGAATAATAGAATTAAATGTTAAGGCCATGAATGTTCTATATTATGCACTAGATCTTAATGAGTTTAATAGAATTTCTACGTGTGCTTCAGTTAAGAAGATTTGGGATAGATTAGAGATCACCTATGAGGGTACCAATCAAGTAAAAAAGTTTAAAATAAATATGCTTGTGTACAAATATGAATTATTTAAATAAGAAGCAAATGAATCTATTTCTGAAATGTTTACTCAATTCACTGATATTATTAATGGTTTGAAAAGCTTAGAAAAATCTTATACTAATAATGAGCTTGTTCGAAAAATTCTTAGGACATTTCTAAAAGCTTGAAAAGCAAAAATTACCATCATTCAAGAAGCCAAAGATCTCAACAAGTTATCATTAGAAGAGCTTCTTAAGTCTTTAATGACTTATGAATTGATCATGAGGTAAAATATAGAGGAAGAAACCAAAATAAAAAAAAAAACAATCGCTTTCAAGACTACTACTTTCAAGAATGATGAAAGTGAAGAGTCTGATGAAGAAGAAGAAGAAGACTTAGCCTTGATTGCAAGAAAGTTCAAGAGGTTCATACGGAAGAAGAAGCAAGGGTTTAAGAAGAAGACCTTTAAAGGTGAGCTAATTAAAGAAAAAGAGAAAGAGCTGCCAATTTATTTTGAATGCAAGAAATCCAGCCATTTTAGAATGAACTATCCTCTTCTTAAGAAATCATCTAAGAAGATCAAGAAGAAGATGATGATGGCTACTTAGACTGATAGTAAAGATTCTAGCTTCAAAGAAGAGCAACAAGAAGTAGCCAATCTTTGCTTAATGGCACATCATGATAAGATAAATGCTGAAAATTTTTTAGATTTTATATTTGATGAATTACAAGATGCTTTTTTTGAACTTGTGACTGAATATAGGAAAGGTTAATCTTGAGAAACAAAGATTTGAAAAAGCAAAATTCTGAACTTGTTTATTAAAAGAAAAGAATTTCTAAAAAAATGAATTTGCTCACTCATAAAAATTAGAAATTGAATAATAAATTAACAAAAATCAAACCATTTATAGAAATATTTACTTATAGCTTCAAAAAATTGAATATGCTATTAAATGAGTAAAGAACTATTTTTAATAAGGCCAGATTAGGATTCAAACCTCATAAGAAGTAAAAACTATTAAAAAATCTATTTGTTAAAGCTTTATCAAATTCTACCTTAAGTTTTACATGCTATTGTTGTGGAAGAATTGGATATCAATCCTATGCATGTGATTTCCAAAAATTGAATGGATATATGATTAAAATAGTTTGGATTCCAAAAGAAACCATGAGTACTAACCTCAAAGGATCCAAGATGACTTGGGTACCTAAAAACTCACCTTGATTTTCTTGTATAGGAGTGTTTGATAGCCTGGGAGAAGAAAAGACTTTGGTATCTTGATGGTGGCTGTTCAAGGTATATGACAAATGATAAATCTTAATTTATCATTTTTGAGTCTAAATATAATAGAAGGGTGCATCATCAGTGTTGGTAACATTCGTACCACTTCTTCTACCTCTATTTAAAATGTATTATTAGTTATTGAATTAAAACATAACTTACTTAGTATTAGCCAATTTTATGATAAAGGATTTAAGGTTACATTTGAATCTTTATTATGCATAGTTTCTAGTCCCAATGATGATGATATCATGTTCATTGGATATAGACAAAAGAATATCTATATAGCGGATATAGATGATCTACACATGAAGAATGGTCAATGTCTTATTGCAATGAGTGCCAAAGTCAATAAGACTAGTTGTTTATGGTATCATAGATTAGGTCATGCAAATATAGAGTTGCTTTCAAAATTAATCAAGAAAGACCTTATAAAAGGATTACCAAAATTAAATTTAAAAAAAAAATAAATTTGTGATGCATGTTAATTTGAAAAATAAACTAGGAACTCTTTTCAACCAAAAAGAATGATTTCAACTTCTACACTCTTAGAATTGCTTCATATGGATTTATTTGGACCCACAATAATCACTAGTCTAGAAGGTAAAAAGTATGGTCTTATAATTATAAAAAAATTTTTAAGATTCACTTGGATAATATTTTTAGCATAAAAAGATGAAGCCTTTAATGCATTTTCTAAATTTTATTGTAAAGTTTTAAATAAAAAAGAATAAATCAATTATGTACATACGTAGTAACCATGGTACTGAATTTGAAAATCAGCATTTTAAAAATTTTTGCAATAAAAAAAATTGATCATAGTTTTTTTGTACCTAGAACTTTCTAACAAAATTTAGTAGAAAGAAAAAATCGCACATTAGAAAAAATGGTACGAACTATATTATGTAAAAATAATTTACCTAGATACTTTTGAACTGAGGCTATAAACACTGCATGTTTTACCTTAAATCATGCATTAATAAGACATATTTTAAAGAAAACTTTATATGAGCTTTGAAAAGATAGAAAATCAAATATCAACTACTTCCATATTTTTGGTTGTAAATATTTTATACTTAATAAAAAAAAGATAACTAGGAAAAATTTAATGCCAAGTTGGATGAGGATATCTTCGTGGGATGCTCTTCATCAAGTAAGGCATATAGAGTCTTCAATAAGAGAACTCTCGTTGTTGAAGAATCTATTCATATTATCTTTGATGAATATAATGATAAATTTTTTAGAAAAGAAGATGCTTTGGATGAGGATGTAGGTGATCTTAATGACAAGATGGATGATCTCACACTAAAAGATGCTCCATCCCAAAACAATGAAGAAGAAAAGAATATAGAGCCCACTCCTAGTCTAAGAGAAGAGTTACCAAAAGAGTGGAGGTATGCACATGGATATCCTAAAGATCTAATAATCGGTGATCCATCATAAGTGGTAAGAATCCGATCCTATCTTAAAAATATTAATAATTATTTAGCCTTTGTATCACAAATTGAACCTAAAATAATAGAAGAAGCTGAAAATGACCTATATTGGATTAATGTTATGTAAGAAGAGTTAAGTAAATTTGAAAGAAATAAGGTTTAGACTTTAGTTGATAGACCCAAAGACTATCTAATAATTCAAACTAAATGGGTATATAAAAATAAATTAGATGAACATAGCATAATTATTAGGAACAAAGCTAGATTAGTGGTAAAATGATATAATCAAGAGGAAGATATTAATTTTGATGAAACCTCAGTCGGCATGCTCTCGAGTTGACTTATGGTTGAGCACGAGTTAACTCGAGTAAATAGTGGTAGAAAAGAAGATTTTTCAAAAAAAAAAACTCAAGTAGAGGGGTCGTGTCGACTCGAGTTAAGATCTCACAAAAATATAGAGAGGTCAATTTTCAAGACAAAATTTAGGGGTGGACTTGTAGAATGGTCGAGTCGACTCGAGGGGATCGACGAGTCGACTCGAGCTCCAACGGCTAGTTTTCTATAAAATGTTTAGAACTATGCAATCCACTTTCAAATGGCTATTTTCATATTTTCAATGGTCAAAAATCTCTCTCCAGCCTACCAAACATTGAAATAGAGCTATAAAATACCTGAAAGAAGTGACTTGACAAATCAATCATTGAGAGGAATCAAAGTAAAGTGAAAAAGTCTAAAAAGCATTGAAAAGAGAGCATTCCATTTCCAACTTCTTGAAACATCAAATCAATAAATTCTTTTTAGCAAGAAGACAAGCTCATCTGCTTAAAAGCTTCTATCAAAGAAGATTCCAAAGCTTCATCAATATTTTTGCTCATTAAAAGAGCTTTATGTTTTAATCTTTGTTTCATCTTTTGTGTTTATTGTTTCTAGCTTCAATTGAGTTTTGAAGCTAAGAAAATGGCCTATCCAAGCCTGAGAATTGAATTATAAGCCAAAGATTGACTTAGGAATTGGTTATGGTTGGTGAACCAGTGCAAAACAAACTAGATTTTGGATAGTGAACCTAGAAAAACTATTTAACTATAATTTTGGATAGATTATAGTAAAATTTTTAAGTAAATCTTGGAGAGTGGACGTAGGTGCAAAGGGCACCGAACCACTATTCCTATTTCATTCAAAAATTATATAAATTCTATAGGTCAATTACAGTAATCAAATAATATACAATAAGGATCAAAAAAAATTTTGACAACATTTTTCTTTAGTTCTTTCCATATGGCTGAAAATATGTGAGAAGAACTAAAGAAAAATATTGTCTGAATTTTTTTTTGAACTCTTAATATATCATTTAATTATTATAATTATCTATAGAATTAATAGCAATTTTCAAACTATCTAAACTAGATAGTCAATTGACCAATGTACATAATTCTTCCATCTGTAAAAAAAATAAATATACAAACACCAAAGAAATTATACATTAATCAAAGGATGGGTCTATCATTATATATAATGTAAGAATTTTAAAATTTTTAAAATATTAGATTTTTAAGTAAAGAACATCATTGCAAATGGGGATGGTCAGGATGCACTACAACAAAATCTATTTTTTGCAATGCAAAAAATTCATCTTAAATAATAAATTAATGTTGCTAATAATTATTAGCAATGAAAATTACCTCACTAATTCCTCATCATAAAAACTAAGATTGTAGATAATATTTACCAATGAAAAATTAATTTTCTTCACTAATAATAATTTTTTTAATGAAAAATTTTTGTTGAAAATATTTTATTCATTAAATTATTTATGATAAAAATATTTATGATGGAAAATCATAATTTTACATCATAAATTATTTTTTATTTCTAATGAAAAAAGTTGATCATAAATAAAAAATTATTTATGATGGAAAATTTTCATCATAAATAAAAAATTATTTATGCTAGAATTTTTTAATCATAAATATTTTTTTATTTATGATAGAATTTTTTCATTGTAAATAAGTTTTTATTTGCAATGGAATTTTTTCTATCATAAATAATTATTTATTTATGATGAAAAGTTTTTTGTCATAAAAAATTAATTATTTATGATGGATTTTTTCATCATAAATAATTACATCATACATTATTTTTTAAAAAAAAATTATTAATAAATATATTTTATAATTTATATTTTTAATATTTATATTTATAATTTATAAAATTAAAATAAAAAATTCATAAAATAAACTCATAAATAAATTTTATTATTTTATTATATAAAAATATAATTATAAAAAGTATATAAAAATATATAAAAATATATAAAAATAAAAATATATAAAAATAGGCCGTCGGTCGTCAAGCGTCGGCATCTAAAAAAGAAGAATGGGCTAAAGGAGGGGAGCACTCGTAGGATCTCAGACCGGCTTGCTACTGTATCATCTATTCCATTTGCACCATCCACTCCATCATCTATATCTGGAATAGTTGGTACTTATCGATGCGTGCAGTCAACTTAGCAGCCCACTGTCAATCCTCAGCAGCCTATTTTTGTATCTCTATCAGCTGGACATTACAAGTAGCATGGATGTCAACCCTAGACAAACATTAAGATGTGAGAGCTCTAATCCCATTTCCTAGCCTCCTAACATAACGGGATCTCATACCAAGCACCTAATTATAGATCTCGTCATCTATGGATGAGGTCGAGCCTTTAGGGATAGGCTGAGATCTAATGTCTATCATACGATCTTAAAAATTAAAATTATAGCTATTTTAAATTTATACTGAAAATCAAAATATAAATAAAAAATAGTTGAAAAAACTTACATAAAACTCCAGGCTCCCCGCCGTCCAACCCCCCTGACCATTGCTAGTGGGTCCGCTGGGAGATCTCAATCTTACCATGAAGCTCGCCACTCTCTACATCTCTCTATAATATAAGAATAATTAATAAAAAAATTTAAATAGTTAAAGAGTTAAAATATGCTAAATAGAAATTACTTACCATTTGCTTTGTATGGTGAGCTAATGGCCTCGAACCCCCATAATGCAAGACTGTCTATCTCATCCGATTCATGACATTTTTGACACATCGACCCTCAATAGTTAACAGTCAAATTAGTAAGTAACTAACTAAATTTAAAAATAAATAATTCAATTATTAAACTCTATATAAAAGAAAGTTATTTGATATGCCAGATTCTCATATGTGCGGCATATGACAGTCCAATCTTCGATACTGATGCTATCATATGGTCGCTATTGCACTGCTTTCACTCCCTAGTCATGCACTATAGCATGCCAGTGGCGATGAATGCGATATCGGTACTTCTTAAAATGTGAGCATGGATGATTATCTATAGCTTGCCGCACACAATCGTGCTCAAAATTAATAATATCAAAAATAGTCTGCCAATAACAAAAATTATAAGAATATAGTACTAATTAAATATTTAAATAAATATTATTTTATCTATAAGTGGCTATAGAAGACCTTTCTCTAAGTTCATGTAACCTACACCAATCGAAGAGCATCATCGGAGCAAAGCTGCGGCATATGATGCCCAGCTCAATCTGCCATGCCTCGCACCATCTCCTAATAAGCCTGATATAACCGGCAAAATCTTGATGTAAAGATGCTATCCCTCGTGCTCACATCTCCAATGCTCAAGGGCGAGGTTCTTCGACGGACCTCGCCCTCGCCTCACCATCGATAGAGAATGGCCTAAAAAAATAATAAATAAATTATTAGTATGATAGCCATCTATATACCTAATAGGTAAATTAAAATTAAATTTTATTATATAAAAAATATTAAAATATTAGTTGAGCCTGCCTCACTCGAACTCGCCTCTATAGGATCCTCTGGTAACTCCGATGGTGCAGTAGTAGAAATGGGGGAAGGCTCAAGGGTAGGCTGAGAACTTGAACGTCATCGTCTCCCTTCTGGCACCATACCTGCAATGCTTAAACTATGCATATAACTAACTTGATATATAAATAAATATAATAATAAAAAATATATAAATGCTAATGAATAGAATTGTATTGCATACCATTATTGCAAGAAAAAATTCAATAAAGAATATAGATTTACTTATCAATATCTGTATCCTCCTTGATTTCTAAATCCTCCTCCGAATCATAATAATCGACTAATGTATTATCTTCTATCTCATCGTCATTTATGAACCAATCGTCCTCTGAATCATCAAGATTAAATATAAAATCAGCTTCAACTTCATTGGATGGCAGATCAGCCCTATTTAAAGGAGCTATCATAAGTTCTTCGTCAATAAAAAGCTTGGTCAATGTTTATTCTTCCTCTTGAAAAGCTTTCTCTTCATGTAGATCTGAATTATTTTCCATCTCTAGTCGGGTTAGTATGTCATATACACCTCTAGGTATTATTCTTTGTATGACATGCCAATCACTTCAATATTTCGGATCCTTTAAATATTACTTATTTTGCTTGAGTTGCTAACATATATGGATAATATAGATGGATCATATTTTAAACACATCTAATATGTATCCAGAGAACAAACAAGATAATTATGATAAAATTTTTCATAATAGAATAAATAACACCATGACAATAATAAAATATTGATGCATTTTCGAACTGCCCAAATTGGATAATCCAAGAGCCGTTCACAAAGTTTGTTTTTGGGGATCTTGGGACCGACTTTTGAATAGGAGTCTAAGGTTACATCAATCCATGCATTAAATCATTACTATGCATCTCTTTATGGAAATAAAAAGATATATCTGGATTTCGACCTTCATCCGACCCAAATTATGATCCGAATCCCGAATAGATCCTAGATTGGATCTATGACCAAATTCCAACCCGAATCCCAACCTCAATCTGATCTGGATCATGATCCAAATCTCGAACTGAATCTCAGATCGGATCCCAGATCCAATCTCAGATCTGATCCTTGATTGAATCTTGACCTAGATTTTGACCTCGATCCAACCTAGATCATGATCCAAATCTCGGACAAGATCCTAGATCGGATCCCTGACCTGGATCCTGACCTCAATCCGACTTAGATCATGACTTGAATCTCTAACTGGATCCTGGATAGGATCCCAGATCGGATCCTGACCTGGATAATGATCTGAATCCCAAACCAAATCTCGAATAGGATCCCAGATCGGATCTCGGATTGAATCCCAACTCAGATTTCGACCTCGATCTGATCCGGATCGTAACCCAAAAACTAAGTTGGATTTAGGATCGGATCCTGGACCAGATTTCAAGTTGGGTCCCAATCTCGATCTGATCTAGATTTGAATCCCAACCCAGATCTCGAATCGAATTCCAATTCGGATCTCGGATCGGACAGTTCATATGCATTAAAAATTGAAACATTGGGCTAATCCAAATTAAAATATTAAATTATAATCATAACTAAATACAGAAACTAAATAAGTAAAAATATTAAATTTTAACAAGTAAAAGCATAAAAATTATTTTAAAAATCTAACTATTTTAATTTAAAAAATAATTTATTTTTAAATATTTTATCAATCTATTTTATTATTATTATAAATAATTATTAAATTTTAAAAAATAATTAAGAACTAAATAAGCTGTAACCCATACTACCCCCTGCCCCCTCTCCTAATCCCTCCATTACCACCCGCCACCCTCTCGGCCCCCACCCGATCCGTCACCACCACCCCCCACTCCTCGCAACCCCCTACCCACCATTATAACAAAATAGATTTTTTATGATGCAAAATTTTATAACAAAAATTAAATTTATCGCTAATAATTATTAGCAATAAAAATTTCATCATTAATGTTTCATCATAAAAATTTTTTTTCATCGCTAATAATATTTTTATGATAAAAAATTTTCATCAAAATTTTTTTATTCCTTAAATTATTTATGATGAAATTATTTACAACAAAATTTTTTTCATCATAAATAATATTTTTTTAGTAAAAAAATTTATCATAAATAAATAATTATCTATGATGGATTATTTCTATCATAAATAATTAATTATCTATGATGGAAATAATCCATCATAAATAATAAATTATCTATGATGGATTAATTTCATCATAGATAATTAATTATTTATGATGGATTATTTCTATCATAGATAATTATATTATTTATGATGAAAAAATATTCATCATAAATAATTTCATGATAAATTAATTTTTAAAATATTAAAAAAATATTTTTTATATTTTTTATATTAATTATTATAATTTTAAAAAAAATAAAATAAAAAATTTATAAATGAATTTCATCATTTTGTCTATAAATAAATTTCATCATTTCATTCATCCATATATAAATTTTATTTTATTATATAAAAATATAATTATAAAAAATATTTTTTTATAAATATAAAATATCTAAAATAAAAATAAAAATATATAGAAATAGATAGTCAGCCATCAAGCATCGGTAGTATCTGGAGAAGGAGAATGGGTCAAAGAAAGAGGAGAGTGCTCAGAGAAGCTCGGACCGACCCTTTATTGTCTTATTATTTGCATCATCTACTCCATCTATGTCATCCACTCCATTATCTGTATCTGAAATAGTTGGTACTAGTCGATACTTGCAGTCAACTCAGTAGTTCGCTGTCGATTCTTAGTAGCCTATCTCTATATCTCTGCCAATTGGACATCACGGGCAGCATGGATATCAGTCCTGGATGGACGTGAAGATGTAGGAGCTCTGATCCCATGTCCTAGACTCCTAACATAATAGGATCTCGTACCAAGCATCCGATCATAGATCTCATCATCTGTGGGTGCAGTCGAGCTCTTTAGGATAGGCTGGGATCTAATGTATATCATACGATCCTGAAAATTAAATTTATAGCTATTCTAAGTTTATACTGAAAATTAAAATATAAATTAAAAAAATAGTTAAAAAAACTTACATAAAGCTCTTGGCTTCTGATCGTCCAACCCCTGACCATCGTTGATGTGTCCACTGGTAGATCTCGATGCTATTAAAAAACTTGCCACTCTCTACATCTCTCTGCAATTTAAGAATAATTAATAAAAAATTTAAATAGTTAAAGAGTTAATATATGATACATAGAAATTGCTTACCATCTACTCCATATGGTGAACAAATGGCCTCGAACCCCCACAATGCGAGACTGTCTGTCTCGCCCAATTTGCGAGATTTTTGGCACATCGATCCAACATAGTTAATATTCAAATTAGTCAGTAAATAACTAAATTTAAAAATAAATAATATTTAATTATTAAATTCTAAATAAAAAGAAGTTATCTAAAATGCCAGATCTTCGTACATGTAGCATATGATAGCCCAGTCCTTCATAATGATGCTATCATATGGCCTCTAACGCATTGCCTCCACCCCTTGGTCATGTACTACAGCATACTAGTGGCGATGAATGCGATGTCGGTACTCCATGAAATGCAAGCATAAATAATCATCTATAGCTTGCCACATACGACCATGCTCAAAATTAATAATATCAAAAATAGCTTACGAATAATAAATATTATAAGAATATAGTGCTAATTAAATATTTTAATAAATATTATTATACCTATAAGTAGCTATAGAAGACCTTCCTTTGAGGTCATGTAATCTGATGCCAATCGAAGAGCATCATCGAGGCATAGTTGCGGCAAATAATGCCTAGCTCAATCTGCCATGGCTCGCACCATCCCCTAATAGGCCTCGTATAGTCCGACAGAATCTCGATGAGGAGATGCTGTCCCTCGTGCTCATGTCTCCAATGATTAAGAGCGAGGTTCTTCAATGGACCTCGCCCTCACCTCACCATCGAAAGAGAATGGCTTGAAAAAATAATGAATAAATTCTTAGTATAATAGCCACTTATAAACCTAATAGGTAAATTAAAATTAAATTTTATTATATAAAAAATATTAAAATACCACTCGGGCCTGCTTGATCACTCAAACATGCCTCAGTCGGACCCACCTATACAGGGCCCTCCGACGACTCCAATGGTGTAGCAGTGGAAATGAGGAAAGGCTTAGAGGTAGGCTGGAAAGTCGAACGGCATCGTAACCCTCCTGGCGCTATACCTATAATACAAAAGTTATGCATATAATTAACTATGCATAATAGAACATAAAACACTATGACAATAATAAAATATTGATGCATTTTTAACTGTCCAAATCGAGGCAACCAAAAATCATTCATAGAGTCCGTTTTAGGGACCCTTAGACCGACTCTTGAATAGGAGTCTAAGGTTACATCAAAGCATGCATTAAATCATTACTAGACAGAATTCCAGACCGAATCTCGAACAGGATCCTCGACCAGATCCCAGATAGGATCCCAGACTGAGATCCGATCCATCGAATGATCATGACCCAAATCCCAGACCAAATCTTGGACATGATCCTAGATCGGATCTCGAATATGATCCCAGACTGGATCCTAAAACTACTATAGAAAAGAGCTATGACAGCATATACTATGGCAGCGATTTTCGAAACTGCTATAATAAAATCTATGGTAGCGGTTAATCCTAACTGCTACCGTAGGTCCAACTTAGGGCAGCGGTTAAGGTTAACCACTATCATAGATCTATGGTAGTAGTTAAGGTTAACCGCTGTCATAGATTAAACTATGGCAGTGGTTCTTTATAACCGCTCTAGTAGGCTCATCCTATTACAGCGGTTAGTCAAAACCGCTACGATATATTTTTTTTTATATTTTTACTCTAAATATTATATAATTTTAAAATTTAATATCCATCTTCACCATTCACTATCTAAATAATTATCATTAGAGTGTTGTCACAAAAGACCATCTTGATCCGATGGCCCTAGCTTCATCGATCAAAAAAATTTGATTTCGACGATCAAGAACGATGATGCAATGATATGATAGATAGAGACCTTTGATGTGTTAAAAAATCTACAATGATGATCTCGGTGATGTTTGTAGCATGCTATCAAAGTTTTACTTTAATCAAATATCGTTATCATGATTAATTAGCATGGGATGATTTCGATCGTTAAATGAGAAACGAATGATCAAAGGATCAGATGGTGTTCGATTATGAGATAATTTCTTAGATAAATAATCTTAACTACTATTTTAATAATTTTTATGGTGGTGATTATAAAATTTAAATTATTTTTATAAGAATCATTCATGTTAAGCAGATCTTGTAAAAATACGAGCATAATTATCAACGAAGTTTAAGAAAGAGTATCAAGCGACGTATAATTTTGAATCATTCTTAGATCTATGATTTATATTTTATGATCACCACTATAAAAATGATTAAAATAATAATCAAGATCATTTATCTAAAAAATTATCTTATGGATGGACGTTGTTTGATCCTTTGATCACTCGTTTCTCATTTAAAAGCCAAAATAACTCCACGATAAATTATTCATGATAACGATATCCGATTGAAGTGAAACTTTGATAGTATGCTACAAAAATCACTGAGATCATCATTGTAGATTTTTGGACACATCAGAGGTCTCCATCTATCAGATCATCGCATCATCATTCATGATCATCGAAATTAAATTTTTTTGATCAATGAAGCTAGAGCCATCGGATCGAGACGATCTTTTATGACTACACTCTAATTATAATTATTTAGATAATAAATATTGAAGATGGACATTAAATTTTAAAATTATATAATATTTAGAGAAAAAATATAAAAAAATATATCACAGCGGTTATGACTAACCACTGCAATAGGTTGAGCCTACGATAGTGGTTACAAAGAATAGCCGCCATAGTTCAATCTACGATAGCGGTCAATAAAAATTGCTGCCATAGATCTATTCTTGGTGACCGAGCCATCTCAGATCCAAATTGGATCAGCTCGACTCCAAGTAAGGCTGGCTCACCTAGAAAAATAGAATATTCATTTCTATAGCCTAAGACTCGGGCTGGCTCGATTTCAATTTGGATCAGCTTGAATTCTGATTTCTATGGCAGCGATTCCAAAATTGCTGCCATAGGTTAGGTTATTTCTAGCTGCCCGCCCCAAAATTATTTTTTCTCTCCATCGATTGCTCTCTCTCTCCCTCCTCTCCACCGTCGATGAGACCTCATCCCTCCCTTTTCTTCCTCGATCGGCATCGCCTCCTCCCCTGCCTCCTATTGGCTCCTCAGCCAGCGCCGCCTCCACCCGCGCCTCCTCCTTCTTCAGCCAACACTGCCACCTCCCCTTCCCCCTTTCCTTCCCCTTCTTCCCCAACCTAGGCCCGCGGCTCCTTCGTTGGGCTGCCGCCCAACCCCCCCCCCCCCCCGCCCCCCTTCGGCTCCACCATACTACCCTTGCCTTCCATCACCCGCACCCCTTCCTTCTTCCCAGCCTAGGCCTCGGCTCCTCTACCGACACCACCCAACCATCACCCCCTCTTCCCTCCAGTCAACGTAGCCACCCCCCCTCCCCATCACCGCATCCCTTCTTTCTCCCTCTACCCCCTCTTTATCAGCTGCCGCCTGCAACCATCCGCCCTCGGCTCCCTGCAGCCCACCTCTTGCCTACCCTCCCATCACCCCCCTCCTTGGCCGTCGCTATGATCACCTCTCTTTCTTTCTCTCTTCCCTCGCTGGCCACCGCCCCAACCTTTTCCTGCTCTCTCTTTCTCCTCTCTTCCCTCGGTCTGAGCCCCCCACCTCCCCCTTCTTCCCCAGTCGACCCGTCTACCCACTCCACCACCTCTCTCTTTCCTCGGCCCAACCCCCCTCCCTGTTATATCTCTCTCTTTCTATTTTTTCTCTCTCCTCTTTTTTTCTCTCTCTTCTCTCTTTCAACTCATTATCTGTCTCGATCATTTCACAGGTGATCTCTAGCACCATCATCTTCCTCTAGTATCACTATTGGCGACCCTCGAAGTTCTCTATGTGACTCATCTCTATAGCCGCAAGTATGTTTTTTTAAAAAAATTATAGTATTATTTATTTATCATTTATAATATTTATATTAATATTTATTATAATTTTTATAATAAATATTATAAATATTTATTATAAAAATTATAATTATCCATTGATCATGGATTATGCCGGTGGATAAGATCAAAAGCACTCTTATGACTTTCTCAAAACATAAACATAATAACATTTTCAATCAAGTAGGATAACGGAATAAATATAAAACAAAAACAAAACAACATTTCTTTAACAATCATAATTTGAATAATCCTCTAAACAATGATTAATGAATAGACCAAGTATAATCCTTTTCTAGCTCTCTTCCTTCCTTTGTTCTCTCCATAGAACTTCAAAAAACTCCCCAAATAGCAAAGGAGCCAGTGGTCTTTATTTTAGAAGAAACAATAGAATTTGCTAGGTGTCATCCTAATAAGAAGCCAACACACCTCTCCCTCTTTCTTCTAATTACATGGCACAACCTAAGGAAGTTAGCTATTAAGTTATTTCTCTAAAAATTCATTTAAAACACCACTTTTAAAGCCTCTTAGTCTGCACCACTCTTTCATTTTCATTGATCGAGCCAGCTCGGCTCTAAATCAGACCGAATGCCAGTCGGATCAGCTCGATGCCAAATCAAGCTGGCTCTCTCAAAAAAATAGAAAACTCATTCTTTAGCTTAAGACTCGGGTCAGTTTGATTTTAATTCGGGTCAGCTTGAATTTCAAAGTTTCAAAAATTTTACTCTTCAGATTCTGTTCATAGCTTTAAGTTAATGTCCTCATTTATTTTACTCTCCATTAACTTTAAATCATAAATATAAATAAGGAACACCTCCTACTTGAAATCAATAAAAATATCAGAAAAATCAAAATCCTTAAGAATAAGAAACTAAAATTTAGATTCTAGTTTAAATTATCCAAATCCAAAACTTTTAAAACTTTCTTACTTTAGAACGAATAGGTTAAATAGTCTATAAAATTTGTTAAAAATCACTTATAAACTCACCAACATCTAAAGATCAATTATCGAGACTTTTTATTCTAAGAAAATGTATATTTTATATAGCCCTCCTTATAGGTGCTAGTTTTCAGACAATTTTCAGGA
>QRFJ01000413.1:97397-169897 GCA_006176705.1 Cocos nucifera
TATTTAAAGGGTTTTAATGATGAAAGTATTTACGATGAAATTTTCATCGCTAAAATAATTATTAGCATCGGACAAAATATTTTCATCACTAATATTAATAATTTATGATGAAAAATATCATCATAAATAATTTCATCGCTAATAATTTTATCAAATATTTTTTAAAAATAATTTTTTTTCTATTCAAAAAATATTAAAATAAGTTATTTACAATGAAAAGGATTTTTCATCACTAATAATTAATTATTTAAACTAATTTTTTTATCATAAAAAATTTCATCACTATTAATCTGCCAAGAATAAATCATAAAAAAAGTCTAATTATTTGCAATAAAATATTTTTGTCACAAATATTAGTTATTTATGATAAAAAATTTCATCATAAAAAAGATTATTTTCAATAAAAAATTTTCATCGCTAGTAATCCATTGCAAATACTTCGACCAAAATTTTAAATTAAGAAAAAAGAATGTGGACTATTTTAAAAACAAAAATGGGCAAAAATGTGCCGTGCATGGTCAATGCGATGGGATTGAGGGGTGCAAGCACATCCACTATTAGCTAGTCCACAAGCTAATTAATATTTTTTTCAATTTTTGAAGAATTAGTATTCTTTTAAAATTAAAATTTCTATTTTTTCTTGAATATTACATGATTTTGAATTTTAAAGTTCATCTTCACTATTTATTATTTAAGTAATTATAATGCAAGCACTATCACAAAATATCGCCTTGATCAGGTAGCTTTAGCTATATAGATCGATAAAATTTGATTTCAATGATCACAAATGACTGCATGATGATCTAATAGATAAAAACCATCGATCAGTTCAAAAATTTACAATGACGATCTTTATGATATGTGTAGCATATTAGCAAAATTTTATTTCAATCAGATATAGTTATCATATTCAATTTAGTACGGAATGATTTAGACTGTTAAATAAAAAATAAATGATTAAAATAAATGATGAAGATGATATTTTATGACAGTGCTTGCATGATAATTACTTAAATAATGAACGATGAAGATGAGCTTTAAATTATAAAATTATATAATATTCATAAAAAAATAAATTTTTTTTAAAAGAATACTAATTTTTTAAAAATTATAAAAAAACTATTATTTTGCTTGTGAGCGAGCTAACAGTGGATGTGCTCATACTCCTCGATCCCGTCGCATCGACCATGCATGGCTCATTTTTATCCTTTTTTATTTTTAAAGTAGTCCATATTTTTTTTTATAATTTAAAATTTTAGTCGAGCTAATTATGATGGAATATTAGCAATGGATATTTTCCATCGCAAGTAATCTATTATTTACAATAGAAATTTTTGTTCCATTGTAAATAATTGATTATTTATGATGGATAATTTTCATCGCTAATAATCCATCTTTTAAAATTTTTAAAATAATTAATTAATGATAGTTTATTAGTGATGAAAGTTTGCCGTCATAAATAATTGATTATTTATGATAAAATACTTTCCTCATTGATAAATAATCTTTTTTATTTTTTAAAATAATTAATTAATTAATTAATTATGATAAAAATTTTTGTTCCATTGTAAATAATTGATTATTTGCATCCATCTTTTATAGTTTTTAAAATGATTAATTAATGATATTTTATTAGAAATAGAAAACTTCCATCACTAATAAATAATCTTTTTAATTTTTAAAATAATTAATTAATGATAGTTTATTAGTGATGAAAGTTTTTCATCATAAAAAATTAATTATTTATGATAAAAAAATTAATTTTTATCATAAATAATTAATTATTTATGATGAAAAACTTTCATCACTAATAATCAACCTTTTTATTTTTTTAAATAATTAATTAATGATAATTTATTAGTAATAAAATTTTTTCATCATAAATAATTTTTATTAGCAATGAAATTTTTTTCATCGCTAATAATTTTATTTATAATAAAATTTTTTTATCATAAATAAATTCATCGTAAAAGAGTATATCTCTTGTAGTGCGCAGCCCCCCACTCGATCCATCACCACCACTCTTTCACCCTCCACCACATGCAGCCCCCATCCGGTAAGTCAACATTGCCACCCACCCTTGCTGGCACCCACCCCCCACCCCCACAAACCCCTGCACCCCTCCGCCCATCATCGGCCACCGCACGACAATACTTGTGCGTAGATGAAAGAATAAAAATAAAATTAAGTTGGCAATCTCGAAACTTACCTTTGATTTACACATGATAGTGGTAGCGGCAACGACAGCAGCAGTGACAGTGGCAGTGGGAGATGCGATCACTGATCGATGGAATTCCAGGAAGAAGGGGAGAGAGAGAGGAGAGGAGAGGGTTTTGAAGCACGAGTGGGTTTCGTAAGAAATAAGCAATGTTGAGGTGATGGGTATCTAAAGAGTTTTAGCGATAGAAATTTCATCACTAAAAATCTCATTTGTGATGAAAACTTAATTTTCGTTGCTAATAAATCTCACCATTTTTTTCCACTAAAAATGTTTTTCCTCTTAAAAAATAATAAAAAATTAGATAAAGTTATTTATGATGAAAATCTATATTCTATTGCTAATAATAATTATCTAAATAATTATTATGTAATTAAAAGGTCAATATATTTATGATGAAAATTTTTCATCATAAATAATTAATTATTTACAATGCAAAACATATTTATGTCATAAATAATAATTATTTATGATGGAAAATTTTCATCATAAATAATCAATCATAAATTTATAATTTAAAAAAAAAGATAGGATTATTTATGATAAAAATTTTTCATTATAAATAATTGATTATTTGTGATGTAAATATATTTTGTATCATAAATAATTAATTATTTATGATGAAAAATTTCATCATAAATAAAAGGCCATAAATTAGGCATTTAAAATATAAAAAAGGGTTGACTATTTTAAAAATAAAAAAGGGCAAAAATGCACCATTCATGGCCAATGCGATGAGATTGAGGGGTGCAAGCACGTCCGCTATTAGCTAGCCCATAGGTAAATTAGTATTTTTTTAATTTTTTTTAAATTAATATTTTTTTAAAAAATATTTTTTTATTTTTTAAAATATTATATAATTTTAAAATTTAAAGTCCATCTTTTATCATTTCATTATCTAAATAATTATCATTAGAGTATCATCATAAAAGATCGTCTCGATCCGAGTAGTACCTAGCTATGTCGAATCAATAAAATTTGATTTTGAACGAGTTACGAATGATCGTATGATGATCTGATAAAGATAAAGGCTTATCCGAGTAGAATCTAAAAATTTTGCAATGATGATCTCGATGATATTTGATAGCATACTATCAAAATTTTACTTTAATCGGACATCATTATTATAGGTTAATTTAGCATGATATTATTTGAGATCGTTAAATAAAAAATGAAGTGATCAAAAGGCCAAACGAGCATCCGATTATAAGATGAATTTTTTTTTAGAATAAATGATATTTTGCTACTACTTTGAATCATTTGTGCGGTAGTGATTGTAAAATCTAAACTATGTGTATATAAAACCATCCACATTAAGTAGATGCCTCTGTAATAAGCATAAATATAATTACTTAAAGTCCTTTGGTAATTATAACTTAAGCTTTTGTCAAGAGACATATAGTTTTATATAAATGTCATCATATACATGGAGTTTGAGATTTTATGATCACCACTATATAGATGATCAAAGTAGTAGCAAAGATTATTTATCTAAAAAATTATCTTATAATCGAATATCGTTTGGCCTTTTGATCACTCATTTTTTATTTAACGGCTCCAAATCAATTTCATACTTAAATTGACCATGATAATGATGTTCCAATTGAAGTAAAAATTTTGATAGTGTGCTTTAAAATATTATCGAGATCATCATTATTACAAATTTTCGGATTCATATCGATAGTCTTTATCTAATTAGATCATCATGTATGATCGTTCATGGCCATCGAAATCAAATTTTATTGATCGACATAGTCTAGAGCTACCAGAATCGAAGCCAGTCTTTTGTGATGATACTTCTAATGATAATTACTTTAAATAATAAATAGTAAAGATAAACTTTAATTTTTAAAATTATATAATATTTAAATAAAATAAAAAAAATTATTTTTTAAAAGAACACTAATTTTATTAAAAATTAAAAATAATACTAATTTGCCCGTGGGCTAGCTAACAATGAGATGTCTCAATCTTAGGTAGAGAGGACTTGATTTCGGTCGAGTTATCTCGGGGATATACCGAGACGTCTTAGTCTCAAAGTTTATCTAAGTAGAGAGTGGCATTTGACACAGTTTCAGGTAGAGATGACTAAATTTTGAGATGAGTCATCTTAGATGCAGGTGAGACATCTCGATCTCAGTTAGAGATATCTCATTTTTTATGATTATTTATGATGGATATTTTTCATCATAAATAATGGTTTATTATGATGAAAAATATCTATCATAAATAATCCACTCTTTTTTATTTCTAGATAATTAATTTATGATCGATTATTTATGATGAATATTTTTTATCATAAATAATTAATTATTTATGTCATAAATTATATTTACATCATAAATAATGGATTATTTATGATGAAAAATATTTTTTTATCATAAATAATCAATCCTTTTTTGATTTTTAAATGATTAATTTATGATCGATATTTATGATGAAAATTTTTATTCTAAATAATTCATTATTTATGATGTAAATATAATTTATGTCATAAATAATAGATTATTTATGATAAAATTTTTTATCATAAATAATCCATTCTTTTTTTTATTTTTAAATGATTAATTTATGGTCAATTATTTATGATAAAAAAATTTATTATAAATAATTAATTATTTATGATGTAAATATAATTTACATCATAAATAATTTATTATTTATGATAAAAAATTATTCAACATAAATAATTAATTATTTATGATAAAATTTTTTTCATCATAAATACTATTATTTACAATGAAATTATTTTTGTCATAAATAATTCCATTATAAAAGCTTTATTTTCTTATAGTGAGGCATTCCGTGCATGCAGATTTGAAGCATGCTAGATGACTGGACCACACGAGCACATCAGCATGGCTTTCAGGCAAATTCCATTCTAGAGGTTCTAAAGTATCAAGTGGGACTACAAATAGGATTGAAAATGGGCCGGACTAGATCAGGCCACACCTCTTTTTGAGTCCAATCTAAAAATTTAAAATTAATTTAACTAAATTTAATTAAATATTATTAATTTAATTTAAATATTAAATTTAATTTAATTAAATCTTATAAATATTAATTTAAAAATATTAAAAAATTTAAAATAATGGCATTTGGCGACTGCTATGCAGTCATCATCGCCGCCATTGCTAATACTCACCAAATCTACGAATATGGTGCTGCAACATGGAGGCAGTGTTGTGCGGCAGGAGATGATGTTGCGTGATAGAAAAAGAAGGGAGTGGAGAGGAAAGAGGAAGGAGGGGGAAGGAGGGAGGTGGGCTGGGGGTTTAGGGAGGCCGTCGGGGGCTCGAGGAGGTGGTTGAGGGGAGGTAGGCCAGGGGATCAGGGAGGTAGGCTGGGGCCTTGAGGAGGCGAGTCGGGGGCTCGAGACTCGAGAAGATGGTCAGCAGCTTGGGAAAGCCAGATCTGATGGCGAGGGAAAGAGAGGGACCAGAGGAGCCATGAGGAGGTGCGCCAAGGGCTCGAGGAAGTGGGATTCGACAACTGAGGGCTTGGGGAAGCGGGATTCAACAACCGAAGGCTTGAGGAAGCAAGATCCAACAATGGTCGAAAGATGGGACCGGAGGCGGGATAAACAAGAGGGTGATGAAAATAAAAAGTCGAAAATCAACGGGGGGCTTTTAGGGTTAGTATTAGCGATGACTATATTCTCGTCGCTATAGCCATCGTGAATAACTATTACGATGGCTTAACTGTCGCTACTGCCATCGATAATACTTTTATCGATGGGGCATAAAACTCATCCTCAAAGCCCGTCAGTAAAAAATATTATTAAAGATGGCAAAAATGCCATCGATAATGCCATCGTTAATACCTATTATTAGCAATAGCAAAAATACCGTCACTAATGACCATTACTAATACCTTAATTTCTTATAGTATAATTATGGTAATTGATACTGGCAAATATAATTGATATGACATAGCAGCATGTCTACGCCAAATGGTATGTCTTTCATGATAATTATAATAGTCACTAAAAGCAAAATTTTTTGCAGTAATTATAATTGCCATGATATAGCATTATGTCTACACCCAAAGATACGTCTTTTATGGCAATTATAATTGTCGCTAAAGGCTATAGGTATGTCTTTCATGATAATTACAATTGCCACTAAAAGGTGTACCAAGCTAATTTAACAGTTATTAATGGTAATTAGAAATGCCACTATACCCCCCCTTTTTTTGTCTGCATTCCAATATGATATATTGATATAAGAAATTTGGTTGATATAACAATTGAGACTGGTTCAAATATCAATGTTCATCATAATAAAATCAAAATAAATTTTATAATTAATTTTCAAGCACAACTCAACCAACCAATAAAATTCAATAATAAAGTACTATATATTATAATAACCAAAAGAGAGTTTACTATATATATTTTGTCAAATATATGTTACTCTCAATTACAAACATAGCAAAAAATATATGTCCATCACAATCATAAATGAACTCTTAATAATCTAGTCCAGCCACAATGAACTCCATGAGTATAAACTAAACTCTTTATCCAAAGCAGTCCATCAACTCACAATATGCATCCTAAAAAGAAGAAAAAGAAAGTGCACAAATTTGTTTATAAACAAGCAACAATAACTTCACTTGCACCGCAACAACATAGTTAATAAACAACAAAGTTAAAGTAACGACAGATAGAGAATAATTCCAATATCACATGATGCACCAAGTTAGTAAATAATGAAAATAAAAATTTATAAAACAAATAATATGAACCAGATATGATCTCCAATTTACTACCATTAGCTAGAAAAACTCTGAAAACAATAAGATCATATGCATCAAGAAACATATTTTATAACAAGTTAACATAATTTTATTACTTTGATGAGTAAAAAGAGGTATGTGAAACATTAGGGAGTTTTGGAAATGTTGTGCATTCACTGCTCCATGAGCACTACAGGCAACACGAACCTATTTAAAAATCATATAAGAACAACATTATCATCTACAAATGCCATACCTAATTGAAGAAGAATAAATTCAAGTTCTTTAAGAAAATTACATGTTCATTAGTTGTTCTATTTGATCCAGAAGGTATGGTAACTTCAGGAGCTAAATTCCAACCTAAATTAAAATGATTTCATCATAGCAAATTTAGCTTCTAACCATGCTTGATTTTCCTTCATCATTCTTATTTCATTGGTGTGGCATTATTCCATAATCTACATGTCCTTCTCTAATAATTTTACTTCTTAGAGGCTCTATTGTCTTCTGAATTTGCTCCCAATTGTAATGAGATGCAAGACCCCATAAGCTACTTTGGGTTGGACCAAGTCCTAAGCCTCACACTAACCCTCTCTTATCTGGTCCCATCACTTGTGAATAATATCACCCTCAAAAGCTATACTATCTTGGGATTGATCAATGGAATTAGAAGGTTGACTTAATTTTTTTTTTATC
This sequence comes from Cocos nucifera, assembly GCA_006176705.1. Classification (NCBI taxonomy): domain Eukaryota; kingdom Viridiplantae; phylum Streptophyta; class Magnoliopsida; order Arecales; family Arecaceae; genus Cocos; species Cocos nucifera. The sequence goes on from QRFJ01000413.1 coordinate 105,052, forward strand.
AAATCCTAAACTCATAAAAAAAGAGAATTGCATCATTTCATGATGATAAAAAATTATAAAAGCAAATAAAGTCTCAAATTAAAACTCAGATAAAGTCAAAAAACTTACAACTATTTGAGCAGACTCATCATCAATAGGCCTCCCATCTTTGTGTTGCTTATAAGTTTCAATGAAAATATGTGTTCTTGATGGCTCAACTCCATCCTCAGCCTAATAAAGCATTAAATCATGATTTTGAAATTAAAACCTCCAAATGCAACACTAAAGTAAGATCTATTTCAAGATATCAATATAATTGCATAACAATTTAAAAAAATATTTTCAAATTCAGAAGCTACAACAGTGGCCATAATAAGAGCTATATAAGCTTAGAAATTAAAAATAAAAAGGATAATACTTCGTGATACTTTTTCTACCATCAATCGTGCAATGCTTTTAGATCCCCCAATATGTGCCATTTTTAGCATTGTTCGATTTTTTCTATTTGTCTCACTTCATTTCTGACATTATGCAAAAATATTAAATGAAAGGCTTTCACAAAAAATTGTTGGAGAAGAAATATAGAAGTAAAAATAATTGCTTGGCTATGAATACTATTTCAATTTAAGATATACATCATCTTTGTTTTGTCTGAAAACCAATGATTGATGAGGGCAGTCCATTGATCCTTTGGTATGCAATCAAATTTGTTATTTAAAATATCATCCTTATTTCTACAGCTTTCAAAATACTTAGCTTTCAACTCACACTTATAATCTTTCTATTTTTCTCCAAAGATCTTAATACCCATTTCTCACCATGATGCGGGAATGAAAATTTTTCATGCTTTAGAGTCTATTGGATGTCTCAGACTTCCATCCTCAGTACAGTTGTTCACATGCCATGTAATTAAATCTAATATTTTGGAAGACATATACAACCTCTGCAACCTTAGTTTTAAGGAAAAATACCTCAAAACATTTGCTTGAGCTTTCTTCTATAGTTTTTTTAAACTAGATGCATCATTGACACATCAATACTATTTTTCCATCAAGAAGCACCACACATTGAGCATATATCATCATTAATCTTCTCTTTCCAAAATAGCATACAATTATTAGGACAAGCATAGATCTTTTCATTATTAACTCCCAATCCTTCAATAATCTTCTTTGTTTCATTAAAGAAATTTGGTAAACTTTCACCTTTGAGGAATGCATCATTTAAAAGTTTAAGTAACGCACCAAATGATTGGTTGCACCACCCAAAAATGCACTTTATATGATAAACATGCAATACAAAGGATAGTGTGTTGAAATTCCTACATCCTAGATATAATTCTCTATCAACATCTTTCAACAACTTGTTAAGATTTTGCACTTCCACATTAAAGTGCTCTATAGTGTCTTATATGGTAAATCCATCCATATTTTCCTCCATTGGATTTTCTGTATCCATGTCTCTAGCTTTACTTCTTATTCTAAATGCATCATTTAACATTCTTACTACATCATCACCTTCATATGCTTCCCTTTCTCTACGAGCATCTTGTGTAAGAAGCGACGTACACATTGATTGCCTATGATAATCCAAGCAACATATCTAAGCATAATACCACTGATTATAAGGTCATCGTATACGTCTGCCCAATTTTTCGATAATAGAGCATCCAACTTTTATGAGGACAATATATTTTTCCATCTTCAGAGTTGTTTTGGAAGGCAAAATCAAGAAAATTATCTACTCCATCCAGATATTCTGTGGTCATTCTACAATAATCTATCCACCTCTTGTGCATATGATTGTCCATGAAAGGTTATTGCTAAAATAAGCAAGATTCCTTATAATCAAGAAAGCAAGATGTAAAGAGATTAATGCTTTGATTCAAATTAGAAAATTTCTTATAATCACATAGACAAGGGGAACAAAAAATAAATAATAGGATAACTATAAAACTCATGTATAACACAAATATTTAACTAGTAATAGCAAATATAGCTAAACCAAATTCACTGCAAAAAAAATATATCCTTGAGTAATTACTCTTAATCATGCTAACTCATGTTTTTTCTAAATTCATGTTGTAGGAATTCAGTAGTACCAAAATGAAATACTGAATGAAACTCAAATATGGGAGAAAATATAGATAAATTAATTTCAAGCAAACTAAACTAAATGGTTACGCTAAATTATAAAATAGCTTCAAAGTGTCCTATTTCAGTCAGAATACAGTTATTACCAAAACATAACATGTGTAAAAAGAATGTAGATACATAAAGTGGCTGAAAGTAGGATTTGGAAGAGCTAAAACAAAAGAATAATACATAAGAAATACATAGTTAAATTCTAAAATTCTCTAAATCAAGTGGTTTGAAATTCTGAAAAAGAAAGTTTTATGGAGAGGAAGGAGTTTAAGCAGCTTCAATTGTAGAGAGTTACGTAATTTTCTAGGAAGGAGTTTAACAAGGTTCAATTGCAGAGAGCTAGAGAGTTCTATTCCTCTGTCAATTGTTGTGGTCTTCCATCTCCTTTTTAATTACCCGCTCCAAAAATTAATGTGTGCATGGACTCTTCACCATAATAAGCTGAATACTAAGATGAAGCTGATCAAGAAAGGCATGCAGGTCTCGAGTACTTCATCCTTTGTAACAACACTGAAGGGAGATAATTATCTTTTACTTAATTACCGTTTTACCAAGGAAGTTTGATATTTTTTCTTGCAAAAGTTAAACATTACTCATGACCAGCTACTTTAACATCCATGTGGATAATTTAGAGGGAAAAGCATATCGCCAAACATCGGATGCTTGCATGAGATCATCTCCAAGAGCAGCTGACATAAATTAAGAAAAACGTCGTTCCTTTCTTAACACCTTAAAAACCACTTCACGAAACTGCGGGTTCTAAAACCCACTATAAATCCAATGGTAACACAATATTATCAATTTGCTACCTAAAAATAATTAATAGGTGGGCTAAGGCTTTTAACAACAATCTTGCTAAAAAGACACCAAAGGACACCAAAATTTACCTAGGCATCCAACAACAGTCGTTCAGCTAAAAATCCAACTTCATCATCACACCAAATTTGAACCTAAAATGCAGTAATGCACGTACATTAACACAAACATACATAAGTATAAACATATTGATATTTAAGGGTTGCTGGCAGAGATTAAGTACAAAAGTAACGACAGTTTTTCAGCAAAAACTCCAACTTCATCGTTAAACCAAATTTACTCTCTAATGAACATTTTGACTCCACTAGGCCTATAGCTATCAAGACGAGCTGGCCTGTCCCGATCCACCCTGACCCATCCCAACCCATCTCTAAATGGGATGGGTTGGCCTGGCCCATTTAACCAGCGGATTGAAAAAACTAAATTTACTATCAAAGTTTTACTTCAATCAGATATCGTTATCATGGTCAATTTAGTATGGAATGATTGCGGCCGTTAAATTAGAAACAAGCGATCAAAGGATTAAACATCCGATTATGAGATAATTTTTCAGTTAAATAATCTTTATTATAATTTTAAATATTTTATACGGTGATGATAGTAAAATTCAAATTATTTTCGTATAAACTGTTCATGTTAAGCAGAAATTGCAAAAGCACGAGCATGAACAACCAGTGAAATTTCAGAATGGTTATCAGGAGACGTATAGTTTTAGATCGTTCTTCATCTCACGAGTTGAATTTTATAATCACCATCATAAAAAATAATTAAAGTAGTAGCCAAGATTATTTATAAAAAAATTATCTCATAATCAGACACCGTTTGGTTCTTTGATCACTCATTTATCATTTAACGGTCGAAACTAACATATACTAAATTGACCAAGATAATGATATCTGATTGAAGTAAAACTTTGATAGTATGCTACAAATATTACCGAGATCATTATTGTAGGTTTTTGGATTCATCAGAGGTCTCCATCTATCAGATCATCTTATCGTCATTCGTGATCGTCGAAATCAAATTTTTCTGATCGACGAAGCTAGGACCATCGGATCGAGGCGATCTTTTGCAACGACACTCTAATAATAATTATTTAGATAATGAATGGTGAAGATAGACAATAAATTTTAAAATTATATAATATTTAAAAAAAAATATATGGTAGTGGTTATAATTAACCACTGCCATAAATCAGCTTATCGCAATGGTTCCTACTAACCGCTGCTATAGGTCCGACTTATGGCAGCGGTTACAATGAACCGCTGCTATAAGTCGACCTATAGCAGTGATTTTTAGGAACCGCTGCCGTAGAACCACTGCTATAGGTCGGACCAATGATAGTGATTTTATGGCAGCGATTTTTGGTAACCGTTGCTATATGTCGAATCTATAGCAGCGATTATAAAAATCGCTGTCATAGGTCTGACCTATAGCAGCGGTTAACAAAAATCACTGTCGTAGGAGATATGGCAGCGGTTTCGAAAACTGCTGCCATAGTATGCACTGTCATTGGCCATTTTTGCAATAATATATTTTTTTCAATGCTCTTTCCTTCCATTTGAATGCCTTTTGAATCCTCAATCAAAGCTAGAGAATGATTAGTAGCCATTTAGAACCATTGGAGAGCATTTATTAGATATTTAATGTACTAGAAATGGACAGAAAATCTAGCCGTTATGGAAGTTTCCATCATAGTGGTCGACCCTAGGGTCATCCCTTGCACAGCTCTATGGCAGAAAATAGAAAAGGCCAGTTTCTGCATTTTTTGGATTGCAGAATAGCAGAAATCGACCCATGGGTCAGCTCCTAGCAAGGGGGTCGACCCCAGGATTGATCCTTTTTGTGTACCACTTAAAAACAAGCATGCCAAGCAGCCCTTTCTGAAAAGGATCGACCTAGGGGTCAACCCATTTTATCCAAACATGTTTTTCTTCATTTTTTTGACTTCTGAATCTTTCCAAATTGCCTCCAAAAGTTTCAAATTCTTCTCTAATACTTTTGAGGCTTTCAAAAAATATTATCTTGATTTTCAACATGATGAAATAACAGCTTTGACCTTCTCCAAGCATCTTTATCAATTCAACTTCCAAAACCTTCCAAATAGCCTCCAAAGATTCTAAATTCTTCTCTAATACCCTTGAGGCTTCAGAATAATATTGTTTTGATCTCCAACTTGATGAAATTGAAACTTCAATCTTTTTCAAGCATTTTTATCAATCTAAAAATTCTTATATGACCTAAAATACACATTTGAACTTCTTCCAAAGATAAAAATCATTAGTACTTCTCTCAAATATTTTATAATCATCAAAATCAATTCTTGGGGCAACAATCTCTTCCCTTTTTAATGATGATAAAATATTTGAGTATAAGCAAAATAAGGCATGCATAGAAGATTGAAGTAAAATAGTGCCACTAAGGATTTTGAATTTAAATTAAGATAATATATAAATATATTCAATTGATATAAATTTTTAATTGGCTCATTTAGAAGAGAGGTTTTAAAAAATTATCAATCATTAAGCATGTAATTTTAACATCATGAATTAATAATTGTTGCTTATACCAAATAATGTATTTACTTGCCCTTTTTGACATCATCAATTAAAAACTACTCTTTCATTATTTTGAATAAAATTTACTCTCTTTTTAATAAGAAGAAAGAATCTGCTCCTTAAAAGATGATTCATAATATAATTAATACTATATGTGAAAATATATTCCATATTCATGATAAAACAAAATGCTAACATATCAGAAGAGTCATAAGAGTCATACATCAAGTAAATAATTTTAGCCAAAATACATAAAGATATGTGTTGGAGTTAAACCTGCTCCTGTCAAAGTTTGACTTATTATCTAGTCCCAAAGTAATCCCAAGATGGCCGACCTTCAACCTGCCTGTTGATCTTCTAGACTACATAAGTAAACTCCAGAGCCCGCAAGGCATTGCAGACTTCACTTAGACTAACTTGAATAATAAAAATGGTTATTTCTTACTTGATTGTAAAACTTGGGTATCAGAACCCAGTCACTCTGACTCTGTTTAGTGATAGGCTGTGAAGCTAGCCAAATTTCTTCATTATAAGTGGTTGGCTCCAGTTGGACTCCTTCTAGACAAACTTGAATAGTGAAAGCAGTCGCTCAAGCAATTGACTAAGCATTCAATCCTTAAGTAGCCCAACTTGATCAATCTCTAAGCTGGCCGAATTCCTTCCTAATTAGATCTTCTCCAAGCCAAATCATGCCATCATAGATTAATCCTACGACAAGAATCACTTTTTGGTAGAGTTCCCCTTCAGGCAGACTTCTACACTTTATTGAAAGTTGCAGACCTTAGTGCTTTCATATCCAGAATCTCAAGTATGTATGCCAGAATTATTAAAAAGACTTTGTCCGAATTTCTTACCAAAGGACCTGGCCATAATTCTGAGCTAGTTATTCCACCATCTTTATAAACCTGCAATCCAAAGAAGCTCTTCTTGGTTGAACTCCTTTTGGTCGCCAAGCAGAATTCCTTCCGATCGCCAAGCAGAACCTTTCTGGTCGCCAGGCAGATTTTCTTTCGATCGCCAAGCAGAATTCCTTTCGGTTGCCAACCAGGCTCCTTCCAGCCGAATTTTTTTTAGTCACCCAAAGGGCTCCCTCCGGCTGAACTTTCTCTCAGTCGTCAAGAAAAGCTCCTTCCGATCGAACTCTCTATAGTCATCCAAAAGAATCCTGTCGTCTATGCAAATTCAACTACTAGCTCGATGCGAGTCAATCTATATGCAGACGACCTCAAAGAAGTCTGAACTTCTCTAGATCTATTATGATGCAAAGCCCTTCACTGCTGGTAGATGCTCCATCCAAACTCTAGTCATTGATCTTCAATAGACTAGCATGCCACGATAATGGATACTATCCTCCATAACAAACTCTACATGATCTCGAACAGTCTACTACCAAGCAGTTATGGCTATCACCATCAGTTTATTACAAACTCCTTCTATATAAGGGATCCTCTGGATATGTTTTCTCTCTAAGCTCAAAGCTCTGCTTCAAATTTTCTTAAGCACTCCATTTTTATTGGCCAGAAGAGCTGACTTAACCATCGAAGGGTCCTGCTGGAGCCTTTCCACCATCGATTTAGACTTATTTTGTAGGTCTCATTGGTGACCTCATCTTTCTCAACTCTAGTTAATTCCAGCATCTATAGTTTTTTGCACCAACAAAATTGGCATTATAAGGAGGGCCGCTTGATCTCTTGTTCTTAAAGGAGTGCTCGACGAAATTTCTTCCTAGCTTCTACTTCTTCCTCATTTTTGATCATCTCTATCGGATGTCACCCAAAAGGGCATCGATGAGGCAATTTACTGCCTTCATGGCCAGATCTCACCCAGATCTACCTACTCTAATCCTATCTCTAGCATCCCAGGCTCCTCCACTAGCAATAGTGGTGGACGCGGAGCAGTTCAACCTATTGATCTAGCAGGTTAAAGGCCTCACTGAAGCAGTGCAGGCCATGCAATAGTAGCAACCTCCAGCATCAATTCAGTCAGAAAGAACCTCATCGAAGTACCAGGATCTGGTGCTTGGATGGCCCACCTAGGCTAGTTGTCCTATGACTTATGGAAAGGAAAAACAGAGAGCTGAGAGCTCTTATTCTAATCATGATTCCATCCCTGAAAGATCCTTGCTTCCATTCTATTAGAAGACTCCTGAGATCCATGATCGGGATGATCTTCTAGATCAGAAGTTCTAAGAAATAAACTAGTGGATCGAGGAACTCCGCCAAGTTTTTCTCATCCATGGTGATAATGTTTGCACTAACTCTCCTTTCTTCCAACGAATCATGCAAGAGCCCATCCCACCGAACTTCAAGCTTCCTCAATTCGAGAGCTACGATGGGACCGCTTATCCAATCGACTATTTAAAATTCTTTCAGATAATGATGCTCCTCTATGATGCATCCGATGCCATCCTATGTCGAGCTTTTCCATCTACTTTGAAGAAAATAGTGAAAAATTGGTACTCGACTCTTAAGCTGGGTACGATCTTTTTCTTCGATCAAATTAGCTATCAATTTATGACTTATTTCATGAGCAGTCGACGTCCAAGGAGAGGCTCGAACTTCCTCATCAACATCAAGCAGAAAAAAGGAGAGTCCATCCGGGCTTATGTCAATCGATTCAATAATGCAGCCCTGGAGGTCCAAAATCTGGATCAATCTATTGCTGTGGCCATGCTGAAAGGCAACCTTCAGAAGAACGATCTTCTATGTTTTCTATCTTAGGAATTTTGCTGACTTGCAAGCTCGGGCAAAAGGTTATGCCCGAGCTAAAGAGGCCTTCAAATTGAAGAATGATGAGGCTATGAGAGAGTGAAAGATGGGCAAATCTAGCAAGCCCACAGTTGAAGAGAAGCCGAGTGAAGCTCGACCATGCTCCCAAACTCCTCCTGAGCGCAAACGAACCCAGATCCCTTCCCAAGCTTATCGACAAAGAAGCCCTGACAGAAGAGCACGATAAAACTCTCCTCTAAGAAGATTCTACAATTATGCCTCCCTCAATGCTCCCAAAATCCAGGTATTGATGTAGATCAAGGAGCAGCTGTCGAGGCCTGAAAGTATGCGCACTCATCATGGCAAGCACAATCTCAACAAATACTGTCACTATCATCATGACCATGGTTATGATATTGAAGAATATATCTAGCTCCAAGATGAGATCAAGAAGCTTATCAGGCGAGGTCAGCTTGGCCAATTCCTTCGATGCCGGCCTGATGCAAGAGAAGATCAATCAAGGGTACCGCCATTACCAGAACCATCAAGAAGAGAGGAGCAATAGGAAGATCGACTATCCTTTGGCATCATCAACACCATCTCTAGAGGACTTCAATGGGGAGAAACCAATGGATCAGCAAAGCTGGCTAAGAGGTAGAGAGCTGAAGAATCTATTGCCTTCACTAAAGAAGATGCACAAGGAGTTCAATTTTTTCATAACGATGTGGTTGTAGTTTCTTTAAACATTGCTGACTATGATGTATACTACATTCTCATTGATAATGGAAGCTCTATCGATGTCTTATTTTATGATGCTTTTTCTAAAATCTCTATACCTAATAATCGATTAGGGCAATAAATTCTCCATTGGTAGGCTTCACTGGTGATGCTATACCAATTGAAGGGGTAAAAATATTAACTATGGCTGCAGGGCGATACCTAAGGCAATCCAAGGCTTAGGTGGACTTTCTAGTGGTGAAAGCTTTATCTGCTTATAATGTAATTCTCAACCGACCTAGCCTAGTTAAATGCACTTTGGATAGTAGTATTGACTTATTATCTAAAAATAAAGTTTCTAATAAATTATGGGATTAGAGAAGTCAGAGAAGATCAAGCTCTGGCAAGGCATTGCTACTCAATTGCTTTACAAAGAGGCTTACAATCAGACCTTTGTCCAGTTGATAAGCTGGATGTCCGGGATGATCTTGCTGAAGAATGGAAATCTTATCTCAATCCCTTTGAATGATGAAAATAAAGAGCACATGATGCAGATTGACTCCAACTTGAGAGAAGAAGTATGAAAGTAGCTCATCATCTTCTTGCAAAGAAATGCGGATGTTTTTGCTTCAGTTTTAGTAAACATGCCCGAAATCGATGCTGAAGTTATGGAACATCGTCTAGCTGTCAATCCCAAGTATCAGCCAGTGAAAGAAAAAATATGCAGCTATGCCCCTGAGAGACAGAAGGTGATTATAGAAGAAGTTGATAAGCTTTTTAAGGCCATATTTATTCGAGAAGTATCTTATCCGAACTAGGTCTCCAATGTAGTTCTCATCAAAAAAGTAAATGGCAAATAGAGAATGTATATCGACTTCAAGAAGTTGAATAAGACCTACCTAAAAGATAGCTACCTCCTGCCCAGAATTGATCAACTGGTGGATGCAACTTCAGGCCATGAACTCCTCACTTTTATGGATGCCTTCTCTAGCTATAACCAAATCTAGATGGCACCAAAAGATGAGGAGAAGATCACTTTTATTACTGACTATAGTCTCTATTATTATAGGGTTATGCCTTTTGGGCTCAAAAATGCAGATTCAACCTATCAGCACCTGATGAATAAGATCTTCAATGAGTAGATCAGCCATAATACGAAAGCTTATATAGATGATATGCTTGTCAAGATCCGAACTTTGACAAATCATATAGCCAACCTTGAGGCGACCTTCAGTGCCCTCCGAAAATATAAGATGAAGCTGAAGGCGACCAAGTGTGCCTTCGGCATGACTTCAAAAAAGTTCTTGGGGTTTATGGTGTCGAAGCATGGAATTGAAGTAAATCCGGAGAAGATTCGAAACATTCAAGAGATGACTGTCCCAAAATTGATAAAGAAAGTTCAGCATCTAATAGGAAAGATGGCAGCTCTGAACTGCTTCATCTCAAGATCGGCCAAATGATGCATGCCATTCTTCCAAGTTTTCAAATAGCCAAAGAACTTCTGCTAGACCACCGAATGTCAACAAGCATTTGAAGAACTCAAGAACTATCTCGGCTCACCTCCTCTATTGGCAAAGCCTGAACCTGGAGAAGAATTATTTTTATACCTAACAATTTTTCAGCGGCTCTTGCAGCTGTCTTAGTTAAAGAAAAAGCAAAAGTTCAGTGGCTGATCTACTATATAAGCTGGGTCTTGAGAAATGCTGAGACTGGCACACTAAGATAGAAAAGCTAACTTATGCTCTACTGATTGCAGCCCAAAGACTCTGATCTTACTTCCAAGGGCATACTATAACTCTCCTTATTGACCAACCAATAAAAATAGTTCTTCATCGAATAGATGCCTCCAGAAGAGTTTCAAAATAGGCAGTTGAGCTTACGGAGTTTGACATCAACTTCCAGCCTCGACCGTCGATCAAGACTCAAATATTGATAGATTTCATAGTGAAATATACTATTTTGGATGAGATCGAACTTGAGCAGAATGAAATCAATATTCCATGTTTGTAGCCAAACTCTCCGGAAGAAAGAGCGGACCTCCCAAAAGACTTTTGGATGCTATATGTGGACAGTTCATCTAATGCTTTAGGCATAAGTGCTGGGCTGGTCTTGGTTAATCTGAAGGAAGTTATTACCGAATATGCACTGCATTTCAAGTTTTCTACAATAAATAATGAGATAGAATACGAAGCTCGGATTGCGAGGTTGAGAATAGCTAAAGAACTGATAGTAGATCGGCTCCAAGCTTACAGTGACTCTCAATTGATGGTGGGATAAGTTAGTGGTAATTACGAAATTCGGAAGAAAAGCATGATGAAGTATCTCAAAAAAGTGAAGAATCTTACGTCTATCCTTAGCAGTTTTGACATCAAGTAGATTTCGAGAGTAGAAAATGCCAGGGTCAACCTTCTCTCTAAGTTGGCCATATTAGCTCCAACTGAACTGCTTAAGGAGGTCTTCTTTGAAGTCCTAAAATATCCAAGTTCGGAGGAGCCATGGTCCATAATGCAGGCCGACCATGAATCTAACTAGATCGATAAGCTGATTGCTTATCTCAAGGATGGAGTTTTTTCTTATGATCCAAAAGAAGCTCAGAAACTTAGAAATCAAGTCTTTCGGTATGTTCAATATGAAAACAAGTTATATAAAAGGTCATACTCTTTGTCACTCTTAAAATGTCTCTAACCTTCCGAGGCTAATTTTGCATTATGGAAGGTGCACGAAGGAATATATGAAAATCATTTGGGAGCCCGAGCCTTATCTCACAAACTACTTCATCAGGGCTACTATTGATCGATAATGTACCATGATTCTATAGAGTACGTCAGAAAATATGATTGATGTCAAAGGAATGCAAGTCTTCAAAGACAACCGACCTCTAAGCTTACCCCCTTGAGCGTCCCATGGCCATTTGCACAATGGGGGATGGACATATTCAGATCCTTTCCTATGGCATTTGGACAGCAAAAGTTTCTATCGGTAGCTATTGATTACTTCACAAAATGGATCGAGGCTAAATCTCTGACAAAGATTACTGAAGCTAAAATGTAGGATTTCATTTGGAAGTTAATTATTTGCAGATTTGGCCTACCTCGGACTCTTATAATAGATAATGGATACCAATTTGCAGAAACAAGGTTTACTGAGTTTTGTGAAGATTTGAACATATCTCACCATTTTATATCAGTTGCTCATCCACAAGCAAATGACAAGATCGAGGTAACTAATAGGATCCTGCTGCAAGGTATCAAAGCAAGACTTGAAAGAGTGAAGAGGACTTGGGTGGACGAGCTCTATTATGTACTTTAGGCATATCGAACTATCCAAAGATTGCCAACTAGGCATTCGCTTTGACTTTCGAAATAGAAGTAGTCATCTCGATAGAGCTCAAATTGCTGACGATATGAGTTGTGGCTTTCAATGAATAATGCAACTCGCAAGACCTTAGGGCTAACCTTGACTTGTTAGAGAAAAAATAAGAAGAAGCTCAAGTTCAGATGATGGTCTATAAGTAGAAAGTAGCTCGCTACCATAATTTCAAAGTTAGAGACAAAGCATTTGAGGTGGGGGATCTGGTACTTCGATGAGTAGCTGTTTCACAACCTCAAAATCAAAAAAAGCACATCCTAAACTAGAAAGGCCCTTACAAAATCAAGGAGGTCATCTGGCATGAAACTTATTACCTAAAGAAGCTTGAAGGAGCTGATCTATCATGCCCATCAAACTCGAAAAATCTGTAAATGTACCATCGATAACTTTATTTCAATAAAATCTTCTTACTTTGATATCTTTGTCCTTGATGCAAAATTGTAATGATAAGGAATAATACTCCAATCTTCATCATTAGATAAAGTCAACCACATTAGGAATAGGAGAAGAACCTCATCCTAATATGGATGAAGATCTTCAATTATTTAAGATAGGAGGAGAAAAGAGCCCCTCTCAATGGTCCTTTTATGCCCCTATGATCTTATCAGAAATAGGAAGAAGACCTCGTCCAGACAAGAATAAATACTAACCACGTTAGAAATAGGAGGAAAATCTAATCCTAACATAGATGAAGACCTTTGATTATTTAAGATAGGAAGAGAGGAGAAGCCCTCTCAATGGTTCTTTTATGCCCCTGCAATCTTGTCAAGAATAGAAGGAAGACCTCATCCTGACAAGGATAAATGCTAACCAAGTTAGGAATAAGAGAAGAATCTCATCTTAACATGGATAAAGACCTCTGATTGTTTAAGACAGGAGGAGGGAAGAGACTCTCTCAATGGCCCTTTTGTACCCTTTTGATCTTGTCAGAAATAGAAGGAAGACCTCATCCTAATAGGGATAAATGCTAACCATGATAGAAATAGGAGAAGAATCTCATCCTAATGTGGATGAAGACCTCCGATTGTTTAAGATAGGAGGAGGGAAGAGGCCCACTCAATGGCTCTTTTGTGTCCCTACGATCTTAGCAGGAACATGAGGAAGACCTCATCCTAATAGGGATAAATGCTAACCATGTTAGAAATAGGAGAAGAACCTCGTCTTAATGTGGATGGAGACCTTCAATTGTTTAAGACAAGAGGAGGAAAGAGGCCCTCTAAATGGCTCTTTTGTTCTTCTGCGATCTTATCAAGAATAGAAGGAAGATCTCGTTCTAACAGGGATAAATGCTAACCATATTAGGAACAGAAGAAGAACCTCATCCTAACATGGATGACAACCTCCGATCATTTAAGATGGAAGGGGTGAGAGGCCCTCTCAACACCCCTTTTGTGCTCCTATGATCTTGTCAGGAATAGGAGGAGGATCTCATCCTGATAAAGATAAATGCTAATCACGTTAGGTACATGAGAAGAACCTCATCCTAACATAGACGAAGATCTTCGATCATTTACAATAGGAGGAAGACATTATCCAATAGTTATTTCATTAAAAGATGAGGTGAAAGAAATAAAGAAATCGACAAGCAACAAACCCACATAGAGTAAAAAGATAATCGAAAGAAGCATCATTTCATTGAAGCAGAAGTTTATTACAAGCAAGGTCCTATAGGACCATGTACGAAAAGAAGAACAAAATGAAATGATAGGTGAAATCTTAAGAAGGATCAGATTCTTCAGACTTTAGACTGCTAACTCAGGCCAGTACTAGAGACTGCTTCAAGCTAGTGACTTCCTCCTCAAGCTCCTTCCTCTTCAACAAACACTCGTAAAATAGTTTCTGGGCCCTCCATAGGTTAGCCTCTGATTCGCGTAGCTTCTTTCTTAAAACCATCGACTCAGCCTCGGCGTCCTTCACCAACCCCACTTCATAGGCCATTCGAATCTTAAGATCGTGGAGCTCTTTCTCTGTACTCTCAAATTGCACCATCAGATTCCCGAGAGTATTCCTCAGAGTGGCGACCTGGTCTGAATCTGTACTTGGACCGGCCTGAGTCCTATCGACCAGTTGTCTCTGAAGCCGCATTATTTCAGATTTCACTGCCCCGAGCTTCCTCTTATAGTCGTCGATTAGTTCACACCAGTAAATCCTATAGGACTCGTATGACCTCTCAACATTAGATAGCTATTTCTGAAGATTGAAAAACTTTTTCAACCGTCCTAGCTGAACTTTGCCTGGCTTCGAGACCATGCCATGTCATCCTCTAGCTGTTCGATTCTCTTCTTTTCCTTACGAAGACTGACCTCAAAAGAACCAATTTTGGTAGTCAAGGTCCAAGCTTTCTCATTGTCGATTTTCTATGCCCATTCTAGTTCTTCAGTTAAATGCCACTTCCTATCAATGAAATCCATAAGTTCCTTCTTATGCACCTTGTGAAGATGGATGATCTCGACAGTCAACTCTAAATAGTCCTTCCTTGATTTTAGAAATTCATCTTCCATCTTCTTTAGTTTCTTCTTCAAATGATAAACTTCTTTTTTTAAGTTTCTAATCATGTATTTTAGAAAAAACCCTTGAGGTAGTGGCTCGACCTCGGTCGGAGATGATGGGTCATGGCTTTGATTGTTAGAAGGGTTCTGAATAACAAGCACCATAACACAAACATAAAGGAAGAGAAATGTGCTTTCATTGCTCAAAATATTTTGTGTACATTGGAAGAAAAAAAAGAAAATGTACAATTAATAAAAATTCTCAACCTCGAAAAAAATAGCAGCAGACTAGGTTAAGGCATTCTCTGCTGCCTCTGGCTCCTAAGCAGGTTCAGGCACTATAGTAATATTTTTAGGAACTTCGAGGGCAAGTTTGGCAGTAGGAGAAGTAGCACCAGCACCTGCACCAGCGTTGGAAGGACCAGCTTCATCACTAGGCTCGTCCGTCAGAAGGTTGAGATCCACCTCCAAGAAGTTTTTCGTGATCCTCCTTATGCAGATCTCAAACCCCTCCAAAAAGGCCTCTCGGGCGAAGGCAACCTTGATATTCTCCATGTCTTTGGAAGATTTGAAGGCCTCGACGGCCCACTCCCTCTCAATGTCGATCTCCTCTTCCATCTTCTTCTTCTTATCCTCGGTAAGGGCCAAAGCGGCTTTCAATCCTATTACTGCTTTTTCTTCCTTTTGCAGTGCCTCTCGAAGGTGCTCGACCTCGGTAGATTGAACCTCCAAAGCCACTTTCAAACAATTGACTTCAGCTCGAACCCTCTTAGTCTCCACTTAGGCCTCTCGAAGGGATTTGAAAGCCTTAGCCTAGTAGAGGTCTGTTGCCTTCGATAGGGTGAATAGATAATGCCCCAACTGTGAAGTGAAAATCAGGTCAGAACTTCAAAAGTGTTGGGGATAAATCCCACTCCTGCCGAAGCCTGGCCCGACGCTCAGCCTAATATAACCAGTAGCCGCAGAAGAGCTCCGGCAGACGGGCTTCAGCCGAACTTCCAGCGGTCGAGCTTCTTCCAGCAGGCCGAACTGGTCAGCTTCTGAGCTTCTTTCGGACTCCCAGCGTCGAGACCGAACTTCCTAGGTGGCCGAACTCCTTCGGACTCCCCACGGCCGAACTCCTTCGGACTCCCCAAGGCCGAACTCCTTCGGACTCCCCACGGCCGAACTCCTTCGGACCGACTCCAAGCGGCCGAGCTTCAATGAAGTCCTCTCAGCGATCGAACTCCTCGACAATCATCCCTCGGCCGAACTCTACAGATGGCCGACCCTTCAGTCAGCCAAACTCCCCCTGCCTTCCCTTCTGCCGGACTCTCCTATGAGATGAATTGTCGCCGTCAGTCTGCGACGGACGACGAAACCAGACGACATGGCTACCACCTCTGGCAACGCCACTCCCTGACGATGCCTTCCTCTCCGTACCGAACCCCATGCGACCCACGACTTGCCAGTATGGCCGTCACCGACCGCCTGACGATGCCTTCTTCTCCGTACCTAACCCCCATGCGGTCCACGACTTGCTAGTATGACCGTCACCGACTGCCTGACGATGCCTTCCTCTCCGTACCGAACTTCATGCGACGGTATGGCTGTCGCCATCAACTAAGGTCCGCCTATAAAGGACCCTCCAGATACGCCAAGGCTAAGCTCTTTGACCTCTAATCTCTCTGAGCTCTCCTCTTCTTCTTCTCTAAGCTTCGGAACTCATTCTAAGCACTCCATTCCTGTTGGCCAAAAACTGACTTGACCGTCGGAGGGTCCTGTCGGAGCCACCCCCCATCGGCTCCGGACGGGACTTCGTTTTGCAGATCCCCGATGATGATCTCAGCGGCCCCCACTTCGGCTACCTCCGGCGATGATGAGTTTCTACACCAACAGATTGGCGCTAGAGGAAGGGCCCGAACCTCCGAGGTTTCCTTATTCTTGAAGGAGTGCTCGGCGATGATTTCCTTCTTCCCGCTCCGGATCCTTCCTCTTCCCCTTCAGGATTGCTCTCCCAAAAAAAATGCCCCCCAAGAGAGCCTCGACCCGGCGATTACCGGCCTCCACGACCCGATCCCGTTCGGGTCCGTCTGCTCCCGCTCCAGTCCCGACGACCCGGGCTCGCTCTGTAGCCGCAGTGGACGCAGAGCAGTTTAGCCTGCTTGCCCAGTAGGTCCATGATCTTATGGAGGCGGTGCAGGCGGTACAGGCTATGCAGTCGCGGGCCCCGGCACCAGCTCGACCGATGCAGGATTCCCCAGAGTCCCGGGATCCGGCCCAGGGGCGATCGGCGTGGACTACCCGACCTCCAATCCCCGGAAGGGGAAGGCAACTGGGGGAGAGCCCCTGCTCGGACCGCGGCTCGACCCAGGGAGAAGCTTCGCACCCGTTCTGCGAGAATATCTTGGAGATCAAAGATCGCAAAGATCTCCTGGATCAAAGGATCTTGGAAATGAGCCGATGCATAGAAGAACTTCATCATACTCCCTCCTTCCGTGGTAATGATATTTGCGCTGACCCTCCTTTCTCGTAGAGAATTATGCAGGAACAGGTCCCGCCGAACTTCAAGCTCCCACACTTCGAGAGCTGTGATGGGACCACCGACCCAGTCGACCACTTGAAAGCCTTCAGGACGACAATGTTGCTCCATGATGCGCCAGACGCCATCTTATGCCGGGCTTTCCCCTCTACCCTTAAGGGAGCTGCCAGGAACTGGTACTTGGCACTTAAGCCGAGCACCATCCAATCATTTGACCAAATGAGTCAGCAGTTCACGGCCCATTTCGTCAGTAGCAGGCGGCCGCGCCGAAGCTCAGATTCCTTGATAGCCATCAGGCAGAAGGAGGGAGAATCCATCCGGACTTATGTCACCCAATTTAACGTGGCCGCACTGAAAGTCCAAAACTTGGACCAATCAGTCGCCATGGCCGCCCTCAAAGGCGGCCTTCAGAAGAACGACCTGCTGTTCTCCATGGAAAAGAAATACCCTTGGGATTTCGCTGACATGCTAGCTCGGGCCGAAAGTTACGCCCGGGCAGAGGAGGCTTTCGAAGCTAAGGACAATGAAGCTCGTGACAAGCGACGAATCAGCGGGCCAAGAAGGCCCACCGAAGAAAGGAAGTGGATCGAGGCACGGCCGCGCTCCCGGACTCCCCCTAGTCGCGGGCGAGCCCGAACTCCCCCTCGAGCTCGGAGGCAGGGAACCCCCGGCGGAAGGGCACGCCGAGGTTCTCCTCCACGCTGAAGTTCCCCTCCATGCCGAAGTCCTCCCCGACGATGATTTCACAGCTATGCCCCCCTCAACGCCCCGAAGGCCCAAGTGCTGATGGAGATCAAGGAACGACTTTTGAGGTCGGAGAGAATGCGTTCCCATCCTAGCAGATGCAACCCCAACAAGTTCTGCCTCTACCACTACGACCACGGTCACGACACTGAGGAGTGCATCTAGCTCCAGAACGAGATTGAGGAGCTCATCAGGCGAGGCAGACTTGGTCGATTCCTGCGAAGATGACCTGAAGAGCGAGAAGATCGGCTGAGGGCGTTGCCGCCAAGTGGAGGAGACCAACAAGAGGATCGGCCGCCTCTCGGTGTCATCAACACTATCTCGGGGGGGCTTCAACAGGAAGAGGCCAACGGATCCGAGGGACCGATAAAAAGGCGGAGGACTATGGAGCCCGTGACCTTCACCGAGGTGAACGGCCAGGGGATCCAATTTCCGCATAACGACACGATTGTAATCTTTTTGAACATCGCTGACTATGATGTGCGCCGCATTTTGGTGGATAATGAAAGCTCGGCAGATATATTATTCTACGATGCCTTCTCAAAAATATCTCTGCCTGATGATCGCTTAGGGCCTGTGAATTCCCCCCTGGTAGGATTTGCTGGCGGCGCCGTTCCGATCGAAGGCGTAATGACTTTGGCTATGACGGTGGGCCGACATCCAAAATTGGCCAAGGCGCAGGTTGACTTCTTAGTCATGAGAACCCCGTCCACCTATAATGCATCCTCGGACGACCCGATCTAAACGCACTCCGGGCGGTAGTGTCAACCTACTACTTGAAGATGAAATTTTCGACAAGTCACGGAGTCGGCGAGGTCAGAGGAGACCAAGCTCTGGCAAAGTATTGCTACTCGATCACCCTGCGCAGGGGGAACCAGCCCGACCCTTACCTTGTTGACGGACTGGACGTCCGCGATGACCTCACCGAGGAGCGGGACGAGCCTGCGGAAGACCTCATCACCGTGCCCTTGCATGATGGAAACTCAGGGCACATGGTGCAGATAGGCTCCAACTTGGCGGCCGAGGTTAGGGAGCAGCTCGTCGCTTTTCTCAGAAGAAATGCGGACGTCTTCGCATGGACCCCAGCGGATGTACCGGGGATCGACGTCGAGATCATGGAACATCGGCTGGCCGTCGACCCGAGGCACCGGCCTATCAGAGAAAAGCTGCGCCACCATGCCCCGAAGAGACAGAAGGTAATCGCCGAAGAAGTAGACAAGCTCCTCAAAGCCAGACTCATCCGAGAAGTCACCTATCCGACGTGGGTCTCGAACGTGGTTCTCGTCAAGAAGGCGAACAACAAGTGGAGGATGTGCATCGACTTCAAGAAGCTGAACAAGGCCTGCCCGAAGGATAACTACCCCCTGCCCAGAATCAACCAGCTGGTGGATGCAACCTCGGGCCACGAGCTCCTCACCTTCATGGATGCCTTTTTTGGTTACAACCAGATACGCATGGCGCCCGAGGATGAAGAAAAGACCACCTTCATTACTGATCGAGGTCTCTACTGTTACAGGGTCATGCCTTTTGGACTCAAGAATGCAGGGGCGACATACCAGCGCTTGATCAACAAGGTCTTCAAGGGACAGATCGGCAGCAACATGGAGGTGTACGTGGACGACATGCTCGTCAAAAGTCGAGCTTCAACGGACCACCTGGCCGATCTTGAAGAGACCTTCGGCACGCTCCGGAGGCACAAGATGAAGCTGAACCTGACCAAATGCGCCTTCAGCATAACCTCCAAAAAATTCCTCGGGTTCATGGTGTCAAGATGCGGAATTGAGGCAAATTCCGAGAAAATTCAGGCCATTTGGGAAATGACTGCTCCGAAGACGATCAAGGAAGTTCAGCGCCTGGCCAGAAAGGTGGCATCCCTAAGTCGCTTCGTCTCAAGGTCGGCTGAGCGGTGCATGCCTTTCTTTCAAGTTCTCAGACGATCGAAGGACTTCTACTGGACGACGGAGTGCAGATAAGCATTTGAGGAGCTCAAAAACTACCTCGGCACACCCCCGCTGTTGGCAAAGCCCGAACCTAGAGAGGAATTGCTTCTGTATCTAGTCGTCTCCCCGGTGGCCCTGGCGGCGGTCCTGGTCAGGGAAGATGCAAAGGCGCAACGATCAGTCTACTACGTGAGCCGAGCCTTAAGGGACGTAGAGACCAGGTACTCCAGGTTAGAAAAATTAACTTACTGTCTTCTAATTGCTGTCAGGAGGCTCCGATCTTACTTTCAGGAGCACACCATAACGGTCCTCACAGACCAACAATAAGAGTGGTCCTCCACCGAGCAGACGCTTCTGGGAGAATCGCAAAATGGGCGATCGAGCTCACAAAGTTCGACATCAACTACTGGCCCAGGCCATCGATCAAAGCCCAGATACTGGCGGATTTCGTGCTAGAATGCACCATTCCAGTCGAAGCCGGGCTTGGATCAAGCAACACCAACATCGGAGCGGGACCAAGCTACGACGAAGCCGAGCTCTGGCAGTCGAGCCTCCCTGAAGAAAGGGTCGACCTTCCTGAAAGCTTCTGGGTTCCGCATGTGGATGGCTCATCCAACTCCGCCAGAGCTGGTGTGGGGCTGGTCTTGGTCAGCCCCGAGGGGATCGTCGCCGAGTACGCACTGCGCTTCGAGTTCCCCGCGACCAACAATGAGGCCGAATATGAAGCACTGATCGTCAGACTGCGGATAGCAAGAGAATTGAAAGTAGATCGGCTTCAGGTCTATAGCGATTCCCAGCTGGTGGTCGGTCAGGTCGGGGGCGGCTACGAGGCACGAGAGGAAAGCATGGTGAGGTACCTCGGGAAAGTGAGGAATTTGATTCCGACCTTCGACAGCTTCGGTATTCGGCACATTCCGAGGACGGAAAATGCAAGAGCCGACCTTCTCTCCAAGTTGGCCACTTTTGCCCTGGTCGAACTGCCCAAAGAAGTATTTTTGGAAACTCTGAAGTGCCCGACCATGGAAGAATCTTAGGCCATCCTACAGGCAGACTTCGAGCCCAGTTGGATCGACCCGTTGGTCGCCTACCTTAAAGAAGGGGTCCTTCCTCATGACCGAAAAGAAGCTCAGAAGCTCAGGAATCAGGCCTCCCGCTACGTCTTATATGAGGGCAGGTTATATAAAAGGTCATACTCCCTCCCATTACTGAGATGTCTCCGACCTTTAGAGGCCGACTTCGTACTACGGGACGTGCACGAGAGACTCTGCGGAAGTCACGCAGGAGCCAGGTCCCTGTCGCAAAAACTACTTCGGCAGGGGTACTACTGCCCGATCCTGTTTCACGACTCCATGGAATATGTGAAGAGGTGCGATCGCTGTCAGAAGAACGCCAGCATGCAAAGGCAGCCAGCATCCGAGCTTACTCCACTCAGTGCACCCTGGCCCTTCGCGCAATGGAGAATGGACATACTTGGCCCCTTTCCAACGGCATCCGGACAGCGGAAGTTTCTCCTGGTCGCGATTGACTACTTCACCAAGTGGGTTGAAGCAAAACCACTAGCGAAGATCATCGAGGTCAAGGTGCAGGACTTCGTCTGAAAGTTGCTAGTCTGCCGGTTCGGTCTGCCCCAAACCCTCATAACCGACAATGGGCGGCAGTTCGCTGGGGCATGGTTTGCCAAGTTCTGCGAAGGGCTAAACGTCTCCCACCATTTCACATCGGTGGCTCACCCGCAGGCCAATGGGGAAGCGGAGGTGACCAACCGGACCCTGCTGCAAGGTATCAAAGCGAGGCTCGATAAGGCAAAGGGGGCCTGGGTGGACGAACTCTACCACATCCTCTGGGCATACCGAACTACGTAAAGGGTGCCGACCGGTGAGACGCCCTTCGCCTTGGCCTTTGGTATCGAGGCAGTTATCCCGATCGAGCTCAAACTCCCGTCTGCACGAGTCGTGGGCTTCAACGAGCAGCACAACCCCCAGGACCTTAGAGTCAACCTCGATCTTTTAGAAGAAAAAAGGGAGGAAGCCCACATCCGGATGGCTGCCTACCGACGGAAGGTGGCTCAATATTACAACTCCAGAGTCAGAAGCAAGGCGTTCAGAGTGGGGGACTTAGTGCTTCGGCGAGCAGCCGTCTCTCAGTCTCAGAGCCAAGGGAAGCTCGTCCCAAATTGGGAAGGTCCGTATGAAGTGATAGAGATCATCCGACCCAGAACCTATCGCCTGAAGGAGCTCGGAGGAACAGTGCTTCCCCAACCTTAGAACTCAAAAAATCTGAGAATGTATCACCAGTAGACTTTCCTTAATAAAACTCCTTCGCTCGACATTATTGTCTCAGGACTGCACGACGATAGGGAAGACGCAAGCAAAAATAGCCCGTTAGGAACAGGAGGAGAACCTCGTCCTAACGCGAGCAAGGTCGAAGGCCTCGTTCACCTAAAACGAGATGGGGGGAGAGGCGAGGACGACGGTCCCCATGTGCCCCCACAGTCGATTAGGAACAGGAGGAGAACCTCGTCCTAGCGTGAGCAAGGTCGGAGGCCCCGTTCGCAAAGGACGGGATGGGGGGAGAGGCGAGGACGACGGTCCCCATGTGCCCCCACAGTCCGGTTAGGAACAGGAGGAGAACCTCGTCCTAACGCGAGCAAGGTCGAAGGCCTCCGTTCACCTAAAGGAGATGGGGGGAGAGGCGAGGACGACGGTCCCCATGTGCCCCCACAGTCGATTAGGAACAGGAGGAGAACCTCATCCTAGCGTGAGCAAGGTCGGAGGCCCCGTTCGCAAAGGATGGGATGGGGGGAGAGGCGAGGATGACGGTCCGCATGTGCCCCCACAGCCCATTAGGAATAGGAGGAGAACCCCATCCTAACGTGAGCAAGATCCGAGACCGAGCCTCAAAGTCTACAGCAAGCTCCGCTGTAGGAGATGAGATCGCCCCCGACCGACCGCGACGACCTCAGCCACGGAAGAGGAGGTCTCCCCCAAGTCAACTTCAGCTGATGGAGACAATGTCACCCCCGAGGAGCTCAACTCCAACCTCGACCACGGGGGAAGAGATTTACTTCGGCTTCAACATCAGCCCCATCGACTTTAGCTCGGAACGAGTTCCATTCCAACTCCAAACATCAATTGGAGATGAGGTCTCCCCCAAGCCTCAGCTTCAACTTCAGCGTCAACCTTGGCTGGAGAAGAGACCTCCCCCAAGCTTCAGCTGCGACAAACGTGAAGCCTGGAAGAAGACTTCGGCAGTCGCCCATTTTGGTACTCCCTTCCTTCGAATTTCGAACTCGGGAGTGGGGGGACTACTATTGGGGATAAATCCCGCTCCTGCCGAAGCCCGGCCCGACGCTCAGCCTAATGTAACCAGTAGCCATAGAAGAGCTCCAGCATACGGGCTTCAGCCGAACTCTCAGCGGTCGAGCTTCTTCCAGCAGGCCGAACTGATCAGCTTCCGAGCTTCTTTCGGACTCCCAGCGTCGAGACCAAACTTTCTGGGCGGCCGAACTCCTTCGGACTCCCCAAGGCCGAACTCCTTCAAACTCCCCACGGCCGAACTACTTCGGACCGACTCCAAGCGACCGAGCTTCAACGAAGTCCTCTCAGCGGTCGAACTCCTCGACAATCATCCCTCGGCCGAACTCTACAGATGGCCGACCCTTCAGTCAGCCGAACTCCCCCTGCCTTTCCTTCTGTCGGACTCTCCTATGAGATGAATTATCACCGTCAGTCTGCGATGGGTGACGAAACCAGACGACATGGCTACCACCTCTGGCAACGCCACTCCCTGACGATGCCTTCCTCTCCGTACCGAACCCCATGCGACCCACGACTTGCCAGTATGGCCGTCGTCGACTGCTTGACGACGCCTTCTTCTCCGTACCTAACCCCATGCGGCCCATGACTTGCCAGTATGACCATCACCGATCGTCTGACGATGCCTTCCTCTCCGTACCGAACTCCATGCGACGATATGGCTGTCGCCATCAACTAAGCTCCGCCTATAAAGGATCCTCCAGATACGCCAAGGCTAAGCTCTCTGACCTCTAATCTCTCTGAGCTCTCCTCTTCTTCTTCTCTAAGCTCCGAAACTCATTTCGAGCACTCTATTCCTGTTGGCCGAAAACTGACTTGACCATCGGAGGGTCCTGCCGGAGCCACCCCCCACCGACTCCGAATGGGACTTCATTTTGCAGGTCCCCGACGACGACCTCAGCGGCCCCCACTCCGGCTACCTCCGACGACGACGAGTTTCTGCACCAACAAAAAGTATATTCTATGTTCAATCAAAATCAGAAAAGATCAATTACCTCAAGATAGGCAGTGTAGGACTCATCGAACCTCTCTGCATTTTCCTTTCGAACCATCTTGTGAACTATATGTGAGAGGATGCTTCCCTCCATCAGAGAGTGGACGACCTTCCGATCATCCAGAGAATTCTGCTCCTGACTGAAGCTCTTGCCGCTAGAGCGTCTGACCTTCCTCTTAACCTTCTTGATGACGGCGTTCATCTCCTTCTTCTTCCTCTTCCCCGCATCTTCCACCTACTAAGGAGGAGCAGGGGTGGTGGCTTCCTCAGGCATGGTTGGGCTCGGCTCAGCTACAACAACTTATGGGATTGGTGCAGCCTGGATCGACGTGGCCGAACTCATCTCCTCAACTCGAGCCCTCTTCGATGGTTCTTCGATAGAATTTTCCTTCTTTTTGAGAAACTTAATCTCTTTTGCCAAACGATTTCATTCCTCTGGAGTCATCTCTACGACAAAAATAATTAAAGTTAGAAGAAAGAACTATACATGATTAACTAGTTATGGAGTACTACCTACCGGATCAAGAGGACTAAGATCGAAGTTAAACAAAGTCTGATCATCCAAGAGCCCAAAAATCAGATGAGCATGGTAGTTCTTTAATTTGTCAGCTGAGTCCCGATCTTCTTTCTCTAACCTGGGAGCTCAGCAGACCGAATCTCTCATATTCCCCTAAGGAGGAAGTCCTAACTCTTAGGAGGGATACGAAACAAAGAAGATTTTTTCTTCCAATTGTGAATGGAAGGAGGATCCTTAAGCAACCCCTTCTTGCCGAACTAGGAAAAAATATACCATCAATTCTTGGCAAAAGGATGGTGTTTGAAACTGAAGAAGTTACGAAACAAAGAGCTTGTAGGTCGGATGTCGACTATGATGCACAAAGAAAGAAATCCTATGACAAACCTAAATGAGTTCGGCATCATGAAAGCAAAGAAGATATTCAAGAACCTAAACAAGACTACTACAAAAGGAGGAATTAGGAGCCGAAGTCCAGCACAAAGGGCTTCAGTGTATAAATAGATACGACCAGGGGGAGGAGAACAAGCTCGGTTGCTAGGATCAGGAAGTTCGAGTTCAAACTCAGATGAGATCCTTAACTGGATTCTGATTAAAGTGAGGTCTTCATGCCAAAGTTTACAAAGAATTGTGTCAGGAACGAAAGATGAATAGGCTACCTCTACAAGTTCGGTGTCCTTAGGGGTTGGATCCATTAGGATTAGTCGAGCCAAACTCCTAGAACCTGTTGTCCAGGATTCTTCGATGGTCATTTGGATCAAAAAAAACTCAGAAAAATCTCCAAAAATCAAGGAAAATAAAGTGCAAAGCCTCTATGAAGAAAACTAAAGAACAAGATGCAAAAGACATGGAAATAATCAAAAAAAAGATCGTGAAACTAACCCAGATTGATCAACAAGATGATTGGCATGGTGAAAATCAAGCAGGAAAATACCTGTGAGTGGAAGGAATGGAGGAAGAAGTTGAAGCACTCTCGAGAGGGAGGAAGAAAACTAAAGGAAGAAGGAGAAGAACTCGAGAAAAGAATGGAGCTCTAGAGGAAGAAAGCGAACTTAAATACCTTGTGAAGTCCGAGATGGTTATGATGGTAGGTCTTTTCTGATTGATCTTTGCTGGACACGTGTCCCACTCGTCATGGTAGAGTACTAATGATTGATAAAATCTTAATTATGCCGTACCTGGGGTAGAGCTTCGGTGGGATTTTTTCAAAAAACTATCTTTTCGGGTCACCTTATATTGAAGAAGCTTTGACACCAGTGCAGTAAATGCCAAAATTTTCCATCCAACGAGTACGAAAAATCAAAAAAGGACTTCAGCAGTCACATATCTTAACTTCTTTTCTTTGAACTTCGAACTCGAGAGTAGGAAGACTATTGTTGGGGTTAAATCCGCTCCTGCCAAAGTTTGACATGTTATCTAGTCCCAAGGTAATCCTAAGATGGCTGACCTTCAATGCGCCCACCGATCTTCTAGGCTACATAAGTAAACTCTAAAGCCCACAAGGCATTGCAGACTTCACTTAGATGAGCTTGAATAGTAAAAATGGTTATTTCTTACTTGATGGTAAAACTTAGGTATCAAAACCCAGTCACTCCGACTCTATTTAGTGACAGGCTGTAAAGCCAGCTGAATTCCTCCATTATAAGTGTTTGGCTCCAGTCGGACTCCTTCTAGATGAACTCGAACAGTAAAGGCGGTCGCTCAAGCAGTTGACTAAGCATTCAATCCTCAAGTAGCCCGGCTTGACCAATCTCTAAGCTGGCTGAATTTCTTCCTAATCAGATCTCCTTCAAGCCAAATCATGCCATCATAGATTGAATCCTGTGACAAGAATCACTTTCCCCTTCAGGCAGACTTCTACACCTTATTGAAAGTTGCAGACCTTGGTGCTCTCATATCCAGAATCTCGAGTATGTACACCAAAATTATTAAAAGGACTTCGTCCAGATTCCTTACCAAAGGACCTGGCCATAATTCTGAGCCAGTTATTCCATCATCTTTATAAACCTGCAATCCAAAGAAGCTCTTCTCGATCGAACTCTTTTTGATTGCTAGGTAGAATTCATTCCAGTCATCAGGCAGAACTCCTTCCAATCGTCAGACAGAATTCCATCTAGTCGCCGGGCAGAATTCCTTCTGATCGCCAATCAGTCTTTTTCCAATTGAATTCCTTCCAGTCATCCAAATGGCTCCCTCCAGCCGAACTTTCTCTCAATCACCAAGAAGAGCTCCTTCTGATCGAACTCTCTATGGTCACCTAGAAGGATCTCGTCATCTATACAAATTCAACCCCTAGCTCGATGTGAGTCAATCATATGTAAACAACCTCAGAGAAATCTGAATTTCTCTAGACTTATTATGATGCAAAGCCCTTCACTACTGATAGATGCTTCATATGAACTCCAATCATTGGTCTCCAATAGACTGGCATATCATGACAATGGATACTATCCTTCATAACAAACTCCATGTGATTCTGAACGGCCCACTATCAAGCAGTTACGGCTGTCACCATTAGTTTGTTATAAACTCTGCCTGTATAAGGGATCCTCCAGATACATTCTCAAAGCTCTGTTTCAATTTTTCTTGAGCACTCCATTTCTGTTAGCCAAAAGAGTTGACTTGACCATCGGAGGGTCCTGTCGGAGCCTCCCCACCTTTGGTTTGGACTTATTTTATAGGTCCTGATGGTGACCTCATATTTCTCGATTCTAGTTAATTCCGACATCTACAGTTTTTTGCACCAACAATATGACATAAAATTTACATTATATATCAGAAGTATAAATAGTTAGCCATACAAGATAAGCACCACATACAATCAAAATTAGCCAACATGTATCATAAAGTAATTGATGAAATATATGAATGCATACTTCATGAATATTCTTAATTTATCTTTAGTTTATTATATATTTTTTATATACTCATTACACTATAATGTCTCTATTCAAATCAATGAGTATTAAAGTTTCAAGCATCAAATTATTGAATATTTTAAGCATTAATTTATTAAACATATACTCAATATTTCTCTTTTTATTTTTCATAACATTAAAAAGCTTATAGAAAGAATTAAGAAGAACCATCAAATAAATCATCTTCCTTTTGAAAACTTATCTTTAGATTTAAAACATGCTTAAAACATCATTTTTCTTTTAGAAATTTGCTTGAATTCAAATATCAAAGACTCTTCCCTTTATTAAATAATTATAACTTTGATAATCAGATTTTCACATATATATTTTTTAAGCTTTAAGAAAAATAAAACTTTTCAAAGTTTTGAAAAAAAAAATCAAGCATAACATTTTTTTTTTATGCATCAAATAAATCATTGAAATATATCATCAAAATCAATCAAAATTATATATATATATCAAATTCAAAAAATTTTAATTTAATTTTAAAAGAATATTAAATTTAAACTTCATGGAATATTTAATATGAAAATAAGCATGTTTGAAATCAAATTTATATTGATATCACTCTCCCCCTTTCTAAAAGGTTTAAATTCAGATTTTATAAGTCAATATTGAGGGATAGAGCTTTTCAAGATATTTTAGCATATTTAAT
Organism: Cocos nucifera; assembly: GCA_006176705.1. NCBI lineage: Eukaryota > Viridiplantae > Streptophyta > Magnoliopsida > Arecales > Arecaceae > Cocos > Cocos nucifera. The sequence continues at coordinate 133,432 of QRFJ01000413.1, forward strand.
ACCAAGTAAAGTATGTCTGATGTTAAATTTCTATTTGATACCATCAATTTAGATTTTTAATTTAATTTTAATAAATAAAAATTTTTAAATAAAATAAGTTTAACATGTAAAAAAAAATTGACACCAATTTTAATATTTATTTTTTTCTTTTCTCAAAAAGTTTCAATCAATTAAACCTTAAAAAGATATATATCAAAAGTGTTGAAAATGTATCCCAAAGTCAATCGTCAGTCTTTTGATGGTTGGACCATATATTTATAATTATATATGAATTATAAATTAATAAAAATTATTTTAATATTTTTCATCATAAATTTTGTTGTCTTCTAATGAACTCCTGTGTTGTGATGAAGTCCTTAGGACTATCTAGATTCGATAAAGAAGAATTTATCATTTAGTCCTTAAATAGTTCACGATCAAATCATATGTTATTATTTAGGATGATAATGTTTATCAAGTATAGATCATTGTATGCCATATAGGTTGGTTGTCCTTATAATCAAGAAGTGTTGAGATAGTAATATGGCATGCAAGTGAGATGTATTGGTACATCTGCACTGAACATGACCAACTCCAGGACTTTTCTCCTATCAAGATTAGCTTCGATGGAATATGGGTATAAATGTTTCTCTGATCTGAGATCATCAGGTAACTTTCAAGCAACTCACTATATTTTGGTGTCAAACTATTTAAATTTTTAATTCAGTGATGAAAGGTTTCTAAGCACCGTCAAGTACTTATGGAGTTGGTGCATGTATCAAGATGGAATTGACCACTCCTGATTTCAAAAGCTGTATTTAATTATATTTTAATTTAGTAAAATTTTGTGCCTCCCTTATTATCAATCTGTTTTTATTTGCCCATGATGGTTTTAGGGCATGGTCATTGTTGCTGCCAAATCTTAAGTTAAAAAGATTAGAGCTGATCTCCTTAGATGAAGGTTGGGCAATGGTGTTGCCTTTTGGAGTGAAATTAATTTTAATAGTTAAATTTTTCTTATCCGACTGAGAATAATTATTCTTCCAAAATGGGCTTTTCATCTAAGTTGGGATTGAAGGAAATCTAGCAAGGTTAAAGCATGCTTTTCAAAATTTTATGATAGTGAAAGCTAAAATTAATCTAATATTAATCTACTGTATGCAATGATCAAATCATACAATCCTACTCAAGATCTAGATATGCTAAAATATAATTAAAAATTTAAATATGATCGATCAGCAAATTACATTTGCTGACCGACTTGTGTTTCGAAAATAATACCCATGCGCAGGTAGATAATCTCTGTGATTTGAATCCATAGGAGGAAGCCTTCACGTCACGCTGCAACCACACACTTGTCCGACCTCTACGGTGAGTTCACTGGAGCTCCTAATCCTGACTAGCTCCACTAGAGTACTAGCTCCTCGCTGGGATTTTCGATAGCTAATCTCAAGCGATCCAATCGATCATCTTCTTTCTGATCTTCCGAATGCTCTAGAAGATCGGATGGTGTAGTATGGAGGATGACGAGATGGTGGTACAAAATTGGTGGTGATCGAGCACTCATAATGCTCTATCTCTCCACTCGAACCTAGAGTCCCAATTCTAGGATTTCGCATACAATAAAAACCCTGATGCCCAAAAATAGTCTCACGTCCACTCCCTTTGGAATTTACCCGTGAAACAAATTTTCACGAGTAAAGGACTCTCCTATCCACGCACACCTCACTTAGATCCCATCCAAAGTAGGCATCCAAAAATAGAAGGAAATAAAAAATCAGCATGAGATATAGAAGTTGGCATAGGAAACTACTTTCTCCCTCTCTAGACTTTTCTCACCCCTAGAACGTGCGCCCCTCTCTAGAATTCTCTACCCAGAAGACTCCTCTCTATCTCTCATGCACGCACAAAAATTTTCATTTAAATAGGCGACCAAAAAGATGGAAAATCAGCATGAAAGAGATAAAGTGAGATGGTTGAAGTTACAACCAATCTCATGAATTGAAAATTTAAAGAGCTATCTTATCTAATTCCAATGCCCAAACCCAGGTGATTTATGTGCAGAAGGACTCTCCTTCTGCGCACCCACACCAAAAATATCAGAAAAAATGGAGACAAAAATTCATAGAGAGCATGAAAATCAGATAAGAGAGGATAAGATTCAAAGACTAATAAATCAAGTTAAATTCAAAATTCAACTTGATTTGAATTGATCCAACCCTTGGACCAAGTTAAAGACAGATGAGAAGAGGTGCAGAAACTTGTTTCTATGTGAGGGATTTCTCATGCACATCCATAATGTGAGTGGAAGGGGTGAAGGTCAAAGTCAAGGTGGCGCAGGAAGATTTGATTAAAAATTCAAAACTCATTTGACTTGGTCCAAAATAGTTTCAACCAAACCAATTAATCTAAACTTATATAAATTAGGTTAAATCCAACCAAATTAGGCTTAACCCAATCTAATAAATTTCTAATTAAATTAAAAATTAATTAGATCTAACCTTTTGATCAAATCAGGGTCAAATCTTCCATAGCGATTAGGTCATCACATAACCTAATCGAGTCAAACCTAATCAAATCCAATTCAATCAGATTTGATTGAATCTTCATCGCTCCATCAAATTGAGTTAATCAGCAATCAAATTGCTATTAATCCTTTAATAAATATAAAGTTTCAATCGGATGGGTGTTTGGACAATAGAGTCACATCTATATGAAATTCTTGAAGAGTCCCAAATCAATGGAACTCTTGAACCCAGTGTTCCAAATGAATGAAACTCATGATCACAGAGTCCCAGATAAGTGAGACTCTTGATCACAGAGTTTCAGATAAGTAGAACTCATAGTTTTAGTCCAATGGGATCCACAATGATAGAGTCCAAGTCCAGTGGGACTCCTAGTCATTGAGTCACAGTCCAGTAGACTCTTGACCATAGAGTCCTAGACCATTAGGACTCTTGATCAACCATTAGATCAGATAGAAATTTTTATTGTGTATTACCCCATAGGTTCGAATTCTAAGTTGATAGCATAGGAATTAATTTTTTGTACCAATTGATATGACCATCTAGTAATAGTATCCAACGTTCGAATAGGTCAAATAGTCGCAACGCAACATCGACGAATCTGTGGAATATGGTTACCGTATAATTCATCCTCTTGACCTCAATGCTCAAAAGATGACCTAGGATTTAACTGTAAATCCTAAAAAATTATCTACAGTGTATTTCAAAATTTTAGCATCCATCAAATGAACTACCCTAATCGAGGTTTTGCTAAATTGAAAGACACCGATGTACTTGCTCCAACACTTAGAGAGGTTAATCCCATCTTGACTTACACACCAATTTCATAAGTACTTGACTGCACCCAGTAGCCTTCCATCACTAAATTAGAAATTTAGGTAGTCTGGTACCTAAGTTAGTAAGTTGCTTGCAAACCACCATGGTGATCTCAAGTCTAAGGGATACTTAAACCCATATCCTTCGCGAGCAACTCTTAACAGCAGAAAGCTCCGTAGTTGGATCACATTCAGTGAAATATTTTCATACACTTCACCTGCATGCCATACCAGTACTAAATACTTCTTGGTTAAGAGAACAACCAACACATATGGCATACAACGACCTATACTCGATACGTTATCGTCCAGAGTAATAACGTATCATTTGATCGCGAACTAATTTAAGGACTAAATGATAATTCTTCCTTTATCGAGTCTAAATAGCCCTAAAAACTTTATCACAAAATAGTTCATTATAGGAAGATGCACAAAAATGATGAATTATCAAAATAAAAAATTTATTTAATTTATAATTCAAGTATAAATTATATTTAGCTCAACCATTTACAATCTAGATGATTAGCTTTAGAATACATTTTCTAACAACTTTCACTTAGACTAAACCACTCAGAACAGTATCGAATATTCATCTTCCATTTGTGATTGTCGAACTCTTTGATTTCAAGAGCCTTAGTAAATGGGTTGGCCATATTTTTCTTTCCATCAATCTTCTGAAGGTCTATGTCACCTTGCTCCACAATCTTTCGTACAAAATGATAGCGATGTAGAATATGTTTGGTATGCTGATGTGCCTTCGGCTCCTTCGCTTGAGCATGGCTCTAGTACTGTCACAGTATAACAAAACTGGACCATCCAAGAAGGATGCCACTCTTAGCTCATCGATAAATTTCTGCAGCCATACAGCTTTCTTCGCAGCATCGGATGCCATGATATACTCTACCTCGCACATAAAATTGGACATAGTGTACTGCTTGGAACTCTTCCAGCAGACCGCTCCATCATTCAGAGTAAATACATAATCTGACACACTCTTGCTGTCATCATGATCTAAATCAAAATTGAAATCAATGTATCCCATAAGTTTTAAGTCAGCATCTCTATATATAAGCCACTGGTCCTTAGTATTTTTTAAATACTTCAAAATTATCTTTACAATCTTTCAGTGATTCTCATCTGAATTAGACTGATATCTACTCACTATCCCTAGTGAGTATGCCACGTTTGATCTCATATACGTCATGGCATATATAATAAAATCCACTATCGAAGCATATGATATTCTACTCATACGCTCTCTCTTTTGAGGAGTTGTCGGACAATCCCTCTTCGAGAGAGTAATTCTATGGCCTATCGAAAGATAACCCTTTGTGAAATTTGCTATGTTGAATCTCTTCAGTATAATATCGATGTACATGAACTGGGACAATCCAAGCAACCTTTTAGATCAATCTTTATAAATCTTTATCCCTATGATATAGGAAGCTTCTTCCAAATCCTTCATAGAGAATTACGATGATGGTCAAATCTTTATTTCATGTAATACAGATATGTCATTTTTTATTAAGAGAATATCATCCACATACAGTACAAGAAATACAATTATAGAACCATTAGCTCATTTACAGACGTAGGATTTCTTTACATTCTTAACGAAGTCATACGTTTTGATCACTTTATCAAAATACATGTTCTAACTCCACGATGCCTGCTTCAATCCATAGATGGATCTCTTAAGCTTATACACCTTAGACTCGTCTGTGGATGTGAAACCTTCAAGCTATATCATATATACCTCTTCATCCTACTCTTCATTTAGAAAAGTTATTTTCACATCCATTTGCCAGATCTCATAGTCTAGGTATGCCACGATCGCAAGTATGATTCGAATAGACTTGAGCATTGCCACGAAAAAAATGTCTCATCATAGTCAATACCATAACACTGACGATATCTATTGACAATCAGATGGACTTTATAGGTCTTTACCTTCCCATCTATGTTCTTTTTTTTTTGAAAATTCACTTACACCCAATGAATTCTACTCCTTCAGGTGGATTAACCAGGGTCCATACATTGTTGACCTTCATGGACTCTATTTTAAACTTCATAGCTTTCAACCACTTATCGAAATTAGACCTCTACATAGCATCCATGTAGGTGATCGGATTCTCGTCGTTCTCATCGAGTTTGACAGGATCACCATCTTGAACTAAGAAATCATAGTATCTGTCCAACTAATGTGGTACTCTACCAAATCTCCTCAATGATGCATCTACAACAGGCTCTAGGTTTGATCTTATCAAATTTAGTTCTACAGGTTTACTAAAATATGCCGGTTCTTCCACCTATCAAACTTCATTAAGTTCAACATTAGAGGCAGCTGTTCCTTCCCTAAGAAACTTTTTTATTAAAAAGATTGTCCTATTGCTAATAAACACCTTTTGCTCTTCAGCAAGATAGAAGTAATAACCTCTAATTTCCTTGGGGTATTCTATAAACAAGCATTTATCGAACCTAGGTCCAAGCTTTTCTAACTATAAACATTTAACATAAGCCAGATATTTTCAAAACTTAAAGTGAGAGAGTGTCGACTTATGTCCAGTCCATATTTTATATGGAGTCTTTGCAACAGACTTGCTTGGAATAGTGTTCAAAATATAACAAACAGTCTCAAGTACATAACCTCAGAAAGAAATCAATAGACTCATAAATTCTATCATGGACCGAATCATGTCCAACAGAATTTGATTCTTCCTTTCAGATACATTATTATACTATGGTGTTTCAGGAGGTATCCATTATGAGAGAATTCCATTCTCTGTTACATATGTCAAAAATTTATTGAAAAGGTATTCACCTCCTCGGTCAGACTGAAGAGTTTTAATACTCTTTTTAATTTATTTTTCTACTTCATTTCGATATCATTTGAACATTTCAAACGCATTGAATTTACTCTTCATAAGATAGATATCTCCATACCTAGATAAATCGTTAGTAAATGTAATGAAGTAGTAGAACACATCTCTAGCATATGTGTTTATAGGTCCACATATATCAATATATACTAGATCCAGAAGCTCAGTGGCCCATTCATTCTTTTCAGTAAAAGATGATTTAGTCATCTTACCAAGAAGGTAGAACTTATAAGTATTCAATGATTCACAATCATCAATGTCAAGGATATTCTCCTTGACTAACCTGTTGATCCTATTTTTATTTATATAACCAAGCTTACAATGCCAAATATAGGCACCAATGACATTATCTAGTTTCAGACATTTATTTGATGTGTACATTATACTAATAGACTGTGATAAAATATAAATATTATTTTTTAATTATCCTCATATTATTATAATATTATTTATAATAATATCATAATAATTTTATTTTATTGATAAATAATAATCATCTTGGACCAAAAGTCTAATAGATATTATGTTCATCATAAAAGATGGACAACAGTGATAGTCATTTAAAATAATATTATTATTTTTAAAAACAAGCTTAAGAGTTTCCAAAGTCAGGACTAGAACTTTACTTTTATCTTCAACATTAAGAAATCTATCGTCATTCTCAAACTTTCTACCAATTTGAAGTCCATGCAATGAATTACATATATAAATTGGACTCCTAGTATCTAATACCCAGGTGATGTATTACAAATGAAGAAATTATAAGATATTATCATATAACAGTCTTGACTAGCAACCACTTACTGATTTTTCCTTTTCAGCCTATTCAGGTTAAGAGGACAATTCCTCTTTGGGTCTGCCAAATTAGGGTTGACACTAAACCTCTCATTCTTAGGTCCTAAAAGCTTATCACTATCCAATAGTGAACGAAATGGACTTACACTAGCCATTCTATTTATCTAAAAGAAAAATATGAAATCTTATTAGTACTTGAATTAATTAATCCTAAAGATTTGAACTTTAGTCTAAAAGTTTCTCCACTATTTTAACGAATTGATAGCCTCTGTCTCCAATTCGAGTAATTATACTAACTTCTTAGTTGGTACTGAAATTCACATAGACTACAGACGGGCCCAAAGAAAGCTTTAGTCAACCAATATGCATCTATAGGTAGGTTCATGATAAGAGCACGATATTGTCGTTAAGACACCATATTTATTAGTTTGATTCTGACTTCTTAAATAATTTAAAAATAAGTAGCAAGTAGTGAGTTAGGTCGAATCCATAAAGAAGGCAGTGTTTTAGTTTTAAAATCTTTAATTTTTAGAAAAAAATTTTGAAGTCAAAAAATAAAATTATAGGTAAAAATTAAAATGTGTAGAAATTTAAACTTGGTACTAGGATCTATTAGTTAGATCTTAGCATCTATTTGCAATAAAATAAAGAGTAATAATTAAAATAAAAAAATTAAATTATGATTAAAAAGAAAAAATTAAATTTAAAGTGCATAAAAATAAAATTTATATTAATTAAAAGTTTAGAATTTAAATACATAAAATTTAAAAGAAAAAATAAAAATAGCTGATCTTGATCTTGGATCGACATCGGCGTTGAGATGGTGTAGAAGCTAGCTCTTCTTTATAGCATCCATTGCCTTGAAGTAGCCTTTAACCCAAGCATGGCTCTAACCTTTACCAAACCCCTTCTCATGACTGAAGATACTTTGATTTGGAGGCTTGGAGTTCTTTAAATAGAGTTAGGAGGGCTGGAGATCATCTTTGCAGGCAATATGAGACTATGGAGAGTTCTTATCGACAAAATATAAAAAAATTTTGATAAAAATTGAATTAAAAGAGCTTCTGGATGAATTTTGTTGAGTTCTCTAAATTTTGGCCATCAAATCTGCATCAAATGGTCAAAAAAACACCAAAAATTAAGTTATAAAAGCCCAGATCAAGTCGGATTAATTTTTGACCATTTGATCGCTTTAATCAGGAGGAGATATGCCCATTAGATCACCACTGGGAGGTTTTAGGACCATTGGATCCTAGTTTGGAGCATTATCAGTCATCGGATCGTGATCAGGGAGAGTTGAGAAAATCAAATCAAAACTAGAAACCACCCTGACTATTGGATCTGGACCGATATCAATCTGGACTGCATGATGATGCAATTCCTATAGCTATGGACCATATAGATCGGATGCATTTGAAGATCGGACCAATCAACATGCAGCAAGCCCTATGAAATTACTATTTTGTTCCTATACACCATGATGAATTTCTTGTAGACTCTTTAGCGATCTTGATCCACTACGTGGCATGCTTCGATTGGACGAACGTTGCTGAGCTGGCGGTCCATGCCTGATTTCATGGACCAATGAGGGGCTTCTATAGCTGAGCCAGCTTCTGCAGCTTGGCTTGGCTTGGCTTTGCGGCTTAGCTTGATGAGCCGGCTGAGCCATTTTCTTTTTTTATTTTAATTTTTTTCTTTAAAAGTTTATATCTAGTCCATTTTAGCTCTGATTTGCTTCAAAATTATTTTATTATGATAAAAAAAATGAGCTTTTTCCATTATTAATAATACCTTTTAATATTTATTTTTTAAAATTATTTTTTTAATTAATAAAAATATTAATTTCTAAAAATATATATTAATTATTAATTTATAAAAATAAATATAAATTAATTAATAAATTAATATTTTTATCAGTAAATTTATGATACTTATCATACCTTCTAATCAAAGCTTTGCTCATCCTCGAGTAAAGAAAGAATTTAGTTTTAGATACCATTTATCTTTAGAGTTTCGAATTTCACCTAAGCAATTTTCAAAATAGCCATTGATATTCAGTAAAGCATAAATGAGATATATCATTGAGATATTAATACTTAATCAATATAAAAATTAAGTAAAAAATATTAATTTTTTTTAAATATTTTTTAAAATTATTTCTATCTTTATCTCTAAATCAACTAAACTTTCATATAGGCAAGTATATTGCTACTTTCATTCTTTATTTATTAATTTTTTATTCATATTGCCCATTTTCTTATGCGAATATTATTGCTTACTTAGACAACAGGATCCGATTATTCGATAAAAAATTAATATTTTTTTAATATTATACCACTATTGAATGTCTTAACTTCTTAAGCTTTCTATTTGATCTATATAGCGAGTCTTGAGCCAATAACTTCCAAACTAGTTGACTTTAGGGCACTAGGTATAAACTATCCCTCGGGCTTACTAACTCGAATCAAATAGACTATGAGTTAAGACTAGCTTTACAATGAACTTCTTCATCCTTTGCATCTTTTGATACGAAACTCATTGCTTGCTTAGGCAAAGAGGTCCGGTTACTCAGTGAGAAGTATTCAAAAATTATTTTATTTTAAGAGTAATTTTTTTAATAAAAAAATATATAGTTATCCTATACAAGCTCATAAAAAGTAGACTATTCTTTAATGCTGGTAGAAAGAATTAGAATTGCTCAAAAAAAATTTAATGTTTTAGACTTAACTCATTATTAAATTTTTTTAATACTTAATCCCTTAATATCTCATAAATTCTCTAATCTACATATCATTTTTTTATAATGCTTAGTTCAACTCGATTCTTAAGCATAATCGGATGTCTAAATTCTAAATACTAACTTCTTCGAGGACTTAAAAAAATAAAAATTTTTATTATTCTTCTCTTCCAACTTAACCGATATTATCCTCAATAGAGAAAAAATTAATTTAATAAAGAATAGGAAAGAATACACCTGATTTAATGTATTTTTTTATAGTCCAGCATATGCCTTTGAAAATTTGGGCTCTCTCTCCAACTTTATTCAAAATATTTTAAAAAAATTAACTAAAAAGATGAATTAGATGAAAGAAAATTAAATATTTGATTGTCTTTCAACAAGCGCTAAGTTTACCATCTTCAGTCAGATACAAGACAGCTTACTTATCTTGTATCAATACTGGATTGACGAATTCCAATAATTTTGGATTGCTAATCTCAAGAAGATAGTTTCTTATCCCTTTATTAATATATTTATTATTAATTTTGAGGATATAATTTATGATTTCATTCTCAGACCCTTGCTTGTCAAGAATTTCTCCTATTTATTCTTTCAGAATGCTCATGAATTGAGTTTTTATATTAGGAGTTAAGTTTGATGCAATGGATACTGAAAGGATGTCTAAAGGTAGCTTTAATTTTGAAGGTAAATTAATATGATCTGGATTAAATAATTTTATTAATACTTCATTACATGCCTCTTAATTTTTGTAAGAAGAATCGTCTTCTAGAGTTAAAGAAATAGGACTTTAGGTTTATAGATTTCAAGTAACTCATATATTCTCTTTTTTTTCTATGTCTATCTCATTTAAACTGGAACCAGCATCAGTACTAGTTTCGAGCTTAGATTTTTCTATGTGGTTAGCTTCAATACTAATATTTTCTTTAATATTTTTATCTTGGCTAGCATCAGTACTAGCTTCTCTCACCTAGTCTTGGTATGGATCCACAAGAATCCTATAACTTTTAAGTTCAGAAATTACTTTGGCATTCTCAAATTGAAGATTCTTAAGTAAAACATTGGATTGATAATTAGGTCTAGATGGCTGATGGATAATAAGTGGATTATTTATAAGATTTGGTTGGCTCGGTAATTGACCTAGTTCTCTTCTTATGTTAGACTCAGCTAATTATCCTATTTGAGCTTTTAGCCTGGCAATAGATTTCTGTTGAGTCAAGATCGATTGTTATTGATTCAGAATTAATTATTGAAGTTGATTAAACCTATCGTCAGCTAGATTGGTCTATTGAGGAGGTGGGTATGATGGTTGATTATAATGTAATGGTTGGGTAAACTAATTAGGCTGATCCCTATTATAGGTAAAGTTTTGGTATTGGGTCTGAGCCTGAGTTTGTTGAGGTATCTAAGAAAAATTAGGATGATTCTTCTAATTTAGATTATATAAATTTAAAAAAGGATCATTAATCAGCTTGAAGTAGTCTTATATAGCTTGAGCTTGTTCTTGGATAAAAGATGAAAATTATGCAACTATAGGACATTCACTCACATGATGGGTTGGACTAGCATAGATTGAATAATTCTTATGATAATTAAAAGATGATGTGAATTGTGCAGAAGATTGTTGACCTAGGATTAGGAGTTTACTAATTTCTAGGCAAGAAAGTTTACTTTATTTATCATGTTCAAATCAGTCTTAAAACTAGATTCTAAAAGTTTAAATTCATGGATTCCTGCCCATGTTTAGTAGAAAAATAATGAAGCATGGTTAATTGAGTTTTCACTCAGGATTTCAAATAAGGTATAAGCTTCGTCCTCACTTTTATTCATAAATGCACCTCCACAAGATGCATCTACCATCTATCTATATTGCTCTCCTAAACTTTTATAGAAAGCTTGAACTATTTGTCACTTAGACAGGCCATGATATGGGCATTTCTAATAAGTTCCTTAAGTCTCTCCCATGACTTATGAATTTGTTCTCCAAAGCTGAGAAATCCAACGATAGCTCGCCTCATGATATTGGTTCGACATATGAAATAATTTTTTTTAAGAAATTTACTTTGTAATTCAGCCTAAGTTTTAACTGGTCTTTCTATTATGCCAAGCCAGTACTTGACTTTATTTTTTAATAAAAAATAAAATTAATCTAAGGGCATCATCAGTTAAATTTTGAATTTTCATCATAGAGCAGATTTCTAAGAATTCATCCAAATGGTTATAAGGATCTTTATTGATGTTTTCATAAAAAGATAGGAGCATCTAGATGGTGGTTGCCTTAATCTCATAGTGGCTAGCATGAATATCAGGTAATTGGATACAAGTTGATAGGTTATAGATGGAAGAAATAAAATATTTCTTCATCTGCCTAGATGGTTTCCTAAGATTTTCAACCATTTGACTATTAGATTTGATATGATTTAGCCATTTAATTTAATGATTGGATTCAACTAGATCAAGTGAAGTGATCTCCTACCGTGCATGTACTAGTGCAACCCTAACGTATGGTCCAAATTTTTTTAGATTTTTTTTAAATTTTTTATTTTTTTATTATTTTATAAATTTTTTAATAATTTTTTAGTTTTTATATTATTATTTTATATTTTTAGAATTTTTTAAAAATTATTTATTATTTATTATTTTATTTTATTTTATTTTATTTTTAAAAAATAATTTTTAATGATTTTATTATTTTATTATTTTTTTTATTTTTTTTATAATTTTTATTTATTTAATTTTTTAATTATTTTTATTTTTTAATTATTTTTATTATTTAATTATTATTTTTTATTACTTTTAATTTATTTTATTTTAAATTTTTATTTTATTTTTTTAAAAGAGAAGAGGAAAAAAGAAAAAGAAAGAAAGAAAAGTTCTAAAGAAGAGGTCCTAAGAAGTCCTAGAATTAAGAAGAAAAAGAAGAATTGGGTTTAATATTTTAGTTAGCAATCAAATTAGGCAAACAATCCTAACTAAGGGTTGTTCTAAATCTAGACAGCTCCTAACTGCCAAGGTCACCTTCAAGCCCTCCAAGTATAAGATCAGCCAATCAACTGGCCAAGTAAGTATAAGATTGGTGGGAGTTCTCCCATTGCTTGCCTTAGATACTAATTATACTTGGCTAAGTAAACTAATAGAATCAATTATAACCCACCTTTCTTTAGGCTCAGTCATCTCTAAACCACTTGCCTTAGACACCAGTCAAACTGACTAACCCTAATCCAGTCTAACTTTTAGGATTTCTTGTTCTAATGAGCTCGAGTTCTTAGAATCGATGTCTAATTGATTTTAAAATTAAAGATTTAGATTAATGCAGGATATTAGTTGGTTGTTTGTGGGCTAAGGAAGGATGATCAAATATCCATCTTATGTTATTTAATGGGTTGTGCCCTTAAGTTGATTTAATATAAATATGCATAAAAAAAAAATTTAAGCAAGGGGTTCTATGCAATTTGATCTAGATGCATGCAATGAATTAAGTTTGAGATGCTCATCACCTTGTCTCCAACGATTACCAAAAAGAAAATAAAAAATAAAGCTAATATGATGCATGGTCTAAGCAATTAAGATTTTTAATCTTGTTATGAAGCTTTTAATTAGGTTTAAGTGAATAATTTTTAATTAATAAAATAAGTAATATTAAAAAAAATTTAGGGTTAGGATTGATCTTATCAAATAAAATTGGAAGTTTTCCTCCTTGTCCTAATTTGGTTCTTCTTCTCTTTTTCTTTTCTTCTCTTTTTTCTGCAAAATAAAGAAGAAAAAATTAGTAAATACTATTTATAAAAAATTAAAGAAATTAAAAATTTATTTATAATTAATTTATTAAAAAAATTTAAAAAATTAAAAAAATAAATTTTCATGCCATCCTCGGTAATGCTGCCAAAAACTTAATAAGAGCATGATATTGTTGTTAAGATATCATGTTTATCAGTTTAATTTTGACTTCTTAAATAATTCAAAAGCAGATAGCAAGTAGTGAGTTGGGTCAAATCCATGGAGAAGGTAGTGTTGTAGTTTTAAAATATTTAATTTTTTTAAAAAAAAAGAAAAGATTTGGAAAAAAAAATTTTGAAGTCAAAATATAGAATTATAAGCAGAAATTAAAATGTATAGAAATTTAAACTTGGTACTAAAATCTACTAGTTAGATCTTAGCATCTACTTGCAATAAAATAAAGAACAATAATTAAAGTATAGAAATTAAATTATAATTAAAAATAAAAAGATAAATTTAAAATGTATAAAAATAAAATTTACATTAATTAAAAGTTTAGAATTTAAATATATGAAATTTTAAAAGAAAAAAAAGTTAAAAATAGCTGATCTTGATCTTGATTTGGCATCGGTGTTGAGATGGTGTAGAAGCCAGCTCTTCTTTGTAGCACCCATTATCTTGAAGCAACATCTAATCCAAGCATGGCTCTAACCTTTATCAAACTCCTTTCCATGACCGAAGATACTTTGATTTGGTGGCCTAGAGTCCTTTAAATAGAGTTAGGAGGGCTGGAGATCTTCTTTGCAAGCAATGTGGGACTGAGAAGAGTTTTGATCAACAAAATATGAAGAAATCCTAATAAAAATTGGATTAAAAGAGCTTCTGAATAAATTCTATTGAGTTCCCTGAATTCTGGCTGTCAAATCTACATCAGATGGTCCAAAAAACACCAAAAATCAAGTTATAAATGCCTAGATCAGGTCGAATTAATTTCTGACCATTCGATAACTTTAATCAGGAGGAGATCTAGCCGTTAGATCATTGCTAGGAGGTTTCTGGGCCATTGGACCTGAGTTTGGAGTGCTGTCAGCCATCGGATCGCGATCTAAGAAAGCTGGGAAAACCAAATCAAAACTAGAAACCACCCTAGTCGTTGGGTCAGGATCGGCATCAATCTGGACCACATGATGGCATAATTTTTATAGCTGTGGACCATGTATTTGAAGACTGGACTAATCAGCATGTGACAAGCCTTGTGAAATTACCATTTTACCCATGTATGCTGCGATAATTTCCTATAGACCCTTTAGCGGCTTGGGTCCATCACGTGGCATGCTCCGATTGGGCGAACATTACTGAGCTGGCGATCCACATTTGGCTCATAGATCGACGGGCGGCTTCTGTGGCTGAGCCAGCTTCAACAACTTGGCTTAGCTTTACGGCTTAGCTTGATGAGTGGCTAAGCCACTTTCCTTTTTTATTTTAATTTTTTTATTTAAAAATTCATAAATAAAGGATGGCAATTTAGGGCAATATGAATAAAAAATTAATAAATAAAGGATGGAAGTAGCAATATACTTGCCTATATGAAAGTTTAGTTGATTTAAAGATAAAGATAGAAATAATTTTAAAAAATATTTAAAAAAATTTAATATTCTTTACTTAATTTTTATATTGATTAAGTATTAATACCTCAATGATATATCTCATTTATGCTTTACTGAATATCAATGGCTATTTAAAAAATTGCTTAGGTGAAATTTGAAACTCTAAAGATAAAAGGTATCTAAAACTAAATTCTTTCTTTACTCGAGGATGAGCAAAGCTTTGGTTAGAAGGTATGATAAGTATCATAAATTTACTGATAAAAGTATTAATTTATTAATTAATTTATTTTTATTTTTATAAATTAATAAGTAATATATATTTTTAAAAATTAATATTTTTATTAATTAAAAAATAATTTTAAAAAATAACTATTAAAAATATTATTAATAATGAAAAAAGCTTATTTTTTTTATCATAATAAAATAATTTTGAAACAAAGCAGAGCTAAAATGGACTAGATATAAATTTGGTAAAGCTAAGCCAAGCTGCAGAAGCTGGCTCAGCTATAGAAGCCCCTCACTGGTCCATGAAATCAGGCATGGACCGCCAGCTCAGCAACGTTCGTCCAATCGAAGCATGCCACGTAGTGGATCAAGATCGCTAAAGAGTCTACAAGAAATTCATCATGGTGTATAGGAACAAAATAGTAATTTCATAGGGCTTGCTGCATGTTGATTGGTCCGATCTTCAAATGCATCCGATCTATATGGTCCATAGCTATAGAAATTGCATCATCGTGCAGTCCAGATTGATATCGGTCCAGATCCAATAGTCAGGGTGGTTTCTAGTTTTGATTTGATTTTCTCAACTCTCCCTGATCATGATCTGATGACTGATAATGCTCCAAACTAGGATCCAACGATCCAAAAACCTCCCAATGGTGATCTGCAGATGGCAACAGATTGGGCTGCTACTTCCATACTTTAAGAGAACAACCAATATATATGGCATACAATGACCTACATTCGATACGTTATCATTCAGGATAACAACGTATCATTTGGTTGCGAATTTATTTAAGGACTAAATGATAAATTCTTCTTGGTCGAGTCTAAATAGTCCTAAGAAGTTCATCACAGAAGAATTAATGCACAAAAGTGATGAATTACCAAAATAAAAATTTTATTCAATTTATAATTCAAGTACAAATTACATTCAACTCAACCATATACAACCTAAATAATGAACTTTAGAATACATTTTTCAATAGGGATTATCTATCCAATTTGGACTATCATCTACAACTCTCTTAGAATCAATAATGCATGCTATTTATCCCTAGTGACAAAGGTTGCTTAATTGGACTATCAAAAATTGGGTTCATGCAATGCACTTGACCTGTATACATGGTCAAGGTGATCGTGATATTTGACTAATTTAATATTATATTTTTTTTTCCAAGTTGATAAATGAGCCCCTTGCTTTTGGCTGATGAAGATTGTATTAAGATTAAGAATTGGAGAATCATAAAGGTCTAAAGAGTGGAGAGGCATTGCTAAGGGTGGCAATTTATAATCCGAACCATTAATCCAATCTATTAACAGCCCACTTTAAGCAGATTTTGGTTTGACATAGATAGGTTTGGTTATAAAGGGATCAACCAGTTTAAACTTGTTTATTAAATGGGTTGCGTTCAAGTTTAAATTTTTGGCTCATTTAACTCATTTTGCCCAGTTTAGTAATTGAGTTGGATCATAATCTAACTCATTTAATTTGTTTAATCAATTTAAAACATGCTTAACTCGTTTCTGACCTTTTTGTTTGATCTAACTTGCTTAATAAATGGATTACATGGTCATATTTTTTTTTTTTGGTAAAAGATTTTATCTATTAAATAAATAAGTCATGTTCAGATTGAAATTTTATCTATTTAATAAATAAATCATATATAGGTTGATAAATTTTTGACATGATCAACTCATCCATATCTGTCAACCTAACTCAATTGCATAGGAATGACAAAGACGGCTATATCAGTTGGATAGAACTTGACTTTTGAATCATATATTCCTATTCTCCTTACCATGAGAGTTGACTAAGGCATTTGTACAAGCAAACTAGATAAGAACATCCTTGTTCGTGCAAATTTCTCCTTAATTTATTTGATCATGTCATATGTCATTCTTGAATACCTATTGCCAATAGAAGAGTCTAAGAAAGAACTGGATCATGCAAAACGGTTGCTAATTGAGTTAGAGCACACAATTCTGATGACAGCATTGCATATCTCTTATGCAGCAAACAGTGTCATTTGTGTGCGTGACCATTATCTAATACCGATTGCCGTAAAAGGACATCTATAGATCAGATTGGATTAACTTAGGTTGTAGCAGGTTAGACTACATTAGGTTGGCGTTGGAATTTGACATTCCTTCAAAGCTCATCTCTTTCTGGGACATAGGTAAGCGAAGGGGACCAGAATACCAACCTTTCTCTAGCTGATAAGCCTCATTTGATCAATTGCAAGACCGCGAGGTGTCAAAAAGAACTAATCCCACCATGGATGCTAGCAGAATGAAAGCAACCCGCTCTACGACGACGACAAGTGAAGGGACGGCCTAACCCGTCTCTGTAGCTTGGAAATGGGTGAAAAGGGAAGCAAATAAATTAAGGGACAAATGCGCAGGCTATTCCAATTCTTAACCTTAATGCAATCTTCATTAGACGAGCAGGGGCTCATTTATCAACTTAGGAAAAAAAAAATCTTAAATGACGCAAAAGATATGACATTTCTGTCTAGCGGTTATCATTCTTCTTGTCTTTATTGTACAATGAAGTAGTGCATATGCTTAGTAATGATACGTGTAATTTTGGAATATATTCCGTGGAGAGAATGGGATTCTAAAATGAAAATGAAAATGAGTCTCATTTAATTAGAAAAATTTTATTTTTATTTAAATTTTTAAGAAATAAAAATATCTAATTTTTTAAAATTTAATTTTTGCTCTTATTTAAATTTAATTTAAATTCTAATTTTAATTTCAATCATGATTCAAATATTTCGAAAGAAAAGATTATTTTGATTTTTATTTTAATTAATTTTAATTTTAATTTTGATCATGAATCAAATATATCTAATATAAATATATTTATGAATAAAAAAAATATTTTTTATATTATATGCAGTATGTAGTATGTGATGGTATGTATCATGCATGATGATTGATGTTCGTGCAGGATCAAAATGCAACATCTAAAAAAAGATTTTATTTTTCAAACTCGTATGGGTTTTATATGGAAGTGTCGATCATCATGTGCGGCAGGATTAGTTTCCAGTAATAGTTTAGAATTAGTTTCCTATCTTTCTGTTGCCCTTTATGTTTTTGCGGTTGACCACCATTGCGGTTGCCTCAAGTAGGTACAAATGTTATCATTATTTCACGGAGGGGCAATACTTGAGAAAGAGTCGACGCACAATGACGGTTGCCATGACATCATAAAACGGTCCTAACTTTGCCAGCAAAACTTTTAGTTAGACCAAATCTACGGACGGACTAGTTCAACCAGAAACGATCACGACCTTCGCTCCCTTTTCCCATGTCCATATTTAACCATTTTGATTTATTTCTACTCATCATTACAATTAGTATCAACAATTTAATATCTTTATAATAAATTAATATTTTATATATTATATATTTATAAATTTTTTTATTCATCATATTTTATTTTAAACTTCAAAATCTAGTTTTTTTTTTTTTTGTGCCTCCCTTATTATTAATATATTTTTATTTGCCCACGATGATTTTTTAGGGCATGATCATTGTTGCTGCCAAATTTTAAGTTAAAAATATTGGAGCTAGTCTTCTTAGGTGAAGATTTTTTGGAATGAAATTAATTTTGATGATTAAATTTTTTTATCTAATTTTTTCATAATTATAAAAATAATTATTTTTTTAAAATAAGGCTTCTTATCAAATTGGGATGATCCATGCAATTTGGACCCTTATCTACAACCTCTTAATCGGCTTTACCCGATTCTTATCAATTTTGGTTTTATCCCGAGGATCTGATCTGATATCGAGGTGATGTTCCAAAACGGTCATTATATTAGCGACAGGAAATAATAGTTTCATTGCAAATATATCTTGGTGTTCACAACTTTGCCCCTAGGCTGAATGAGACTGATTTGATGTGCCACCGGTTCTTGATTTTAAATTTCAAAGCATAAATGGATAATGTCACTAAAGTTGACTGGCTATGCATTGAAGGCACCACCATGCTTGACTTGATTTGTGTCGACACAAATTGGCTGTCATGATGTCCTCATAGCTCCATTCAGGAGGTTGCGTTAAGGCCAAAAAGTCTCCTAGCCTTTGTTTACTCAATTAGATATACTAGTTGCTAGGGAACTTCCAACTGCGTTACCGAGCTATAAGTATAGCATCAACGTCTGTTTCCATGCCAGAAGTGAACCTCAATTCATCCCATTCTCAGAATAGTAAATTGTTCCAACTTTCATTCCCAACTCCACTCAAAGAAAACAGCCATGGAAAGTAGCACCTCCAACCATCAAAACCTCCATTTTGTTCTGATCCCATGGTTAGCCCCAGGCCACATGATCCCCATGATCGACATCGCCCGCCTGCTCGCCGAGCAAGGCGTGACCGTCACCGTCCTCACAACTCCAGCCAATGCCTCCCGTATCCAACCAACCATCGACCGCATCTCCCATTCCACCCATCCTATCCAATTCATTTCCCTCCAGTTCCCCACCACGGAGGTGACTTACCTGAGGGCTGCGAGAACATGGACGGCATCACTTCCACAGCCATGATCACCACCTTCCACACTGCATCCAAGCTCCTAAGGGAACAGATCGTCCACCATCTCCACAAGCTGAAACCTGCCCCAAGCTGCATAATAGCCGGCATGTGCTTCGCATGGACGCACTTGATTGCTCGAGAGTTCGGAGTTCCTTGGTTTCTCTTCCATGGCTTCAGCTGCTTCTCTCTATTCTGTTTACACAACCTCCATCTTTACAAGTCTCATGAGACTGCGTCCTCCCCTACCGAGCCCTTCGTGCTGCCCGGCTTGCCTCATCGGTTCGCGATCACAAGAGCGCAATTGCCAATACATTTCCGTTTATTGGCCGAGCATCCGGAGCTATACGATGAGCTGAGGGAAGGGGAACTGGCTATGGATGGTGAGGTTGTTAACAGTTTTGGTGAGTTGGAGCTCGGATACTCTGAACGGCTAGAGGCCGCCACTATGAAGAAGGTCTGGACCGTCGGGCCGGTGTCGTTATATAACAAGGGGAGGTCGGATATGGTGGAGAGGGGGAACAAGTCCGTGTTCGACGAAATGAAGTGCTTGAATTGGCTTGATTCAAAGAAGCCAGAGTCTGTAGTTTATGTTAGTTTTGGTAGCATGGGTAGATTTACACCAGCGCAGATGATGGAGCTGGGCTCAGGTCTGCTTGCTTCGAACCGCCCTTTCATTTGGGTGGTCAGGGAAGGAGAGAGCTCATCGGAGGAGGTGGAGGATTGGCTCTTGGAGAAGTTTGAGAAGAATGATGGTTCTACGTGTCTTCTAATCCGGGGGTGGGCGCCGCAGGTGATGATTCTGGCGCACCCGGCGGTCGGAGGATTTGTGACGCACTGTGGTTGGAACTCGACTCTAGAGGCTGTGAGTTTGGGGTTACCGATGGTTACTTGGCCTCTCTTTTCCGAGCAATTCCTAAATGAGAAGTTGGTTGTGGATGTGCTGGGGATTGGGGTGGCGGTGGGGGTGAGGACTGCCACGGAGTGGGGACGAGGGGGAGAGGATGGAGTGTTGGTGGGAAGGGAGGAGGTTGCCAAGGCTGTGGAGAGGTTGATGGATGGAGGGGAGGAGGGGTGGGAGAGGAGGAGAAGGGCCAAGGAGCTGGGAGAGACAGCAAAGAAGGCTATGGAGAAGGGTGGCTCTTCTTACTCGAACATGACAAACTTAATTCAGTATGTAGCAAAATATACTGTAAAGAGTGCTGAGTATAAGACTTCTTAGTGTTTTCTTTTTTTTTTTTCTTAAAGATATGGGGTGCTTAGTTATCATAAGAAAGGCCTCAAGGGTTGTTTTATTATCGCTTTATTTGTTTACTCTGATGAGAGATTTGATGTGTTGATTGTATAATAAAATAAACTTGTATTGAGAAGTTGTTAAGATCACATTTCACAACTCTCTTTCCATGGATGTGTGCAGTAGCTCCTTGAAGCAAGAATAATGATATGAAAATCACGAGATCTTTAAAAAGATCTACTAATTAAATGAGGTGTTGTGTGATAGGTAATGGTGTTACCATGATCTTTACCTAAAAAAAAATAGTGTTAAAATGATTAGAATTTGAGCGAAGAGCAACGTTGAACAAGGATAGTTGACTAGGAGTTGGTGGAAACTGAATAGTTCTCAAAAACAATATGTGGCAAATTACTGTCTCAACTCCCAGAATTAATTGTCTAGCATTGACTGGCCTCCGGTTAGGTGAGTTAGATAAGAGTAATAAAAGGAATAAAATCTTATCTATTAAGGTTTGAGCAGTGACCTTTTTAATTGCTTTCACAAGATCAGAGGATCGCAAATAGTTGGGAGTATCCTTCCAAGAATTTCATGAGACCATGTTTTTCCTTTGAGTTTGGCTCTTTGTGGTACATCTTTTGCACCGTAGAGTTGTGTGCATGGAGATTTCCACCTAGTCATCCATCTTAGAAATAGAAGGCTCTCACTTATTTTAGAAATTGAGACCGTCACGCCAAATACATTGGTAGTTGCCAAACACTCCAGATTGGGAGATTATGTGAGAGACTTTCGTGTCTGAGATAGACAACGTGGTGACAATCTAGGCATGCATGGCCCTCTGTGTCACACCTCAAATCCATCATCTATATCAATCACGTGATATGGCCGTATAAATCTTAGTGCGAGCCCTAGGGCCTATAAAATGTAAAAATTAGATACATCGTATCAATCGTTAAGTTTCAACTATATTGGAGCAACTAAATAAATTTATTATTATCAAATAATAAAGTTTATAAAATTGAATGTCCATTTGATATCAGAAAATCAACTAATAATTAATAACTTTCAATGCTTGAAACTTCATGTCCAATTTGACCAATGCTATATAACTCTAAAAGAAAAGAGATAATTGGGAGTGCAATACATCCCAATAAGAATCCCTATATACTCATATTAATATAATAATATAATTTAAAAATAATAAATGAGTAGAAGAAAAAATAAATTACAAAATTTTATGTCAAATATCTAATATAACTCAACTAGTTATATAAGTATACATCATACATTATGTATTATCATAAATCCATCATGAATATCACCAGAGATTTCATATGACTTTTCATTCATATCCCATTAACATGATCCAAATCAATAATTATTTTTCAGTTTTGGACTAACCACGTTCATACTTCGGCTTATGGTTGGCAAACCATAATCCATGCTTCAATCCATAGTAGTAAACCAAAATATCATGCTTCAGCTTGTAGTGGCAAACTAAAATTCCGTACTTCAGCTTGCAAAACAAAATTCCACACTTTAGCTTGCAATGGCGAATCAAGATATTTGTGCTTCAGCCTAAGTAGCAAATCAAGATATCATGATTTGGTCTATGATTGACAATCCAAGCGTCAATCCAGTCCATGACTAGCAATCTATATCATGACTAGCCCGAATCCTTTTATACAATCAATGAACCGTTCAATAATTTCATCTTATATTTCTTGCTCAAGTTCAAAACAACGGATGTCTTATTGCAAGCAATCAATAAGTGATCCATGTATACAATAAAGAATCATATGCTTATGTATTTATATGACTAATCATATACCAACAATAATCATCTGTCACAAAAGCAAAAAACACTATATATATAATACAAAAATATATAGATATATATAGATGATGATCATACAAAGGGATTCTTATCTTTATCAATCTCAAACCCAAGTATAGCAAATACACATACTCCTCAATCTACAAACTCGAGGACAAGATGTTCTGCTTGACCTTCTGACTATTGCTCCTCTACGCAATCAAGGTCAAACATAAAAAAATCAAGATAATCATGGATTGTGAAAAATTATAGAAAATACAGAAACACTATAGGTCCAAGACCACTCCTAGGTCAACCAATCAATTTAGATTTGCCTAGATATCCGGATCTTTCACTGATCCATAGAAAATCTAGAGAGAGAAAAAAAAGTAGATAGAGTAAATAAATAGTGAGAATATTTTTTCCTCTCTCTCTCGTTTTCTTCTTTTCCTTCATAGAAAATAGAGGAAGAGAGAAAAGGCTCTAGGCCGGCCATCCCATGCCGATAGTGGCTATGGCATCAATTGCGGTCCTTGATGACCTGATCAAGCAGTGTCTCATGTTGGCGATCAGTCCAGTAGAAAACTATAGAAGAAGAAAGAAACAAGGGAAGGTGAAGGGGCTCAAGGGCTAGCCATACTCTCGGTAGTGACATGTGATGGGAGGGAACTCTGGTGGCTTTGATCTAGTCAACCCGAGCATGGTTGGTGACAATGGCTGGTCCAACAGAAGAAAAGAAGAAAGAAACAGAAGAAGGCCGTGCTCTATGAAATCCGATGGCCAATGGCTCAAATTAGGCTATTAATGGCTTTCTCGAGGTCGAAAAAGAAAAGGTGAGGAAGAATAAAAGGTCAATACTTCAACTCCATGATAAATCAATGGAGGCTCGCCTTGCACCCTCAATGGAATAAATTGGATGGATCATACCAGTGGTGGATCAGGATGAGGCATGATGCTTAGAGGATGAAGGAAGGAAAATTTATAGATTGAGTTCTAGAACTTCATTAGAGTTCAACGAGCCCTATAACTCCTCGTCTCAGATGGAATTGGCGAAGAGGAAGACTTTAACCGATAGTCTTCCTCCCCATCACATGCCATGCACATATAGCCCAAAGGCCCTTTTGGACCAGCCCATCTAGGTTATAGATGGGTCAAGTGGACCAGATTGGTTCTTTTCGAGTTGAGCATTACACTCCATGGTACAAAAGATGCACCATGGAGGATCCCACTTTTGTGATCTTCATAAGGTCGGCATCATTGTCATCTAATTAATTAGTTACCATTTGTTCTATTGGTCACTAATAAAGCTCAATAAACTTATGTGTAAAACCTAATGTATGGAGCTGAGTAGTAGTAATCCTCTTAGCTGCCACGGATGGTTGAGCATTCCAGACATCGATCGTACCATTCCTATTTAGCTTGTCCCTGTGGTTACATTTAGCAACCAGAAGTTCGAGATTCAATTCTTAGATGGTACATCTCAAGAACTTCAACATGGACAATGATTATAGATTTCCCCCTTGCAACAAATTAGCATGTTGGACAAGGATTTGAAAACCTGAAATGTATTAACTAATATCATGGTTCATGGGATGGTATTCATGGACTCTCATGGAACAGGCCCTTTAATTCGACTTTTTTCTTTTCTTTTCTTTTCTTTTCCTTTTATTTTTCTAATAAAATGGAAGGGATTAGCATCTAGTATTTTATTTCCGGTCAGGTGAGCATTGCTGGGAGAAATCCGTGGCATGCAAAATGACGAGTCATCATTTACGAAAGCATGCAGAACCAAAGGAAGGGTCCATGTAGGTTGATCAGCGTCAGAGAAAACAAAGTTCAAGAAGTAAGTGGGCCCGAGAAAAGGGACCCGATATTTACGACGTCACATTTTATATTGCTCGTCACCCGTTTGATGCCGCAACGCCCGTTGTTTTGAACCTTTCTTCCAGTTTTTTCTGTACTTCCTCGAGGGCACCTTCATGCTGGCCGTCCAGCTTTTTAAAAGAAAAACTGTTTGCTGAGCAACCATGCATGGGAAGCCGTCTTCTTCGTAGAACACCCTTAATTTGGTTCCTATCTTTCCACATAGTCCAATATGCTATGGTTAGAAGATAATCCACTGCTACTTTTGTTCCTTTGCCATTGGTGTTTTTCCTTCGAAAAGTCTAAAGCTTCGGAGACCAAACCAAGATTGTTTCGAAATGGTCCCAAATCATCTTTGTAAATGTACGAACGGCAAATAAGTGACCCACTGTTTCATTTTCCAAGTTACAAAGTATGCACGGTTGCGATCCATGCCAATTTTTTTCTCGTCAGGTTGTTTGGATTTTTCAATAGTTTGCTAGCCAATTGGATAATTTTACCTTGGTATTTGAATTTTGTCGGATTGATGTTTTTTCTCATCTTTAATTCGACTATTATTGCATATATGGTAATAGATGGCCGCTCTGATTCAGCATCGGAAAAGGTGGGCATGTTCCTCCTCCAGTGTTCTTAGGTAATAAATAATATTGGAAAAACTTTCAAGTGGTTGCACTGAATCCTGGCGATGGTCTTCTTCTTTAATGGGTTGGACAGGTGTTGCTTCTACAATCCGATCGCGACGCTACAAATTGGGGGAAAGAATGTGGAATTAGGGAAGCCATGTTGCTTTTATAGCTCAACACATGCACAAAGTAATTATAATTAGTAACCACAAGGGATGCTTTCCCTCCCCTTTTCCCTAGAAGAAAAGTACAATAACTACGCAAACTAAAAATTCAAATGATTAAAGGAAGGCAAAGAAAAGATTGGACGCCATAAACTCAACCTTCGACCCCTTTTTCGTGATTAAGTGAGCAAACTTACGTGCACAACCATCTAGGCAGGACATAACATGTTGGAAGGTTAAAAAGTGACGAGATCATTAATACTCACAAAATCCCATTGTTCCGAGCTCTTAAAGAATCACTGATTTCAAGAAAAGATGTTGAGGTGGAAATTATGGGAGCTGTTGGTGCAGAAATCCGTCACCGCCGGAGGTCGCCGCAATCGAGGCCGCCGGAGACCTGCAAAACGAAGTCCCGTCCGGAACCGGTGGGGTGGTGGCTCCGGCAGGACCCTCCGACGGTCAAGTTAGTTTCCGACCAACAGTAATGGAGTGCCCGGAATGAGTTCCGGAGCTTAGAGATGTGGAGGAGAGCTTAGAGAGCTTAGCCTTAGTATGTCGGGAGGGGTCCTTTTATAGCGGAGCTTAGTGGATGGTGACGGCTGTGCCGTCTGGCAGAGAGTCGTCGAGCAGCATGGAGTTTGGTACGGAGAGGAAGGCGTCGTCTGGTAGATCGTGGGAGCCATACCGGCAAGTCGTGGGCCGCATGGAGTCCGGTACGGAGAGGAAGGCGTCGTCCGGTAGATCGTGGGAGCCATACCGGCGAGCCGTGGGCCGCAGGGAGTCCGGTACGGAGAGGAAGGCGTCGTCCGGTAGATCGTGGGAGCCATACCGGCGAGCCGTGGGCCGCAGGGAGTCCGGTACGGAGAGGAAGGCGTCGTCCGGTAGATCGTGGGAGCCATACCGGCGAGCCGTGGGCCGCATGGAGTCCGGTACGGAGAGGAAGGCGCCGTCCGGTCTTGCTGCAGGCGACAGTTTGTCCAATGGAGTTCGGACTTGTAACAGAGTTCGGCCGAGGGGGAAGCTGGGGGAGTTCGTCTGGCTGAAGGGTCGGCCGTCTGTAGAGTTCGGCCGCTGAGAGGCCCGAAGAAGCTCGGCTGGCCAGTTGAAGGACTTCGGTTGCTAGTTGGTTCGGCCAGGGCTCGCTGAGGAGTTCGGTCCGAAGGAGTTCGGCTGCGCGGGCTCGCCTGGGGTCGGTCCGAAGGAGTTCGGCCGTGGGAAGTCCGAAGGAGTTCGGCTGCATGGGCTCGCCTGGGGTCGGTCCGAAGGAGTTCGGCCGTGGGAAGTCCGAAGGAGTTCGGGCTCGTGGGAGAGTTCGGCTGAAGGGAAAACCCGGGAGGAGCTCGGATGGCCGAACGGGCGTCTGGGAGGAGTCCGTCTCCCGAAGAAGTCCAGCCGCTTGGAGTCCGAGGAGCTCGGCCGTCAGGAAGTTCGGCTGGCGGTGGGAGTTCGTCCTCTGGGCAGTTCGGCCCGGACCTTGGCGCAGGGGAGTTCGGCCTCTAGGCAGTTCGGCCCGGACCTTGGCGCGGAGGAGTTTGGCCTCTAGGCAGTTCGGCCGTGGTAGGGGCTCGGCCTGGCGCCTGGCGCTAAAGCTCTTCAGCGGCTACTGGTTACATTGGGCTGAGCGTCGGGCCGGGCTTCGGCAGGAGCGGGATTTATCCCCAACAGTAGCCCCCCCACTCCCGAGTTCAAAAATTGAAGGAAGGGAGTACCAAAACAGGCGACTGTCGAAGTCTCCTTCCAGGCTCCGCATTTGTTGCAGCTGAAGCTCGGGGGAGGTCTCATCTCCAGCCAATATTGACGCTGAAGTTGAAGCTGAGGCTTGGGGGAGGCCTCATCCCCAGTCGGTGTTTGGAGTTGAAGTGGGACTCGTTTCCAGCCAAAATTGGTGAAGCCGACGTTGAGGCCGGAGTCAGTGTCGCCCCCCGTGGCCAGGGTCGGAGTTGACATTGCCTTCATCAACCGAAGTCGATTCGGGGGAGACCTCCTCTTTTGCAGTCAAGGTTATGATCGCTTGGGGGAGATCCCGTCTCCCGCTGATGCTGATACCGAAGTTGAAGCTGAGGTCTGAAGGAGACCTCGTCTTCTGCAGTGAAGCTTGCCGTAGACTCTGGGGCTCGGCCTTGGACCTCGCTCGCGTCAGGACGAGGTTCTCCTCTTGTTCCCAACGGGTTGTGGGGGCACATGGGGACTGTCGTCCTCGCCTCTCCCCCCATCCCGTCCTTGGTGGACGGGGCCTTCGACTTTGCTCACGCTAGGACGAGGTTCTCCTCCTGTTCCTAGCCGGCTGTGGGGGCACATGAGGACCGTCGTCCTCGCTTCTCCCCCCATCCCGTCCTTCGTGGACGGGGCCTTCGACTTTGCTCACGCTAGGACGAGGTTCTCCTCCTGTTCCTAGCCGGCTGTGGGGGCACATGAGGACCGTCGTCCTCGCTTCTCCCCCCATCCCGTCCTTTGTGAACGGGGCCTTTGACTTTGCTCGTGCTAGGACGAGGTTCTCCTCCTGTTCCTAGCCGGCTGTGGGGGCACATGAGGACCGTCGTCCTCGCTTCTCCCCCCATCCCGTCCTTTGTGAACGGGGCCTTTGACTTTGCTCGTGCTAGGACGAGGTTCTCCTCCTGTTCCTAGCCGGCTGTGGGGGCACATGAGGACCGTCGTCCTCGCTTCTCCCCCCATCCCGTCCTTTGTGAACGGGGCCTTTGACTTTGCTCGTGCCAGGACGAGGTTCTCCTCCTGTTCCTAGCCGGCTGTGGGGGCACATGAGGACCGTCGTCCTCGCTTCTCCCCCCATCCCGTCCTTTGCGAACGGGGCCTTTGACTTTGCTCACGCCAGGACGAGGTTCTCCTCCCGTTCCTAGCGGGACATTTCCGCTCGCTTCTTCTCTTCTCTTTTTTTTTTTTTTTTTTTTTTTTTTTTTAGCGACCCAGAAACGATAGTGTCGAGCAACAAGGTTTTATTGAGGGAAACTATTGGTGGTACATTCTCAGGTTTTCCGAGTTCCAAGGTCGGGGAAGCGTTAGTCCTCCGAGCTCCTTTAGGCGATAGGTTCCAGGTCGGACGACCTCTACCACTTCGTACGGACCTTCCCAATTTGGGACGAGCTTCCCTTGACTCTGGGGCTGAGAGACGGCTGCTCGTCGGAGCACCAAATCCCCAACTCTGAATGCCTTGTTTTTGACTCTGGAATTGTAATACCGAGCCACCTTCCGTTGGTAGGTGGCCATCCGGATGCGGGCCGCTTCCCTCTTTTCTTCTAGAAGGTCGAGGTTGGCTCTGAGGTCCTGGGGGTTGAGTTGCTCGTTGAAGCCCACGATTCGAGCAGATGGAAGTTTGAGCTCGATCGGGATGACTGCCTCGGTGCCGAAGGCCAAGGCGAAGGGCGTCTCGCCGGTCGGTACCCTCTGCGTTGTTCGGTATGCCCAGAGGACGTGGTAGAGTTCGTCTGCCCAGGCCCCCTTTGCCCTGTCGAGCCTCGTTTTGAGGCCTTGCAGCAGGGTCCGATTGGTCACTTCGGCTTCCCCATTGGCTTGCGGATGAGCCACCGACGTGAAGTGGTGGGAGACGTTTAGTCCTTCGCAGAACTCGGCAAACCGGGCTCCAGCGAACTGTCGCCCATTATCGGTTATGAGGGCTCGGGGCAGGCCGAACCGGCAGATCAGCGTCTTCCAGACGAAGTCCTGCACCTTGGCCTCGGTGATCTTCGCTAGTGGTTCCGCCTCGACCCACTTGGTAAAGTAGTCAATCGCGACCAGGAGGAACTTCCGTTGCCCGAACGCCGTTGGAAAGGGGCCGAGGATGTCCATCCCCCACTGCGCGAAGGGCCAGGGTGCAGTGAGCGGAGTGAGTTCGGATGCCGGCTGCCTTTGCACGCTGGCGTTCTTCTGGCAGCGGTCACATCTCTTCACGTATTCCGTGGAATCACGAAGTAGGGTTGGCCAGTAGTACCCTTGCCGAAGTAGTCTTTGCGATAGGGATCTGGCTCCCGCGTGACTTCCGCAGAGTCCTTCGTGGACATCCTGTAGCGCGATGCAGGCCTCAGAGGGTCGGAGGCACCTCAGCAGCGGGAGGGAGTACGACCTTTTATATAACCTGCCCTCGTACATGACGTAGCGGGAGGCTTGACTCCTGAGCTTCCGAGCTTCTCTCCGGTCGTGAGGGAGGACCCCTTCTTCGAGGTAGGCGATCAGCGGATCGATCCAGCTGGGCTCGAAGTCCGTCCGCAGGACGGCCTGAGGTTCCTCGGTGGTCGGGCACTTCAGAGTTTCCAGAAACACCTCTTTTGGTAGTTCGGCCGGGGCAGAGGTGGCCAACTTGGAGAGGAGGTCGGCCCTTGTATTCCCGGTCCTTGGGATGTGCCGAATGTCGAAGCTGTCGAAGGCTGGTATTAAGTTCTTCACCTTCCCGAGGTACATCACCATGCTTTCCTCCCGCGCCTCGTAGCTGCCGCCGACCTGACCGACCACCAACTGGGAATCGCTATAGACTTGAAGCCGACCCACCTTCAATTCCCTGGCTATCTGCAGCCCGGCTATCAGCGCTTCATACTCGGCCCCATTGTTGGTTGTGGGAAACTCGAAGCGCAATGCGTACTCGGTGACGATCCCCTCGGGGCTGAACCAGGACCAGCCCTGCGCCGGCCCCGCTAGAGTTGGACGAGCCATCCACATGCAGAACCCAGGCGCCTTCAAGAAGGTCGGCCCTCTCTTCAGGGAAGCTCGACCGCCACAGCTCGGCTTCGTTGGGGCCTGGTCTCCCTCCGATGATAGCCTCGCTTGATTCAAGCTCGGCTTCAACTGGTGCGGTGCATTCCAGCACGAAGTCCGCCAGTATCTGAGCCTTGATCGATGGCCTGGGCCGGTAATTGATGTCGAACTCCGTGAGTTCGATCGCCCATTTGGCGATTCTTCCTGAAGCGTCTGCTCGGTGGAGGACGGCTCTTATTGGTTGGTCCGTGAGGACCGTGATGGTATGCTCCTGAAAGTAAGGTCGGAGCCTCCTGGCTGCGATCAGAAGACAGTAAATTAGTTTTTCTAACTTGGAGTACCTGGTCTCCGCGTCCCTCAAGGCTCGGCTCACGTAGTAGACTGGTTGTTGCGCCTTCGCATCTTCCCTGACCAGGACAGCCGCCAGGGCCATTGGAGAGACAGCTAGGTATAGGAGCAGCCCTTCTCCAGGTTCGGGCTTCGCCAGCAGTGGGGGTGCGCCGAGGTAGTTTTTAAGCTCCTCGAATGCCTGTTTGCACTCCGCTGTCCAGCAAAAATCTTTCGGTCGCCTGAGGACCTGGAAGAAAGGCAGGCACCGCTCGGCCGACCTCGAGACAAAGCGGTTCAGGGACGCCACCTTCCCAGCCAGGCGCTGAACTTCCTTAATTGTTTTCGGGGCAGTCATCTCCTGGATGGCTCGGATCTTCTCGGGATTCGCCTCGATTCCGCGTCTCGACACCATGAATCCTAGGAACTTTCCGGAGGTCACGCCGAAGGCGCATTTGGTCGGGTTCAACTTCATCTTGTGCCTCCTAAGCGCATCGAAGGTTTCTTCAAGGTCGGCGAGGTGGTCCGTCGAGGCTCGGCTTTTGACCAGCATGTCGTCCACGTACACCTCCATGTTGCGACCGATCTGCCCCTTGAAGACCTTATTGACCAAGCGCTGGTAGGTGGCTCCTGCATTCTTGAGTCCGAAAGGCATGACCCTGTAACAGTAGAGACCTCGGTCAGTAATAAAGGTGGTCTTTTCTTCATCTTCGGGCGCCATGCGTATCTGGTTGTAACCAGAAAATGCGTCCATAAAAGTGAGGAGCTCGTGGCCCGAGGTGGCGTCCACCAGCTGGTCGATCCTCGGCAGGGGGTAGCTGTCCTTTGGGCAGGCTTTGTTCAGCTTCTTGAAGTCGACGCACATCCTCCATTTGTTGTTTGCTTTTTTGACGAGGACCACGTTCGAGACCCAGGTCGGATAGTTGACCTCCCGGATGAGTCCGGCCTCGAGGAGCTTATCCACTTCTTCGGCTACCGCCTTCTGTCTCTCTGGGGCTTGGTGGCGCAACTTTTCTCTGATGGGTCGGTGCCTTGGGTCGATGGCCAGCCGATGCTCTATAACATCGGCGTCGATCCCTGGTACATCCGCTGGGGCCCAGGCGAAGACGTCCGCATTCCTTCTGAGGAAAGCGACGAGCTGTCTCCTAACCTCGGCCGCCAAGTTGGAGCCGATCCGCACCTCATGCCCCGGGTCTCCGTCGTGTAAGGACACAGGGACGAGGTCTTCCGCAGGTTCGCCCCGTTCTTCAGTGAGGTCGTCGCGGACGTCCAGCCCATCAACAAGGCAAGGGTCGGGCCGGTCTCCCCCGCGCAGGGCAACTGAGTAGCAGTACTTCGCCAGGGCCTGGTCTCCTCTGACCTCGCCGACTCCGTGGCTCGTCGGGAATTTCATCTTTAAGTAGTAGGTTGACACAACCGCCCGTAATGCGTTTAGGCCGGGTCGCCCAAGGATTGCATTATAGGCGGACGGGGTCTTCACGACCAGAAAGTCGATCCGCGCCCTGGCCAATTTTGGGGATTGGCCCGCCGTCACCGCCAAAGTCACCATGCCTTCGACCGGAACGGCGTGTCCGGCAAATCCTACCAGGGGGGAATTCACAGGCCCTAAGCGGGTGTCAGGTAGGGACATTTTTAAGAAGGCATCATAAAACAATATGTCCGCCGAACTTCCATTATCCACCAAAACGCGGCGTACATCATAATCAGCGACGTTTAAAGAGATTACAACCGCGTCGTTATGTGGAAATCGGATCCCTTGGGCGTCTGCCTCGGTGAAGGTCATGGGCTCCGAGGTCCTCTGCCTCTTCGCCGGTCCCTCGGATTCGTCGGTCTTTCCCCGCTGCGGTCCTCCCGAGACGGTGTTAATGACGCCGAGAGGCGGCCGATCCTCCTGCCGATCCTCCTCATCCGGCGGCAACATTCTCGGCCGATCTTCCCGCTCTTTAGGTTGTCTTTGCAGGAATCGGCCAAGCCTGCCCCGCCGGACCAGCTCCTCGATTTCATCCTGGAGCTGGATGCACTCCTCGGTATCGTGACCGTGGTCACGGTGGTAAAGGCAGAACTTGTTGGGGTTGCGTTTTCTGGGATGGGAGCGCATTCTCTCCGGCTCCGGAAGTCTTCCCTTGATCTCCAGCAGCACTTGAGCCTTCGAGGCGTTGAGGGGGGCGTAGCTGTGAAAACGCCGCCGGAGGGGAGAACCTTGGCGCGGAGATGAACCTCGTCGCGGGGGAGAACCTCGGCGCCGGGGGGAACTTCGGCGCCGGAGGGGACTTCGGCGTCGGGGGGGACTTCGGTGTGCCCTTCCGTCGGTGGCTTCCCGCCCCCGAGCCTGAGGTGGAGTCCGGGCTCGCCCGCGACCAGGCGGAGTTCGGGAGCGCGGCCAAGCTTCGGTGCGCTTTCTTTCTTCGGCGGGCCTTCCCGCTCTGCCTACTCGTCGCTTGTCGCGAGCTTCATTATCCTTGGCCTCAAAAGCCTCCTCTGCCCGGGCATAGCTTTCCGCCCGAGCTAGCATGTCAGCGAAATCCCTGGGATATTTCTTTTCCAGGGAGAACAACAGGTCGTTCTTCTGAAGGCCGCCCTTGAGCGCGGCCATAGCAACCGATTGGTCCAGGTTCCGGACTTCCAGCGCGGCAGCGTTGAACCGGGTGACGTAAGCCCGGATGGGCTCCCCTTCTTTTTGCCTGATGGCCAACAAGGAATCCGAGCCTCTGCGCGGCCGTTTGCTGCTGACAAAGTGGGCCGCGAATTGTTGACTCATTTGGTCAAAAGACAGGATGGTGCCCGGCTTAAGCGCCGAGTACCAATTCCTGGCCGCTCCTTTGAGGGTAGAAGGGAAAGCCCGACACAAGATGGCATCAGGCGCGCCATGGAGCAACATCGTAGTCCTGAAAGCCTCCAAATGGTCGACCGGGTCGGTGGTCCCATCGTAGCTTTCAAAATGCGGGAGCTTGAAGTTCGGCGGTACCTGTTCCTGCATAATTTTCTGCGAGAAGGGAGGATCAGTGCAAATATCGTTACCGCGGGAGGAAGGAGTATGACGAAGTTCTTCTATGCGTCGTCCCATCTCCAAGAGCCTTTGATCCAGGAAGTCTTCGCGATCCTTAATCCCCAAGGTCTTCTCGCGGAATAGGTGTGAAGCTTCTCCCTGGGTCGAGCCGCGGTCCGAGCAGGGGCTCCTTGCCGGCTGCCCTTCTCTCCCGAGGGCCGGAGGTCGGGTAGCCCACATCGGTCGTTCCTGGACTGGGTTCCCGGGCTCCGGGGAACCCCGCGCCGGTCGAGTGGGCGCCGGACCTCGCGAATGCGTGGCCTGCACTGCCCGCACCGCCTCCGTAAGATCGCGGACCTGCTGGGCAAGCAGGTCGAACCGCTCCGCATCTACCGCAGGTACGGAGCGGGCCCGTGTCGCCGGGGCCGGAGTGGGAGCGGACGGACCCGAACGGGATCGGGCCGCGGAGGCTGCCGACCTCCGGGTCGAGGCTCTCCTGGGGGGCATTTTTCTTTCCAGAAAAGGGATACTGAAGAGGGAGAAGAAAGATCCGGAGCAGGGGAAGGAAATCGTCGCCGAGCACTCCTTTAAGAACAAGGGAACCTCGAAGGTTCAGGCCCTTCCTTCTAGCGCCAATCTGTTGGTGCAGAAATCCGTCGCCGCCGGAGGTCGCCGCAATCGAGGCCGCCGGGGACCTGCAAAACGAAGTCCCGTCCGGAACCGGTGGGGTGGTGGCTCCGGCAGGACCCTCCGACGGTCAAGTTAGTTTCCGACCAACAGTAATGGAGTGCCCGGAATGAGTTCCGGAGCTTAGAGATGTGGAGGAGAGCTTAGAGAGCTTAGCCTTAGTATGTCGGGAGGGGTCCTTTTATAGCGGAGCTTAGTGGATGGTGACGGCTGTGCCGTCTGGCAGAGAGTCGTCGAGCAGCATGGAGTTTGGTACGGAGAGGAAGGCGTCGTCTGGTAGATCGTGGGAGCCATACCGGCAAGTCGTGGGCCGCATGGAGTCCGGTACGGAGAGGAAGGCGTCGTCCGGTAGATCGTGGGAGCCATACCGGCGAGCCGTGGGCCGCATGGAGTCCGGTACGGAGAAGGAAGGCGTCGTCCGGTAGATCGTGGGAGCCATACCGGCGAGCCGTGGGCCGCAGGGAGTCCGGTACGGAGAGGAAGGCGTCGTTCGGTAGATCGTGGGAGCCATACCGGCGAGCCGTGGGCCGCATGGAGTCCGGTACGGAGAGGAAGGCGCCGTCCGGTCTTGCTGCAGGCGACAGTTTGTCCAATGGAGTTCGGACTTGTAACAGAGTTCGGCCGAGGGGGAAGCTGGGGGAGTTCGTCTGGCTGAAGGGTCGGCCGTCTGTAGAGTTCGGCCGCTGAGAGGCCCGAAGAAGCTCGGCTGGCCAGTTGAAGGACTTCGGTTGCTAGTTGGTTCGGCCAGGGCTCGCTGAGGAGTTCGGTCCGAAGGAGTTCGGCTGCGCGGGCTCGCCTGGGGTCGGTCCGAAGGAGTTCGGCCGTGGGAAGTCCGAAGGAGTTCGGCTGCATGGGCTCGCCTGGGGTCGGTCCGAAGGAGTTCGGCCGTGGGAAGTCCGAAGGAGTTCGGGCTCGTGGGAGAGTTCGGCTGAAGGGAAAACCCGGGAGGAGCTCGGATGGCCGAACGGGCGTCTGGGAGGAGTCCGTCTCCCGAAGAAGTCCAGCCGCTTGGAGTCCGAGGAGCTCGGCCGTCAGGAAGTTCGGCTGGCGGTGGGAGTTCGTCCTCTGGGCAGTTCGGCCCGGACCTTGGCGCAGGGGAGTTCGGCCTCTAGGCAGTTCGGCCCGGACCTTGGCGCGGAGGAGTTTGGCCTCTAGGCAGTTCGGCCGTGGTAGGGGCTCGGCCTGGCGCCTGGCGGCTACTGGTTACATTGGGCTGAGCGTCGGGCCGGGCTTCGGCAGGAGCGGGATTTATCCCCAACAGGAGCATTTACAGGCAAGCTGACCCACCACTGCATCTCCCTCATCCATCTGCCTCCATGCATCTTTTTACCCATTCACCGTGGCATATTCTTTTCCCTTCTTAAAGGTAGTCTCAAGCAATCCGAAAGTATGGTCTCCCTTTGAACCGTCCTTGGGACCCGTCCGATAGAAAATACTCTGGTACAAAAAAAAATAAATTATATATCAAATTATTATATTTATTATAAAAAATAAAATAAATAATAATAAAAAAATGATGAATTTTATATTTATTTTTTGGAAAAAGAAGATAAAATGAATATCACGAAGGATTGGTATTAATTTGATAATTTTCCAAGGGATGATGATAATTCATACTTGATAAAAATATCCTTAATAAAGTTGCATACATAATTATTGAATTTATTTTGATGTCTTTCTAAATTCATTCAATATAGAACTTCTACAAAAAAATTAAGATAAAGATGATATTATGCAAAGGGCTATATGATTATAATTAATATATAAAAATTAATTAGAGATGATAATACTACTTTAGTATTAAAAAATTATTTTATGTTGAAAAATATATTTATAAATTTAATCATATTTTCTTATAAAATTATCTCCAATCAAATGTAATAATCTTTTTTCAATGTTATTTTATGAAGTAATTTTTTTACCAACCAAATATAGTAAAAATTATTTTTATTTATAAATATTTTTTTAGATAAATGATTTACATGAATCATCAGACTATTTCATAACTAGTTGAAGATCATTGCACGGGATAGATAATTATGATCTATAATTTTTAAAATTTTAATAATAAATATTCATAGTAAATATTTTTATCTTTTAAAATATTTTATTTATTTATTTATTATATATATGATATATTTTTTTTATTATTTTATAAAATAATATTTTATTTCATTTTTTCTTCCTCTTTTCATATTTTTTATGCGCCTGTCGGTACCGCTGCACCCCTCTATCACCCCATCATGATTT
>QRFJ01000413.1:174897-416713 GCA_006176705.1 Cocos nucifera
ACTAAATTTTTCTTTAAAAAAATATTATTATTATTAATTTATAATACTAATTTATACTGAATAAGTAAACAATATATAAACTTATAATCATTATAATATATAATTATATAAAAATTATATAAATATTTAATTATAATTTTATTTAATTTAATAAATAATTTTATAATTAAATTATTAATAAATTAATTATATAAATAACTAGTTAATTTATAATTTAATTTAATAATTAATTAATATTATACAAATAATTAATTAAAAATAGTAATTAAAAATTAAAAATTAAAAATAATTTTAGTTATTTAATTATAATTATCAAAATTATGTACTAAAATTAAATTAATTAGTAATAAAATTTAATAGTATATGATTAATAGTATATATATATATATATAAATATATAAAAATAATATGAATGAAAAAATGAAGAAATATTATAATTTTATCAAAAAATTAATAAGAGATAATTTTATTAATGCAAAAATCCACTCATCAATACTCCATCCATCCTTCCTTACATCCTTTCAATTTGGAAGAATGCAAATTGGTGGATCGGGATGGATGGAGAATCCTATTTTTTCATCTGCTTTTTGAACCAAACGGTGAATACAGACCATCCATCCTTTCTCTCATGACTCCAACCAAATACATGGTTTAAAGGTAGTCTCAAGCAATCCAAGAGCATGGTCTCTTTTGAACTATAGGTCCATTTAGTTGGAGATATTCTGGTATGAAAAAATGAATTCTATATAAGATTACCATATTTGATATGAAAAGTGGAAGAGAGATGATAAAAAAATTGATAGGCCTCATGCTTATTTTTCAATGAAAAGATAAAACAAATACCATAGAGGATTAATATTTGATAAATTTTTAAGTAATTAGTAATTCATACTTGATAAAAATATTTTTAATAAAACTGCATATGTAACCATTGAATTTATTTTTGATGTCTTTCCAAATTTATTCAATATAGAACTTTTGCAAAAAAATTAATATAGAGATGACATTATGCAAAGGGCTATATGATTATAATCAATATATAAAAATAATTAAAAATGATAATGCTATCATAGTATTAAAAATTATTTTATGCTATAGGATATATTTATAAAATTCATCGTATTCCTATATAGGATTATCTCCAACCAAACGTAGTAATCTTTTTTCAATATTATTTTACTGAGTAATTTTTCTACCAATCAAATATAATAAAAATTATTTTTTTATAATTATTTATTTAGATAAATAATTTTTATAAATTATATATATATTTTAAAAAATACATAGATTATTAACTTTATCTCTTCATTAGAGTAGGACATATAAAGTCAAATACCTGTGTGCTAGATGTGTGTTCGCTTGGAACTTGAGATGGTGGCTGCACAGCAGAAGTTTAACCTCCAGGTATAGATGTAAGGCCATGTTGTCTTGTTGACCTCTATGTGCTATCTTGTTGTCTCACTACCACATTGTTCTAGTCCTGTAAGGCCATGAGAGTAGCATGTAGAATGCCTTTGCGGTTTGGAGCCATTTCTATAACAAGAGGCGAAGATATAAAACTAGTTAGTTAAATCCAAAGGCATAAATTAATATAAATTTTCATGATTTTTTTGTTGCATACTTGTTGTATAATAAACAAGCAAAGGCATATAATTACCATAAGATTTCATAATTACACACTCATTTAAAATAATTAGAAAAAATTGTAATAAATTTATTTGAATTCTAAAAGGTATGTTTCTATTTCAGCTTGATTATAGTTGTTTGCATCCTCCACCCCTATTTCATTATTATCATCAAATATGTCATTTTCAAATTCAGAAGGATGAGTAATACAATCTTTAATCTCCTTGGCTAGTGAAAGTAGCACTTCCTCACTAGCAATGTCATCCCTACTAAGTATGTCAACATTGTCATTTTTATCTAATGGTTGATTAATATGTCCAACATCTACACCCTCTTCTTGATAAACCTCCTCAATCTCTGTGTTGTCATCATTTATGTCATCCCCACTCAAAGGAATATTGTAGACATTCCTTGATTTTATTTTCATTACAACTGCCCAATTAGAATCAGGATCTGAAATATAAAATATTTATTCTCCTTACTAGAACAAGATAAATGGATCGGTTGTATTTAAATGCTTATTGACATCAACACTTGTAATCCCAAACTTATCAACACTTGTAATCCCAAACTTATCAACTTTATATCTGGAACTTAGATGTTGGACATCATACCACCTCCCTTGCAAAGTACTCCTGAACTTTGAGATCCCATGCTCTAATCCCTTGAAAATGTATGAAAATGATAACCATTGATATCAGACCCGTGGTACATCTTGGAAGTAAATGGTGAACCTAAAGCCAAAAAAAAACCATTGGAGAAATTGTCTTGTCGATGTAATTCGTCAACCTAAGAAATATTACATTTTAATAGTTAGGTTGGTGCATCTACTGAAATCTAGCACTTAAAACTTGTCCCTTCAATACTTACATGGTTATGAAACCAATCAAAAAATTCAGTGTTATATCTTTTCATAAATTAAGGAAGATTGATGCTCAGCAACATTCTTTTATATAATCTATGTACAAATCAACAAACATGTAAATTTCACTATACTGGTTACAGTATATCATCAGTTTAAATAATTGAGTATTTGAAAAATGTGATTGATAAGAAACTTACTCGATGAAGCTATTAATACCAATAGTATTGTTTAGCATGTATAATTGCATCTTATGCCACTCATCATGTGTTAAAGTCTTGAATTTTGTAGCTCCTACTGGATTCCCTAGTGAAGAAAATATTTATGAGGCATGGC
Source organism: Cocos nucifera (assembly GCA_006176705.1). NCBI lineage: Eukaryota > Viridiplantae > Streptophyta > Magnoliopsida > Arecales > Arecaceae > Cocos > Cocos nucifera. The sequence continues at coordinate 177,722 of QRFJ01000413.1, forward strand.
AAGAATGATGACTATTGTTATCATTATATTTAGAAGGATGATTAAACTTAGTCTCGATGTCCTTCAAATACATTGAGCAGAATGTCACATATTTATCAGTAATATATAATTCCATAATTGACTCCAAGGGCTGTGCTTTATTTCTCACCATCAACTTCAGGTTCCTCATGTACCTTTCAATAGGATACATCTACCTATATTGTACAGGTTTAGATACTTTTGCCTCTTCAGTAAGGTGTACTACTAAATATACCATCCCATCAAAAAATGAAGGAGAAAATATCATTTTGAGCTTACAAAGTATTAAGACAATTTCATTTTGAAGATGATCAAGATCATCTAGATTTAATGTCTTCAAGCATCAGTCTTTAAAGAAAAAGCTTAATGTAATGAGAGGTTCACAAACTTCTTTCAATAGAAAATTTCTCACTGTAAATGGTAATAATCGCTGTATAAACACATGACAATCATGACTCTTCATATCGAAAATCTTTCGCTCCTTTTAATTCACACATCTATTTAACTTAGAAACAAATCCATTAGATGTTTTAAGACCCATTAACATCCTGCAAATAGCTACTTGCTCTTCATTAGATAGACAATATCGAGCTGTGGGCATATATACCTTATCTTACCTTATCTTCTCTTGTAACATAATGTAATTTTGGTCTAATACCCATTTCAATTAGATCATAATAGCTGCTCAATATATCCTTTGTCTTTCTAGCAATGTTCATTATTGTCTCCATAATATTTTCATAAATATTTTTCTCAATATACATCACATTAAGGTTATAATGAATTAACAAACTCTTCCAATATGGTAACTCAAAAAAAATACTCTTCTTCCCCCAATTAAAAAATAGTATTGATTGATTGTATCTAGCCCTCACATTTCTCCCAAAAAGGCATTGATCTAGATTTTCTAGCATCTCTAAAATCTGCACACCAGATAATAGTTTAGGCTTATCCCTTTTCTTAATGGTCCCATCGAAATGAGTTGCATCCTTACGCCACTTATGACCCTATGGCTGGAAACTTCTTGTTAGATGTGTGCCCTAAAAGTCAAATTGGCCGACACTTGTAAAATACTTTTTAAAAATATTTTCATAATTTTGACTTAAAATTAATAAATAGATTAATTATTCTATCACATTGTATATTAAAGTATCTATGATACTTTTTTTGAGTTAATGGGTATAATAATACATATTCTCAAGAGTTGAGAATTTAAAGCATGTGTTATCATAATTAACTCATAAACTGCTTTCGATCGTTGGATCATCATAAGGATGGTGATCGATCTGGAAGATTGGTGTATGATCACTTTCTTAAGATAGATAAGTCTTGAGTCTATGGTGTGGAGACACCAAAGCAAGAGTACATATACTCATTGAGAATGAGAGCACTGAGCATGACTATCTCGAGCAGTCATAAGAAAGTCTATCTTCTCATCGATGACTAGCTTGATGCTATAGCATGTATTTGATTCTTTGATCTGAGGTGCATCGATAGTTCACCTTGAGGATGTTATAGTTTGACTACATCATAACTCGATCTCCTAGTCATTCAAAATTCTGAGGTGTATGTTGGCCATAGAATGTTCATTATAGAAATTGGATTGCACCAAGATGGGATCTATCAACCTCGATAGAGGAGTGGTCCTATGATGATTATGAGATCGAGTCCTAAAATTCATGACCATGATAGTGTGAAATAATAGAAAGAAATTTCTATTAGGATTTCACATCGCACTCAAATTAAATGATTCATTCATATGATGGGTGTTGGATTTGACAAGTTTACCTTAATCCTAATCCTGTCAGAGCTCATGATAGAATAATCCAATCACACAGATAGTTATACCAAGAGGTTTATTATTTAATTTTGATGGATTGCCACCATATACTACTAGATATCACTGATGGATTTTGGGACTAATTAGAATTATCTTGATGATCGACGATTGTAATTGGATAAATCGAAAGAGTTCTGATCTATCGAAAGGTATTTTGATGATAGAGATCATAGCATGTTTTATTACCATATAGAGCTGAACATAACTAGATCACACAAATAAGAATTTGGATCTGGATGTCATCAATTGGGCTAACCTAGTTCGATTGATTTGGATTAGATCCAATTAGGTTCAAGAAAATCATGCTTGCACACGATTAAGCCTAACATTCTTCTTCTATAGTCTTTCTGATTTATCTTGACTGAGCCAAATTAGATTTGGCTCCCTTGAAAGCCTTGTATAGATTTATTCTAGTCTGACTAGAGCTTGTCCTAGTCAGAACAGGCTTATCCTAGTCAAAATAAGGCTTATCCTGATGAGATCAGAGCTTGTCCTAAAATCATGAGATAAAATTTGGATAAGCCTCTCTCAAAAACTCTATAGAAATTTATCTTGATTTGACTTGATCTTATCCTGATCTGATCAAGGCTTATCCTAAATTTCATAAGATGAAAATATGATAAAGATTGTCTTAACCAGATTACTGCTTATCCTAAAATCATGAGATTAAATTTGGACAAGTCTCTCCTAGGAACTCTGTATGGATTTATCTTGATCTGACTGGACCTAGTCCTAGTCTGATCGAGGATTATCCTAACTTGATTAGGACTTGCCCTAATTCCATTGGATGGAACTTGAAAAGAATGTGTCTTAAATCCTATATGATAGGAACAGGACAAGGGTCAAGAGTTGACCCGTATGCAGGAAAGAAGGAAGAGGAGGCGTGCGCCCCCTGGAGATTTTTTAGGGGCACACGCCCCAAGGTATTTCAATGAGGAAGAGGGGCACACATCCCCCCCTTGGCCATGCACCTCATATGGATAAAAGAGGAGTCCCATTCAAATGGATTTTGAATGGGTCAAAGGATTTGAATTTGATTCAAATCCTAGGGAGATAATTGCTTGCACCTAAAACATTCTTATCCTCCCATCTCCACACCATTTTTCTTAGTATTTTGTGTGACAAAAATATAAGAAAAAGGGTTGTAGGCATGGGGATCAGATGGAAAGTCCTTCTACATGTTGTCTTTGACCTGTTCAAAGTTATATGCGAAGGGATTCTATAGTAGGTCTATAAATAAGATCCTATGCAAACTATTTGAGTATGACAATTTCTCTATGGCAAATCCTTCCACCATCTCCATGCCTCATATTCTAGATCTCTTCCTCTTCTCCATGCCCAAGAGGTTGGGTAAAAATCAGAGATCAAAGGTTGGTCCCTGATCCTACAAAGGCTGCACGACTAGTTTCTAGATCGAGAGACGAAGGTGCTGCCTTCGAAGATCAGTTCGAAGGCTCTATGGAACAACTTCAGATCTAATCTTTGGAGATTAGATCCAAAAGAAAATGGCATCTAGATCTAATCTGAGTAGATATCGGTAGAGGCCTGGTGTGTGCATGGCTCAATCAGAATCTTGGATCAGTCGTCAGATCATCACAACAGATAAACGATTTATCCGATCAGGTGATAATTATTATCACTATTTTTAATTTATTTTTTCTTCTAATTTTGGATCAATCTAATTAGATTTGAGAACTTTTAGATCTAGTCAGATTATAGAAAAAATTTTAAAATATTTTGCTGTAAATCTGATCCAATCAGATGGATCCTGTGACAGGAAAATCTAGAATTTTTTTCTTCAATTAGTATTAGAGCTGTATTTGCAGTTCCAAATCATGATTAGATTAGATCTAAAATTTTATTTTATAATTTTATTATTTGATTTTCAGATGTTACATGAGATGTAATTAGATCTGAAATCAAAATTACATATTTTAAATTAATATACATATTTGATATATTCAATGCATGTTATAGTCTAGATCTGTAGTTCTATATCATGATAGTTATTCAAATATATTTTAGATTAGATCTGATTTAATTTTTTATGATTTGATCATTTAAGTTTCAGATGTTACATTAGATGTAATGAGATCTGAAACATAAGATCTAATTTAAATTTTTAATATACATGATATAGGCAATGTATGTCTAGACTAGATCTATAGTTTTATATCATAGTCTAGATCAAAATTTTTTTATGAAATGTTCATTTAATTTTTTGAAGATTATATAATTTGATTAGTTAAATTTTAGATATTATATATGATATAATTAGATTTGAAAGTATGAGATGCATTTAGAATTTTATATGTATGACATATGCATTGCATGTCTAGGCTAGTTCCATAGATCAATGCCATAAGTAGTATAGACTAAAAATTTTTATGATGAGATCATTTAAAATTTTATTTTTAGATATTACATTAGATATAATCAGATCTGAAACATAAATTTAAATGTTCAATTGATACATGAGATATATACAAAGCATTCATAGTTTAGATCTTTAATCATATATGAGATATGTGTGTTAGATTAAACTATTTTATAGTATAGTTTATATTTCTGATTAAGGCATTCCCCTTGATCGTCCAGTCATAAGAGTAAAAAGGATTTAAAGGCCCTCTCTTTTCATTCGATAGGGTGTTCTTATGGTGTGTAGGGGTGCTCTGCATTTGCCCTTAATCATAAATCAAAAATTTACTTTTCTATAAAATTCTAGATCCAAAACCCTAGGATCTTTGATGTATGTTTTGTTATTGAATCCTGAATTTAATTAAAATTAAGTTTATAAAATTAATTAAATCTAAAACTTATGAGTTTTAATATCTAAGACACCTTCATAAAATATGGACTTGGATGTGGGTAACTCAATTAGGTCTAGCGGTTGATCAAACTGAATCAAGAATTGGTTAGGTGAGATCAAGAGTGCTTAGATTTGATCAGTCTAATAGGATTAAGTCTAGGTCAAAGTCAACTCACAATCATATGTGGTCGATCAAGTTAAGATCTAATTTGGCTTCGTGGTTTGAGCCTGAATTGTAGGCTAACTCGATCAATTTTGATCAGACAAATTGGTGTCTAAGGTAAGTTTGGCAGATAGAACTAGTGATCTTTAATTGGAAGCTACTCAATCTGAATGCAATCACGATGAGTTAATGGTATATTCCTCCTACTAATCTCACTTACCTGATCAATTAGGTTAATCCAGTTCTGATTTGAGGTGGCTTATGATTCGAGCTAACCCATGCTACTAGGTTAGTCATAATTGTTATGACTAAGTTAAATCGTATCTAAGAGATCTAAATTACATCTCTCTAAGAAAAATATTAAGTCATAGGTCTTCCACCATTGTAGATATGCAAGCTCTTTTCAGGATTGATTATTCTCAGTTGGTTATAGTAGTTCAGTTGTACCAAAAAGATGCAACCATATCTATTAGGCGTTGGATGCTATGGGTTGGAGGATGGGTTAGGCTCAATATTTTGGATAGGATGAGGAACCCAATTCGAAATCCAATTCATGCAAATGGTAGGTCTAACTTAACTAAGAAGTTAAGCAATATTCTGGGCATAGTGAGCTTCATGAATTAGAGACCAGGTTTAAGTGCACCATATTTAAAAAATATTGGATAAGAGTTGTCCACTCATTGGTTGACCCATCATCAATAATTGTTAGATGAGATGATGAGCTAGTCGGTGGGACCGCACCATCCACTAGAAATCAATGATCGCAGAGATTTTTGCATTTCTACCAAAAAAATATGGAGATCCAAGAAAATAGTGAAAGCCTAATTTATTTAAAAAAAAAAATTAAATAAATTGGTCAAGTCAAAGTACAACTATAACTAAAAATTTTGACTCTCTATAGAAAAATATTTATGACTAAACCCCAAGCTCGAATCTCAGATACCCACAAACTGACCAGACCAAATTACAAGAATTGGTTAAGAAACTTCAAAATTATTTTGAGTTCAAAAAAGCTGATCTATGTATTGGATCACGATCCTCCCATTTTATCAGTACGTCTGACTGCGGATCAAAGAGCATCTCATGAAAGTGATCGGACGAAGATAACAAGGTCAGATGCTACATATTGGGCTCAACGTCTGATTAGTTGCAGCGTCAATATGGAGACATTAAGGTTACATGCCAAATATTGGCTCACCTATAAAAGTTATTTGGTGAATAGAGTCACGCAGCACGTTATCAAGTCTCAAGAAGACTCTTTAAGGCGTAGTTGCGTGATGGATAGTCGGTCAAATATCATTGCCTAACAATGATCAAGGACCTAGAAGAGCTTGAGAAGCTTGGTGTCTTGAAGGACAAGGATCTACAGATTGATGTGATCCTATAGTCCTTGAGTAATTTGTATGGATAGTTCATCATGAACTTCCATATGAATAAGCTCCAGTGCACCTTGGCCAAGTTAATGAACAGTTGGTTACTGCTAGCAGACTTTGAAGGGTTCGAAGGGCTCATTCTTACTATGGAGCAGACTTCTTTTGAGAGAAAGTCTTTTGGAAAGAAGAAGAAGTCTGCGAAGAAGCAAAAAATAGAAGAAGAAAAGAAGGTCGAGCTGAAGAAGAAGTCTATGGAGAAGAAAAAGTATTTCCACTGCAACTCCGATGGTCATTGAAAGCAGAACTGTCCTACATACTTAGCCAGCCTAAAGAATAAGAAGAAAGGAGGATCAAAATGATTTAGGAATAGTATCAACGAAAGGTATCTACCATACCTTAGGCTAGGTCATATAGCTCAGGACATTATTAACAAATTGGAAAAATCTAGACTAATGGGTCTGTTGGCTTTCGAGTCATATACGATTTATGAATCATGCCTTTAAGACAAATTAACCAAGCTTTCTTTGTAGGACATGAAAAAGGGCCACAGATCTACTTGCCTTGGTACATATAGTTGTGTGTGGTCCATTCGATGTGTCGATTAGAGGTAATTATATCTATTTTATTATCTTTACTGATGATCTATCTTGGTATGGATATGTGTATCTAATGTGACATAAGTCTGAAGTCTTTGAAAAGTTCAAAAAATTCAGACATGAAATGAAAAAGCAAATCAGAAAGTTCATTAAGATTCTTCAATCAGATCGAGGAGATAAGTATCTTAGTAGAAAATTTTTGGACTATCTCAAAGATAATGGCATAGTCTCATAATGGACTCCACTTGAAACACCTCAACTCAATAGAATTTTTGAATGAAGAAATCAGACACTATTAGATATGGGCCAATCCATGATAAGCTTCATGGATCTTCCTACGTTTCTTAAGGGACATAGTTTAATGATAGCTATTGATTTACTGAATAGGGTTTCATTTAAACTATTTCTACCACACCGTATGAGATATGGTATGATAAGAAGCCAAGTCTGAGTCATCTCAGAATTGAGGTTGTCCGATGGCAGATAAGTTAGAGTCTATATCCCTTAAAGCTTGATTTATTGGATATCCTAAAGAGTCATTAGGATATTACTTCTATCTTTCGGAAGACCACAATATGATATGAGTTGACATGCCATTTTTATTAAAAAATAGTTTGTTCAAAATGATGGCATTGAAAATTAAATTAGGCTTAAGGAGAAAGTCTCCAAAGAGCAACGAGCCAAGAAAACTGAGGAACCCAGTCAGTCTAAGCCAACCTTAACACTATCTCCTCCACCTCATAGATCAAGATTTCTCGTTCTCTTGAGAGGTACTTAGAAACTATTCAAGAGAATGTAGAAAAAATATTCCTCATAGAAAATGGGGTTCATGCTGATGATCCCAAAATCTATGATAAGACGATATCAGATATCGACTTCGAGAAATGATTAGAGGCAATAAAGTTAGAAATTAACTTAATGTACTCAAACCAAGTCTGGACCTTGGTAGATCCATCTGAAGGTATAGTACCTATTGGGTGTAAATGGATCTTCAAGAAAAAATAGGTGCAGATGAAAATGAGGAGATATTTAAAGCTAGGCTAGTAGCAAAAGGGTATAGTCAACGCAAAGACATTGACTATCAGGATAACTTCTCGCCAGTAGCCATACTAAAATCTATCCACATAATTATTTATTGTTGCAGCCTATTTTGATTACAAAATTTGGTAGATGGATATGAAAACGATGTTCTTAAATGGATATCTTGAGAAAGATATTTATATGGAATTGCCGCTTGATTTCACATTCAGTGATGGTGATCACAATGTTTGCAAGCTGCAAAGATCCATTTATGGACTAAAGTAGGCATCTCAAAGTTGGAATGATCATTTCAATGATGTAATCAAATCATTTAGTTTCATCAATAATAAGGAGGAGCCTTATGTATTCAAATTAATCAGTGAGAGTGCTGTTATCTTTATCGTACTATACGTGAATAACATCCTCTTAATCGAGAATGATATTTCAATGTTGACCTCGATCTAAGTATAGTTATCTAAGAAGTTTTTTATGAAAGATCTAGAAGAAACATCCCTCATTTTGAAAATTAAGGTCTATAAGGATAGATCGATGAGGATGATCGATGGGGATGTGGGGTCTCTCACAGAATATGGACAGAAAGGAGGTACTGAAGAGGTTCAACATGGAGAACTCTAGGTCCAGGGGTTTACAGACTCAGATTTTATGTTTGACATAGATGATCAAAAGTCGACATCTAGGAGTCTGTTAGTATGCAATGATGGTACTGTAAGTTGGAGGAGTTTTAAGCAGACAATGATAGTAGTTTTCAAAATATCCATGATTACCTCGAAAAATGATACATCAAGATTAAGAGAGTCGACATCGCAGACAAAGCGATTGATCCACTAATAAAGTTTTTAAGCCAGTAGAAGATCAAAGCCTACCTTGAGAAGATGTGACTTAGATTTGTAGCTAATTGGCTTTAGGTCAAGTGGGAGTTTGTTAGATGTGTGCCCTACAAGCCAGATTGACCGACACTTGTAAAATACTTTCTAGGAGCATTTTCATAATTTTAACTTAAAGTTAATAAATGGGTTAATTATTCTATCATATTGTGTATTAAAGTATCTGTAATACATCCTTTAAGTTAACAGGTATAATAACACATTCTCAAAAGTTGAGAATTTAAGGCACGTGTTATCATAATTAACTCATAAACTACTCTCAATCATAGGATCATCATAAGAATAATGATCGATCCGAAAGATCAGTGTACGATCACTTTTCTAGAGTAGATGAGTCTTGAGTCTATAGTATGAAGACACCAGAGCGAGAGTATAGGTACTTGTTGAGAATGAGGGTACTAAGCATGACCACCTCGAGCAGTTATAAAGGAGTCTAACTTCTCGTCGATGACTAGCTCGATGCTGCAATGTATCTGGTTCTTTGATCTAAGGTATATCAATAGTTTACCTTGAGGGTGTTATAGTTTAACTATACTATAACTCAGTCTCCTAGCCATTCGAAATTCTGAGGTGTATGTTGGCTATAGCATGTTTATTATAGGAATTGGATCGCACCAAGATGGAATCTATTAAGCTTGGTAGAGGAGTGGTCCTATGATGATCATGAGATCGAGTCCTAAAACCCATGGCCATGGTAGTGTGCAATAATAGAAAGAAGTTTCTATTAGGATTTCACATCGAACTCGAATCGAATGATTCATTCATATGATAGGGGGTGGGTTTGATGAGGTTCACCTTAACCCTAATCTTATCAAGGCTCATGATATAAGAATACAAAGATACAGGTAGCTGCATCAAAAGGTTCACTATTCAGTTCTAATGGGTTGCCACCATATATTGCTATGTGTCATTGGTGGATTTTGGAATCAATTAGAATTGTCTTGATGATCGATGATTTTAATTAGATGAATCAAAAGAGTTCTTATCCATCAAAAAATATTTTGATGATGTCGATGATGGAGATCACAATATATCCCATTACCATATAGAACTGAATCTAACTGGATCACACAAATAAGAGTTTGGATCTGAATGTCATCAATTGGACTAACCTAGATCGATTGATTTGGATTAGTCCAATTAGGTTCAAGAAAATCGTGCCAGCACACAATTGAGCCTAATATTCTTCTTCTATAGTCTTTCTGGTTTGTCTTGACTGAGCCAAATTGGATTTGGCTCATCCAGAAGCCTTGTATATATTTATCCTAATCTGATTGGAGCTTATCCTAGTCAGAACAGACTTGTCCTGATCAAAATAAGGCTTATTCTGATGAGATCAGGACTTGTCCTAAAATCATGAGATAAAATTTGGATAAGCCTCTCTCAAAAATTCTATAGGGATTTATCTTGATCTGACTTGATCTTGTCCTGATCTGATCAAAGCTTGTCCTAAATTCCATAAGATGTAAAGAGGATAAGGATTGTCTTAACCAGATTACTGCTTGTCCTAAAATCATAAGATGAAATTTGGACAAGCCTCTCTCAAAAATTCTGTATGGATTTATCATGATCTGACTGGACTTAGTCCTGATATGATCATGGATTATCCTAACTTGATTAGGACTTACCCTAATTCCATTGGATAGGACTTAAAAAGGGTGTGTCTTAAATCCTATATGATGGGAATAGGACAAGGGTCGGGAGTTGACCCATATGTAGGAAAGAAGGAAGAGGGGGAGTGCACCTCCTAGAGATTTTCTAGGGCACATCCCCTCGGCTGTGCGCCTCATATGGATAAAAGAGGAGTCCCATTCAAATGAAATTTGAATGGGTCAAAGGATTTGAATTTGATTCAAATCCTAGGGAGATAATTGCTTGCGCCTAAAACATTCTTATCCTCCCATCTCTATGCCATTTTTTTAGTATTTTGTGTGACAAAAATCTAAGAAAAAGGGTTGTGGGCATGGAGATCAGATGAAGAGTCCTTTTGCATGTTGTCTTTGACATTTTCAAAGTTATATACGAAGGGACTCTATAGTAGGTCTATAAATAAGATCCTGTGCAAATTGTTTGAGTATGACAATTTCTCTACGGCAAAGCCCAGCCTCTCCCACCATCTCCATGCCTCATATTTTAGATCTCTTCCTCTTCTCCATGCCTAAGGTGTTAGGTGAAAATCAGAGATCAAAGGTTGGTTCCTGATCCTGCAAAGGCTGTGCAACTAGTTCCCAGATTGAGAGATGAAGGTGCTGCCCTCGAAGATCAATTCAAAGGCTCTATGAAACGACTTCAAATCTGATCTTTAGAGATTAGATCCAATAGGAGATGGCATCCAGATTTAACCCAAGTGGATACTGGTAAAGGTTGGGCACGAGTGCGCTCAATCAAAACTTCGGACCAATCATCAGATCATCACAATGAGTAAACGGTTTATCCGATCAAGTGATAATTGTTATCACTATTTTTAATTTATTTTTGCTTCTAATTTTAGATCAATCTAATCAGATCTAAGAACTCTCAGATCTAATTAGATCATAGAAAAAAATTTAAAATATTTTACTACACATCTAATCTAATCAGATGGATCTTGCGGTAGGAAAACCTAGATTTTTTCTTCACTTCGGTGTCCCATGTAACATATTTTTTGTGCCCCATTCAAGCATCGACTACATATATCTTTATGGCATATTGAACATGCCATATATCCTTTAGTAGACCAACCAAACAAATCCCCATATGCTGGAAAGTCATTTATCGTCCATATTACAGCTGCATGCAAACTACAGTTATTCTTTGTATATGCATCAAATGTTGCAACTCTATTTACCCAAAAATTAGCTAAATCCTTAATCAGAGATTTCAAGAACACATCAATGCTCATTCCTGGACTATATGGTCCTGGTATTAATAATGAAAGAAAGATGTAAGGTTGTTTCATACATAACCATGGAGGAAGATTGTATGGAATATGAATAACTGGCCAAATGCTATATATGCTAAGAACTGATAATTTGCCCAAATAGGTTGAACCCATCTATTGCCATACCCAATTGAATATTACATAGATCTCTTAGAAATTTAACATATTTATAGTCAAAATATTTTCAAGCTGGTGTATCAGCTGGATATCTCATTTTTTTCATCTTCTACTCTCTTATTATAGTGCCACCTTATATGTTCTATAATCTCGGTTGACAAATACAGCCTTTATAATCTTGGCTTGATTGAAAAATATCTTAGCACCTTGTGTGGGATATTTTTTCTTGTACTTGTTTCAATATTGTCCTTCCATGTAGATGATCTACAAATAGGGCAACACTGTGCATCAATCAATGGCTCCTAATAGACAACACAATTATATTTGCATACGTCATACTTAACATATATTAATCCAAAATCGGACATATACTTTTGACAACTATAAAAGGAATTAGGAATCTCCTCCTTAGCACTTGGAATTAACTCTCTCAAAAAATCAACTAAAGCATCAAATGATGCATTACTCCATCCGAAGGAACCAAATTTAGGATTTCAGGACTAGATCTTAAAATTTTTCTAAGATCAAGCAGTGGAAGACTGAAATAAATTAAAATTTATTCATAAAAATCAAAAAAAATTTAGATCTAAGATCATATTACATGATTGTAGCATGAGATTAAATCAAAAATTAAAAATATTAGAAGTAAAAGATATGTTGATTACATCAACATGGATCTATACTAGATCTATTGCAGATATGTAACATAGGATTATATCCATATTACTTATGTAAGTTAGATATTCTAACTTACTGATCCAAGCTGAAGGATGAAGCTTTGAGCCACACACATATCCGACCTCTAAGAGATATCCACATCAGCCCACGAATCCCGATCAGAAGTCCGATGCAGAAAATCAATACTATATGGTAGTACTGTGCTGATTCTTCTTAGACGATCGATCCAGTGCTTCTTTTTTATAGATTTAGACTCTCCAAAGATCAAAAAGAAGAGGAGAGAATTCAGATCTGAGACACTCAAAAAATCTCAAAAGTAGAGGAAAAAAGGATGAATGGAAGAAACCCTAGAAGAAGACCCTCTTCTTCTTCCTTCTTCTCTCACCTAGACATCTAGATTGGTATCTATGAAAATTCAGCACCCAAGAACCTTTTTTCTGTAATTTTTACATGCCCAAAACCTCTCTTTATGGTCTGCAATCTATCCAGAAATTAGACCAAAATGAGTCATATATATAGAGATATGGAAGAATCTTGTCTAGATTAAATTTCTAGACAAGGTAGGACTATATTTGGCAAGTTGTTGGGGTGCCCAACACTTGGACGCTCCCTCCTCATTCCATGCCATGGACCACCTGGTAGGCGCACAAAAACTTTCTTTTTCTATAATAGAAAACTAGAAAAAAGATCAGGTGGGGGCGGCACAAAGGAAGGAGTTTTAGTTTGTTAGGACACTACTAGAAAAAGGATACTTAACAAAGGACAAAATCCATTGCTAAACTATTTAGCAATGGATTAGCAATGAATTAGCAATGGATTTACGTGTGTTGTTAAATTTCTCATAGCTAATTAGCAACGGAACTCATATATGTTGCTATTCCGTTGCTAAATTTTTTTAGCAATAGAATAGCAACAGAATTATTTCGTTGCTCATTTTTAAATAACGAGTTTACAAAATAAATAATTTTCATAGCTCTTTCATCACAAATCAGTTGCTAATCCATTATTAAACTTTTAAATTTTTATTACTAGTCTATTGCTATTCTATTGTAAAGCTATTGCTATTATTTTAATGTTCTGTTGTAAATCCATTTCTATTCAGTTGTTAAAGTAGTATTCCATTGCAACTCTATTTCTATTTCATTACTTATTTTTTTTGGATTTTATTGTAAATCCATTTCTACTATGTTGCTAAAATTTTAATATTTCATTGTAATTTTATTTTTAAGCCATTGCATAAATTTTAAATGTCAGTTGCTAATGTACTATAAATTTGTTGCTAATTCATGCATTTTAAAAAAAAATTTTGTTGCTAAAGTGCTATTTTTTGACATCCAACAACAACCATGATCATTTTAAGCCATCCAATAACAATACCAATTTTTCATTCAATGACATCAAAAATTTAATAAAGTACCTATATTAAAAAGTATGAATAGTATATCAAAGCACGCATAAAGTATACATGGTATCAAGATAAAGTACATATACCCAATAAGGTTCTCATACATAAAACAAAAGATAATAAGAAATGAAGTCTATGGAGTTCCTAGGTGCATATCACTGCCACCGGTGTTTTGTCCATCTCTATTGCCCTCCGATGCATGATGCTCCAAAGTAGATGCCTAACATCATACATTAAAAATAATAAAAATGATAAAAAAAAGTATAAATAAAAAAAAATAAAAATAATTTTATTTTTATCTCTTGTGGAGCTGAAGATGGTGCAATAGGAGTACGTTGTGTGTTCATTGGTAGACGTATCCAACCAAAAGAGCAATCCATCAAATACCAGCCAATTTCATGGTGCAACCCATAAGAAGATGATGTTATTTTGAACTCCTTTGATTTGGTTTTGGCCATAATAGAAAATATCAGCTAATGTCTTGTAGACAAAAGGAATAAACCAAAATTTATGCCTCTTTTTTGCAAAAAGGAGAAGGAATGGAACCATCATGTAAAGTATTGCTTCGCTCTTGTTAACATGCTAAAGAGCCCTATGCAATTTTAATTTGTCGACCATGCTTCTCTTAGAGTAATCTAAAGTTTTTGAGATTTAAAATTTTGACCAAGAAGTATAGACAAGCAACAAATTGGGCTACTAATAAAGATAAAATAAAAAATAAAGTTTTTTTAATTATATTACCTATACGACAGCTACATGCAAAAGCAAGCCCTGAAGTCCAACAGCAAGTGAGGATGTGACCATGATTCTAGGACCTATAATAAATTTGACTATCATGGCAAACATTGCAACCAAATAGCCATATGAAATAAATTTTGACTGCTGAGCTATGAAGGTTCCTGCACCCAGAAAAGATTAGTTCAAAATTTAATTTAATGAATTTTGACCTAATTCTTTGGTTGAAGGTTCAGAATTACTGATCTATGGTGCATGATGATGCCAATTTATAAAGTTTTAACTTAATGAATTAATAATTACTTTGCTTAACAATATAAAGTAACAACTAAAATTACTACAATATAAGATTTATAATATAAAGCTTGATAAGAGATCCATGCATGGATGATATAACATGCCAAAGCAAAATAACATAAGGACAACAAGGATTAGAAAACTGAACATGCATAAACCATTGATATGGATAAAGAAAAAAGCTAATATTCAACTCAAAAATAATGAGAATTGGCAACTCAGGCAATCCAACACATGGTCCAGGTCCAAAAGAAAAAGGAACAAGCTTGCTTATTATGAATAATTTAGGTAATTCATATTTTGGAAATTGAACTGCACCAACTAAAGACTATAACAAGCAAAAGATAAGATAAACATGTATTCGTAAACCTGGTGGAATAAACAAAGTTAGATTATAATAAAATTTGATAGGTTTTAGCTCTTCATACTTCTCTTTGAATGAAGCATTCTATTTGGTTGCCAACTCGATAACATTATCCAAATTTCTCTGCATTGCAACCTTCTCCATTTCTAGTGATTTAATCTACATAAAATAAAAATAATTCAATCGTAATACAGCTTTAAGATCTTAAACTTGAATAGTATACTTGACCTATAAAGAACCTGATCCTGGAGTTGTTTGATCACAAAAATTGCTTCTGACTCTCTTGCAGTTAAGCTTTTATTTTCACAAGATGCACTCCCACTTATTTCACTCACTGAAGAGATGAAACTTGTCCTTCCAGGAGTGCTTTCTGATTCCACAAACTTGCTGGTTGCACTTTCAGATTCACTCTCCTTATTCATTTTCTGCATGGAAGCAATGTTATATTTACAAGTAAGCAAAGGGAATACAACATATAAGCAGATATGGGAAAGAACGAGAACCTGAGCATCATATTCTAAAATATTGTCCTCATATTTTGCATGATTTACTACCAATCCACGACCTTCCTATAAGTAAGTTAGGCAATTGAGTGTCGAACTTCTAAATCAAATGGAGGAAAATAATGAAATGGTAAAGACACCAGAAATGAACCATCCACCTTGACATGCATTTTTCTTCTGCTAGAACATGCAACAAAGCATGTGCATCAGGAAGAAGAAAGTCCTTGCATTCATTTTGATTCTCAGCACTATCAGGTAAGCAAGCATCACCATTATTTTCATCCATTGTGGTTTCATTTTCATGCATTAATTCTTCAATCAGACAAAATATAAAAGGCAATGCCAAAGATAAGTACCGCTGCTAGTAATCAGGTTAGAGATTTTAGAATTATTTTACAATTGGCACATGCATGATAATTTGGTATCTTGCAAAAAGAAAAACACAGAGAAAGAAACAAAAAGAAGAGAAATGAAGGAATACTTTAACCTTAAAATGTAGAGTGGTCATAAAAGATACTGGGAGAAAAATTATTCTGTATTTAATTTATAAACCATTAGAAGGAAAGATGTTTTGCATTAAATCCAGCATATACCTAATTAATGAAGAAGGCATTGAAACTCTTATCTCAGTTTATTTTGTTAGAAAAAAAAAGGCTAAGAAAAGGAGATTAAATTTCTCATCTATAACATACAAATAAATTAATAGGCATCCAATAAAAATTAGGCATTATGGCAGCTCGAGCAAAAGAATGAAAAGCTAGACCAAGAAACAAAACCACATGGTCAATTAGGGAAATAAAAAATGTAAAATGACAATAATCTAAAACTATAATAAGTTAAAATCATATGGATCAAAATATCACCAGCATGGCTGAAAAGAATTGAAAAGAAAAAAAAAATCATACCTATTTAATTTCTCGTATTTCCCTTTTTTTCTATCGATTTTTTTCTCTGCTTTCCCCGCTTTTCCTATGCTTTGTCCCTCCTCAGGAGCTTCGACCTAGTGGGAGGCTTGGAGCAGCCGAAGAGGGGCTGGGGGAGGAGGTCCGGCTGCCCACCAGCCACTGAGCGAGAGCACCCGGGCCCCCAAAATTGGGTCGTAGCATGGGACCAGCACCAGCTTCATAGTGTCCCGCAGCATCGCATCACCAAAGATCCACTAGAAGAATACCTCATCGTCGCCGTCAGATCGCTGAAAAATCCTGCAATGGAAGCCTTGCTCATCGGAGGTGGCAAGCTGGGGCGATTCTCTGAGAGGAGGCAGTGGGCCTCGTTGGTAGAGAAAAGTGGGTGGCCATTGGAGGTCCGAACGAAAAGCATGGTGACGAGGACCTCGTTGGCGCCAGATCTGGTGGCCAGGTCGAAGAAGTCTGTGATTCGAGAGGCGGGGTCATCGGAGAGCTTGCGAAGAAAGGCCCCGAGGTGGGCGAGTAGGCCGTTAGAGGTGGAACCGCCTTCATCAATGGAGAGGATGCAGACCCTTCCAGCGGTGGAAGAATAGATTGGGTTCGTGGTGGCCGGAGAGAAACTTGTTCTCGAGAATGAAGAAGATCTCATGGCATAGCTTGTCCACATCGAGGCTCGGCTCCATCCAGGCGTGATGCGGGAATCGAGGCCAGGGTGGATGGGGATGGGGAGGGGGGGTTCCCTTCTCCTTATCGATGGCCTACACCATGCCGTCGCTCACCAGCGCCTGCCACCGCGTCACCTTCTCTTGCTCAATTAGTGATGTATCGGCCTTGATGGCCCGGATGGAGGCGATCAAATCATCGGAGGCACCGAACAGGGCAGTGACGGGGGCGGGGATCGACGTAACAACCGACGGGAGCAGTCGGAGCACTCCTAATCGACGACCAAGGCAAGGACCTCCGACGGTTGGGCGAGGCAAGGGGCGTGCTGTGGGGTGGCGCAGGTCCGACAGAGCAACACCTCCACCTCCGTCGGTGTCGCCTTGTAGACCATGCAGATGCCATCAACGTTGCAGGGGAGATCACAGGTCGGGGCCATCGAAGAAGGCGATAGAAAGTGATCGAGCGAGCGAGGAAGAGAAGGAGAGAGAATGAGATCTTAGGCTTAGGATTTTGGTGGGAAAATGGGCGAGGAGAAAGAGGGGTGGGGTTTTGGAAGAAGGGAAAAAGAAAGTGTGTAGGATTTCGAAAAAATAGGGAGGGTTTTGAATTTCCCCACCTCCACGGGGAAAGTCGGAGGTCCACTTGCTACATGCTGATCTAGTGCGAGGTTTCTAAGGACTAAATAAAAAATAAATAAATTATTTTTTAAATAATAAAGTATCTACAGATTGGAAATTTTTTTTTTATTTTTTTTCTATCATTTGAAAATCTTAGAAGATTCTGAAATCACGTTAGTATTTTTATTATTTTTTATTTTTTTATAAAAACTAAATAATTTATCTATTGTATTATTTTTTTATTTTCTTCATGATTCTTACTTAAATTTTATTAAAAATAAAAAAAATTAATATAAAAGATTAAGTCAAACAATAAACATATAATTGATAAAACTATAAAGAAAATTTATAATAACATATAAATTCTAGACAAGCAACTACTAATAAAAATAAATATTTATGAAATCTAATACTATTAATTGATCATATCTCTCTTCAATAATGGAGCCTGAATTACTTATATTTTTAGAGAGAGGAAGAGGAGAGAGAAAAGAGAGAAAACATCATGCTAATAGAAAGTTATATTTTTTTAGTTTTTAATTAGCAAGAACCTTCTGCAATATTTAGCAACTATTTTTAGATTTATTTTTATTCTATTGTAAAATTTTCTTATCTAATCTATTGTAAGTCAGTTGTAAATTTATTTTTTCAATATTAGCAATGAAATTAAATATTTCATTGCAAATCCATTGCCAATTAACAACGGTTAGAAATAAATTCTATCTGTTGCTAAATTTTTATTGTAAAACTACATATTTCTTATAATATTTAGTTGCTAATCCATTGCAACTCCATTGCCAATAATACGTAGGAATCTCTTGCAAAATTTAGCAACAGTTTTTAGATCCGTTGTTATTCCGTTGCAAACTTTTCATTTTTAATCCATTGTAAATCTATTATAAATTTATTTTTTTTAAGATTAGCAACTGAATTGAGCATTCTATTATAAATCCATTGCTAATTAATAACTGATTAGAAATAGATTCTATCTATTGCAAAATTTTTGTTGTTAAATAATATTTTTTCTTGTAGTGAGATTCTATGATATAGAGTCCAAACAAACCACAATAATTTACCTTCTATAAACTTGGTCTATAACTTATTTCAAATAAAAGAGAGAGAAGGAGAGTGGGCGTGCGTGAACCATTAGGAAGAGAGGATTTTACACCAAAATAGAGAGAGTGTGAGATGTGAGGGGCATGGGGCAAATGTGGTGCAAAGATGGAATCCTAGTCCTACTAGGATTCTATTTATGACTTGGTCAAAAATTAATTTTTTAAACCAAATTAAACTAGAAGTAAACCAACCCAATTAAATTAGCTTCTAACCTAATTAAGAATATAATTAAATTAAATTAAATTATATTTAATTTTAATTTAATTTTTTAATCAAATTAAAAAATTGGGTTGATCCAAGTCCTAGTTGAACTAGGACTAGTTCTTCCTTACACTTGGCTTATCAAATAAACCAATTGAACTTGATCCAATCAAGCCCAAATTAAATTTAATTAAATTATATTTAATTATACTTAATTTTAGTCCTTTGGCTTAATCAAATTAAGTCAATTAGCAATTGAATTGCTAATTGATTCTCCTGTAATATTTACACTAGATTAAACATCAATCGTATTGATCGTTTAACCTTAGAACCATTCTTAATCATTGATCAACCGTCCAATCGGATCGTAAACTCTAATGTGTGTAACTTTATAGGTCTAAACTTAAGTCGATGGTATGAAAATAAATTTTTATACCAATCGATGTGGCTATCTCACAATAGTATCCAATGGCTGGATATGTCGAATATGTAGAACAACATCCTTAAAACACATGTGGATATAGTTTTCATATAATTCATTCTCTTGACCAAAATACTCGTAGAACATCTTAGAGTTCAACTGTCAACTCTGATCAGGCTATCTATATTATATTTTAAAATATCAAATTTATCTCATGAATTATCCTGACCAAAGTTTTGTTATATTGAAATACAGTGATACATTCTTCTCCAACTCTTGGAGTGATCAATCCCATCTTGATCACACATCAACTTTATAAGTACTTGATTGTACCTAGAAGCCTTTCATTACTAAATTAAAAATTTAGTTAGTCTAATATCAAAGCACAGTAAGTTGCTTGCAAGCCACTGAGATGATCTCAGATCTAGGAAATACTTATACCAATATCCTATAAGAGACACTCTTAACAGTAGAATGATCTGGAGTTGGTCATGTTCAATGATGATGTACTTTTATATCTCACGTGTATGTCATATCGGTGTCTCCATATTCTTTGGTTAAGAGAACAACCAACTTATATGGCATATAGCGACCTATGCTCGATAGATATTGTCGTTCTAATTAATAGCCTATTATTTGATCGTGAACAGTTTTAAGGATTAATCGATAAATTCTCTCTTTATCAAACTTAAATAGTCCTAAGGATTTCATCACAATAATGGAGTCTATTAGAAGATAAAAATTTATGATGAAAAAAGTTAAAAATATATTTTATTAATAAATTAATTAATTATAATTATAATGCAGCATAACCATCAACAGGCTGATTATTGGCTTTGGAATATATTTTTCAACAACTTTCACTTATCCTAAAGCCACTCAGCACAGTATCTAATATCCATCTTCAATTTATGGTTGTTGAACTTCTTAATAGCCAGGATTTTAGTGAAGGGGTCGATCAAGTTCTTCTTTCTATCGATCTTTTGAAGATTGACGTCATCTCAATCCATGATTTTTTGGATCAGGTGGAAGTGGCATAGAATATGTTTCATCCGCTGGTGTGCCTTCAATTTTTTTGCCTGAGCTATGGCACCAATACTGTCATAGTAAAGCAAGATTAGACCATCAAGGGGTGGTGCTACTCCGAGCTCGGTGATGAACTTCTTCAACCATGTAGCTTTCTTCATGGCATCTGATGCTGTGATGTACTCTACTTTGCAAATAGAGTCTGCCATAGTATGCTATTTGAAACTCTTGTAGCAGATGGCTCTATTATTCAGAGTAAAGATATAACCCAACATGCTTCTACTGTCATCATGATCAAATTGAAAGTTGGAGTCTATAAATCCTATAAGTTTCATATCTGACTCACTATATACCAACCATTGATCTTTAATATTTCTTAAATACTTAAGGATGGCTTTAACTACTTTCTAGTAATTTTTTCTAGGATCAAATTAGTATGTACTCACTACTCCTAGTGAGTATGCCACATTTGATGTCATACATGTCATGGAGTACGTGATAGATTCCACTATCGAAGCATATGAGACTCTATTCATATGCTCTCTCTCTTCAAAAGTTGTTGGACAATTCTTTTTAGAGAGAGAAACTCCATGGCCTATCGGGAGATAGCCCTTTTTCGAATTCTCCATACTGAACCTCTTCAGCATAGTATCTATGTACGTGAACTAAGATAATCCAAGCATCCTTTTAGATCTATCCCTATAGATCTACATTCCTAGGATATAGAATACTTCACCCAAGTCCTTCATGAAGAACTGAGATGATAATTAAACTTTTATTTCCTACAGTGCGAGGATGTCATTCCTGATTAAAAGAATATCATCCATATACAAGATAAGAAATACCACTACTGGATCATTTATCCATTTATAAATACAGGGCTCTTCTCCGTTCTTAATAAAGCCATACATTTTGATCATCTTATCAAAATACATATTCCAACTCTGAGATGCCTGCTTCAATTCATAAATGGATCTCTAAAGCTTGCAAATCTTGAACTAATCTGTAGTTGTGAACCTCTCAGGTTGTATCATATACACCTCTTCGGTCAGCACTCTATTCAAAAAAGCTATCTTCACATCCATCTGCTAGATCTTATAATCTAGATGGATAGTTATCGCAAGCATTATTCAAATGGATTTGAGCACTGCCATAGGAGAGAATGTCTCATCATAGTTAATACTATAATATTGATGATACTCTTTGGCAAATAGACGGACTTTATAGGTCTCCACCTTTTCATTTACACCCCTCTTCCTTTTTAAGATCCACTTACACCTAATGAATTTAATCCCTTCGGATGGGTCAACTAATGTCTACACATCGTTGATCTTCATGGACTTCATTTTGGACTTTATGGCTTCGAGCCATTTTTCGAAATCAGATCTCTGCATTGTATCCATATAGATGATCGGATCCTCATCGTTCTCATAAAGTTTGATAGGATCATCATTTTGGATCAAGAAACATAGTATCTATCCAGCTGATGCAGTATTCTATCAGATCATCTTAATGATGCAGGTTTATTAGGCTCCAGATCTGATCTAATTAAATTCGACTTAGGTTCAGCTACAGGTGTTGGTCTTTCTACCTGTTAAACTTCATCAAGTTCAATCTTAGAGGCAACAATTCCTTCACCAAAGAACTTCTTTTCTAAAAAGATTATCTTAAGACTAACGAATATCTTTTGTTCATCAGCATGGTAGAAAAAATATTCTTTGATCTTTTTTTGGTATCCTATGAATGTGCACTTGTCAGACCTAGGTCTAAGTGTATCTATAACTAACCGTTTGACATAAGTTAGGCACCTTCAAATTCTAAGGTATGAAAGTGTTGGCTTACGCCCTGTCTATATCTCATATGGAGTCTTAATTACAAACTTACTTAGAACTCTATTTAATAGATAGCAAGCCGATTCAAGTACATATCCCCAGAAGGATATCGGCAAACTGGCAAAATCCATCATGGATTGGACCATATCTAACAGAGTTCGATTCCTCCTTTCAGAAACATGGTGTTCCTGAAGGAGTCCATTGGAATAGAATTTTATTCTCTCCTAGATATATAAGAAACTCACCAAAAAGGTATTCTCCTCCTCGGTCAAATTGAAGAGTTTTAATACTCTTTCTAGTTTATTTTTTTACTTCACTTCAGAATCATTTGAATATTTCAAATAAATCTGACTTGTATTTCATCAGATAGACATATCCATATCTGGATAAATTATCTATGAAAGTGATGAAATAAAAATATTCATCTCTAATACTTGTGCTCATTGGTCCATATAAATCAGTATGTCTAGACCTAAGAGCTTAATGGCTCTCTCATCTTTTTCAGCAAAAGATGACTTAGTCATCTTTCCAAGAAGATAGAACTCATAGGTTGGAAGTGATTCACAATCATTGACTTCGAAGATTTTCTCTTGAATCAACCTATTTATCCTATTCTTATTTATGTGATCTAGCCTATAGTGCCATAAGTAGATATCTAACACACTATCTAATGTAGGATGCTTGCTAGTAGAATAAACTACATTAATAGGTTGTGATAATATATACACACCATTATTTAAATGTCCAAAGAAAATAGTAACACTATTCATAATGATATTATAAAACTATTTTTTTATTAAAATTTCATAATTATTTTTGGCCAAAAGGCCTACAAAAATGATATTTAAAAAAAAAACTTGGACAAAAATGACAATCATCAAAAATAATAGTATGGAACTCAAATACAAGTTTCAAGATTTCTAATGCTAGAACTAAAACTGGTTTTTCATCTCCAATGTTCACGAATCTCTCATCTTGCTTGAATCTTCTACTGACCTACAACTCTTATAACGAATTATAAATATAGTAAGGGCTACTAGTATCCAATATCCAGTTAGTAAAATCATAAATAAAGAAGTTACAAAAAGTTATCATATAAATACCTTGCTCGACAATAGCTTGCTTCTTTCTCTACCTATTCGAATCGAGAGAGGCAATGTACTGAGAATAGTTTCTCTTTCAGTACCCCCGCTTCTTGCAAAAGAAGCATTCAGCTTGACTCTTATCAGGCTTGATCTTCTTGATTTGATCCTGCATAGATGTTCTAGCCTGAACTTGTACCTTCTTATCCTTCTTCTTCTTATTCTTCTTTTTTTTCTAAAGGATCGAGAACCAGAAGATGAACCTTCCACTAAGTTTATCGACTTCTTGTGGAGTTGGTGATCCTTTTCAAATTTTTGAAGCAACCCCAGTAACCCATGGTAGTCTACTTCAGGCTTTGTCATTCTGAAATGAGTGAGAAATGAGAGATAGGACTTAGGCAGCAAGTTTAGTATTACATCTTTTCCAAGCTACTTATGTAAGAAAAAGCCGAGCTTGCTCAATCGCTCTATCAGCTCGATTATGTACAGTACATAATCAGTGATAGAGGCTCCATCCTACATCCTGGCATTAAAGATGACACAACTAGTCTTGTGTCTTTCAATATCATCGAATGTGCCAAAAAAATTCTCTAACACTTGAAGCATATCCTTTGGCTGGGCCATCTTGAATTTGCGATTGAACTCGTCGCTCATGGCAACTAGCATAATGCAGTACACAGTAGTTCGATCACTGAGCCATTTTTGGTAAGTATCTCTGACTATTCCATGTGCATTGAAAGCTGGCTACTCAGATGTAGGATCCATCAACACATATAGAATTCGTTCATGATCTAGGACTATCTTCAATTTTCGGTACCAATCATCAAAGTTGAATCCCATCAACTTATCATTATCTAACAATGATCGGAGTGCTAGAAAAGTGGCCATATCTGCATAAAAAAAATCAAAATTTAATTAGTAATTAATTTATTAAATCTAAATATTTGTACTTTAATTAAAAGATTCTTTCACTATTTTATTCAAATCGATAGCCTCTACTTTCAATTCGAGAAATTATCCTAATTTCTTAGTGGATACTAGAATCCACATAGACTACACAGAGTCTATCTTTAATTGGTCAATCCATGTACATCTAAGGATAGGTTCATAACTAATTATTTTTTTAAATAATTTTTAGTAATTTAATTTTATCTCAATCTCTAATCAGTAGGCTTTGGCCTTCACTGAAAAGATCCGATTAGGTCCAACCATTAACATGACTGTACTTAGTCCATCAAACCAATGAATGACCAAGCCCAACTTTGGTTGGTCAACCTAAGCACCATTTAAAAAGATACGATCAAGAAATCATATTATGAGTGATAATCCCATCAGTCGATAAGCACCAGACCATTGGGCCTCTAATGATTATCCAACTAATGGATCCATTATCATCCACTTAATGGAAGGCGATGATCTGATTATCACCATAACTATTTTATTTTAAAGATCTAATAATTTTAGAGAATTTTAATTTTAAAAAAGAGAGAAGATCAGATGAACCAGCTTGTCATGATCCTTCCATTGGCTTCACCAGGTCAGCTTAAGAAAGACAAAATTATAAGCTGGTCTAGGAGCACCTAAATCAATCATACTGATTTACCTAGCTGACATTGGTCAGCTCGAATAATCAAGTGATCCGATCAAAATATAATTTCACCAAGAGGTCAGGCAAGTTTGATTAGTGAGAGGGTTTGCCAAAGCTTGCCTTAGATACTATCAGAAATGACCAAATAAGTAAGCTGCCAATTGAAGACCACCGATCTGGTTTACCTTAAATACCAACTGATTTAATTAGTCTTGATTAGATCAATCTAACAGTTCATACTAAACCGCGTAGCTAAGAATCAAGTCCATCTTGGATCTCGTTAAAGACATGGACTTGACCAACTATAACTATTGTAATTGATCTAGAAAATTCTTGATCTAATCTAAGATAATAATTAACTAGATTTAGTCAATTCTTTAATTAAGTCTATTCTTTAATCTAATCCTAGATCAAATCCAATTAATGGATCTAATCTCCACTAATTCATTTAACCCAATATGTTATGATTTATGTCTTAAGATCTTCAATTCACAATTCTAGATCCTAATCAAATAACTTCTTAATTCTTAATTAAATTTTGGGCTGAGGGTTGGGGTTCAGCTTTTTAAAAATAATTTTTATATTTATAAAATATTTTTATAATATAGTTCTACCAACTAAATTGTATATTTGATTCATAATTAAAATGCAAATAAAATAAGCATGAAACTACTTTAGATCTAATCTAAATAGGTTCATGTAAGTAAAATCATTTTAATTTCAATCAATCATAAATTATTTTAGATCAAATCTAATATATTTATGATGATTAAAATTAGATTAACATATTTTTAATCATATCATAAAATTTTTTAGATCTAATCTAAAATTTTATGATTAATATTTTAGATCAGCATGTACTAAGATAATCTCTCCACTATAAGGGATAAGCATTACAGTAGGACAACCTTATAATCAATCCGTGCAATCTAAAATTTTTATTTTTAGATGTAAAACTTTTTTAAATTTAATAAATTATAAATAAAATTAAATCATATCTAATAAATTTATGATAAAAAATAGATCAACATGAACAAGGATAACCTCTCCATTGTAAGGGATAAATCTTACAGCATGACAACCTTATATCAGTTTATGTGATCATAATTTTTAATTTTAAATTTAATAATTAGATTATAAATTAAATTTAATCTAAAAAATAATCTAAACATGCAAAAATAATCATGTAATAATGAACTTAGGCTCTATCAATTGAAGGAATCAGATTTAGAATTTCAGGACTAGATCTTGAAACTTTTCAAGATCAAGCAGCGGAAGACTGAAATAAATAAAAATTTATTTATAAAAACTAGAGAATCCCTAAATCTAAGATTGTACTATATGATTATAGCATGAGATTAAATCAAAAATTAAAAATATTAGAAGTAAACGTTATGTTGATCATATTAACATGGATCTATACTAGATCTATTGCAGATATGTAGCAGAGGATCAAATCCATATTATTTATGCAAGTTAGACGTTCTAACTTGCTGATCCAAACTAAAAATTAAAGCTCCAAGCTGCACATGCATCCGGCCTCTAAGAGATATCCACACAAGCCTACGAACTCCAATCAGAAGTTCGATGCAGAAAATCAGTATAGTATGCTAGTACTGTGCTATTCCTTTTTTGACGGTCTATCTAGTGCTTTCTTCTTTTAGATTTGAACTCTCCAAAAATTAGAAGGAAAAAAAAAATTTAGATCTAAGACACTCTCAAAAAATCTCAAAAGTGGAGGAAAAAGAATGAATGGAAGAGACCCTAGAAGAAGACCCTCTTCTTCTTTTTTCTTCTCTCACCTAGACACCTGGATTGGTATCTATGAAAATCCAATGCCCAAGAACCTTTTCCCTATGATTTTCACATGCCTAAAACCTCTCTCTATGATCTACAATCTATTCAAAAATCAAATCAAAATGAGTCATATATATAGAGATATGGAAGAGTCTTGTCTAGGTCAAATTCCTAGATAAGGCAGGACCATATTTGGCAAGTTATTGGGGCGCCCAACACTTAGGCACCCCCTCCTCATGCCATGCCCTGGACCATCTAGTAGGTGCACAAAAACTTTCTTTTTCTACCATAGAAAATCAGAAAAAAATCAGGTAGGGGGCGGCACAAAGGAAGAAGTTTTAGTTTGTTGGGATTCTATCATATAGAGTTCAAACAAACCACAACAACTTATCTTCTATAGACTTGATCATAACTTATTCTGAATAAGAGAGAGAGAAGGAGAGTGGGCATGCATGAACCATCAGGAAGAGAGGATTCTATGCCAAAATAGAGAGTGTGGGATGTGGGGGCCATGGGGCAAATGTGGTGCAAGGATGGAATCCTAGTCCTACTAGGATTCCATATATGACTTGGTCAAAAATTGATTTCTCAAACCAAATTAAGCTAGTAGTAAACCAACCTAATTAAATTAGATCTTAACTCAATTAAGAACTTAATTAAATTAGATTAAATTATATTTAATTTTAATTTAATTTTTAAATTAAATTAAAAAATTGAGTTGACCCAAGTCCTAGTTGAACTAGGACTAGTTCTTCCTTGCACTTGGCTTATCTAATAAACTAATTAAACTTGATTCAATCAAGCCCAAACCAAATCTAATAAAATTATATTTAATTAGGCTTAATCTCAGTCCTTTGGTTTAATTAAATTAAGTCAATTAGCATTAAATTGCTAATTATCCTCCTGCAACATTTGTACTAGATTAAACATCAATCGTATTGATCATTTAACCTTAAAATAATTCTTAATCATTGATCAACTATCCGATCGAATTATGAACTCTAATGTGTATGACCTCATAGATCCGAACCTAAGTCAGTAACACAAGAATAAATTTCTGTATCAATCAAAATGATCATCTAGCAATAATATCCGACGGCTGGATAGATCGAATGTATAGAATAACATTCTTAGAATCCATATGGATATAGTTTTCATATAATTCATCTTCTTAACTAAAATGCTCGTAGGACACCTCAAAGTTCCACTATCAACTCTACTCATGCTTTCTACATTGTATTTTAACATACCAAATCCATCTCATAGATTATCCTAGCCAAGGTTTTGCTATATTGAAATACAGTGATACATTCTTCTCCAACTCTTGGAGTGGTCAATCTTATCTTGATCACACACCAACTTTGTAAGTACTTAATTGTACCTAGAAGTTTTCTTTTACTGAATTAAAAATTTAATTAGTTCGGTACCAAATCATAGTAAGTTGCTTGCAAGCCACTGAGGTGATCTCAGGTCTAAGGGATACTTATATCTATATCCTATCAGAAACACTCTCAACAGTAGAATACTCTAAAATTGATCACGTTCATTGATGATGTACTCTTACATCTCACCTGTATGCCATACCAGTATCTCCATACTTCTTGATTAAGAGGACAACCAACCTATATGAAATACAGCAATCTATGCTCGATAGATGCTATCATCCTAATTAATAGTTTATTATTTGGTCATGAATAGTTTTAACAACTAATCAATAAATTCTATCTTTACCAAACCTAAATAGTTCTAAGAACTTCATCACAATAATGGAGTTCATTAGAAGATGAAAACTTTTGATGAAAAAAGCTAAAAATATATTTTATTAATAAATAAATTAATTATAATTATAATGCAGTACAATCTTCAATAGGTTGATGATTGGCTTTGGAACATATTTTCTAACACCATCGATACATTATTTTTAGGTGGAGAAGCTTCATAATAGTGGCTAATCTTGACAATTTAGATTCTAAAAATAACTTCTTTTGTACATTATGCAATAATTTTGAGAAAGGGATTTCCCTCCCAACATCTTCTCCTTCAATTTCAGAGGTCTCAATCTTCTTAGTTTGCAAACTTTTAATCATTTTAGCTGCAGTCCAAATATCATTAACCAATCCAATCATATCATCAGATTGAGAAGTATCTAATGAATCTTCTCTTTGATGCCAACCAATGACATCTGGAGCTTCCCCATGAAATGTCGATGTCGTATAATCATGGATTATTTCATGCTTCAACAAATGAAACCTAACATCCTTTTTATTCAAATACTTATGATTTCTGCACTTGATGCAAGGACATAGAATCTTACCACCCTCATCAGAGCATTCAAAGGCATGGTTCAAAAACTCTTCCATTCCTACTTTATATTCATCAGATAGCCTATTACGTATTTGCATCCAACTCTTATTAGGTGCTATTACCTATGTAAAATGTTCAAGTATTGATAAATATTAAAAATAAAATTCCAAGTTTTCAATTTTATAAAATAGTGGTGAATTGGTCTAATACTATACCTCTGTTTAGAGGTCGGAAGGAGTGCAGAGGTTAGTTAAAAACAAGTAATTGAGAAGACAAAGAGAAGAGACAAAACTTACTCAGTTCATCAATTAAAAAGCATCTCTTATTCATCAAATCACATTTCTTTTAGAGCACTATATATACTAAAGTAAAAGGCGATTAAAACAATAATTATTGTACTAAACAATCATAACTAATCAACAATTTGATTTAAGGAGCCTTTGATTTTTCTATCATCACTACAACTCCTATAACAAATCTGAAATTCAACCCTTTAAACCAACTTTCTGAAATCTTATTCATTCAATTTAAATAGCAATGTACCAAAACCAATTTCAAAATACAACTTATGAAAATAGAGATTAGACACATTTTTTGAAAGAATTATCAATTAAACTCCAAAGAACATAAGAAAAACTAATATATCCCATAAGAAAAATGATAAAACACTAGCTCACCAATCTAAATTCTCCCTCAAACTATTACAAATAGCCTAAACATTCAATTATTGATGAATAACAATTTAATTATGGATCAAAAATATGCAAATGCATTAATGTTGAGAATCGGAGTAAACTTACCATTAAAAGAAAGGCTCCTTAAGCATTCATTTACTATATTAAATATACAAAGGCATCATACACAAGATAAGAAAGTAAAAAGCGTAGGACAGGTATTCAGATAGAGAAGACCAAATGTCAGTAATTTTTGAGTCAGTATTCTCTCTAAAGTCACAGTTATTACGCTGACAGATTTTTTTTTCATGGGATCCACGGACATGAGGAGGCACGTACAAAATTTATTAGGATTTTTTCTATGGTAAAGGTATGAGAACGTGAGAGGCATGTGAGGAGAGGGTGGGTATAAAAGGAAGACACAGCAGAGAGAAGAAAAGAGCGATTATGTTTTTTTTTTCATGCGAGAAGAGGAACACGAGGGGAGGCGCATGCGAGAGAAGGTAAGGATAGACGGGGAAGGATGCATGGATGAGTGGTAAAGGAATTTTTTTTTTGTTGGGAGGAGGGGAACGTGTTAAAATGGAAACAGGGCCGCTGGGCTATATTATAATTAGTTCTATATAAGATTTTAGGAGTTTTTTTTTTATTTTTATTTTTGTTGCATGGGATTGTGGGATTCAAAATAGGCGAGGTTGGAAAGATTTAATTCATAAATTTTGGCTAAGAATTTTAGGAGCAAACAATTAGCAAGATTATGAAAATGTTTTTATTGAAATGTGTTCCTAATAATGGTATGTTAGAAATATTTCTAAGATCTATTTGCTTTATATTTAAGAGTGATTTTATAATAATGGTTCATATAAGTGTTTATTGAAATGAAAAAAAACTAATATAACTAACAATACTTTATAGCAGAATGGTACAAATTAACTCCATTTACTTTTATTAGGCCATGTTCTATGCTCACTAGTAGAATTTGCTCCTACATCGTTTATTTTTGTAATGCACCACCTACATTCATAAGAAGCTAAATTATCAACTCTCATGAAAATGCACTTTAACACCTTAACCACTGCCGCAACCTAACCACTCTTCATCATATTCTCCTTTAAATTCTATACTCCTCGACTATTATTATTGTTGGTCATCCCGGTGCATTAATTCATTGACGGTGATTCGATGCTGGCATTGAATACACTAATAATGTTCTTTCGGTTGATCACTATCACATGGATGGAGCAAGAGCCAATCGGCTAGCAAATCGGTGGCACTAACCAATGCCATAGAGAATGATGTCGAGGGTTATACTACTACTCTTTGGCATATTTGTGGTGAGAAGCTTTCTAAGGTGCATGAGTTGGCAACTAACAATGTTGATGGTCTGTGGTTCGATGCATAAACACTTCGATGTTAATTGATGATATTAAAACGATATTAATTGAGGCCATAAGATGATACACATAGACTCTTAATGTCAATGATAACCTATTACTGGAGGGTGGTGAGGGGGTAGGGCAAAGTCCTTCAGCGGCCATGGTCGGCAAAAAGAATAAGTTTAGAGACTAATGTACTATTGTGTAAGAGGGACTGGACAGACATTGGTGAGGACTTCTTACATTATTGGAAGTAGAAATAGGAGACAATAGATATATAATATTCGATAAAAAGACAAAGAAGCTTGAATAGTATATACTACATAGGAGATTAAAAAGATAGAATTTATATAGCCTAAACAAGCAAGAATTAATTGAAATGCAACTGTAATAGATGAATTAGTGAAGTGAGCTTGAATGATATTTGAGACAGTCAGTATATAGGCATCATCAACTCAGAAAGAATAAATAATTATTTATAAAAATCCATATAAATCAAGGAAGGCATATATAAATAATATTCATATTTTAATTCATGCATTTTCAAAGGCCAATGGGAGTAAGGTATGAGAATATTTCTATTATTTTTTTATTTGTCAACTCCTCAACTTATGGCATATATATTGATACTATTGCACAACAGTTTATCGCTCTTTTATAAAAGCTTCTTAATAAAAAGAAATACAGAAATATTGATTAGGCTAAAAGTGGGCCCGGGCTGAGATGACTTTAGATGGGTCTACGCTCGATAGGTTTTGTGACTAGATTTTTGGGCTCAAAAAATAAAATCCCATATATTTTTCGGCCAAGCGTCAACGCAAAATTTATTGTGGCATATGGCTAGGTCCAGGCCCAAGTCCAGACTACTGAGCCCAAGTAAAAGCGATATTTGATCATAGTACCTTGTACATGACACAATTCTTTTAATTGGCAAGATTGAATTTTAAAACCCTCGACTCCTGAAAAACAACCAATTGGAATTGTGCACCTTGCTAGATTTTATTTACCTTATATGCAGATGAAACCACAGAATCTGACATGAAAACAAAGCAACAAATAGGCACCTTAAATACCCACCAACACATTCAACCCTTCTCACTTTGCAAAATCTATAAGTCTAAGTTAGTTAATAACCGGTATCCAGCCACTTTCCCTATAGGTAAAATTCTGAGAAAGTATTTGCCTAAAAAAACTCTCAAAAAACAAAAAATTAAGCATGTAGCTATCAACTAAATCTTAATGAACATATTGGTCTGGGATGAGAATAGTATTTACCATATCCTATTTATGTGGTTCTGATTTATTATGCTCTAATGAACTGTCATGTTTTAAATGGTTTGGTGGATGAGAGTTCATCGTCACCAAACATTACATGGCCCCATACGAATCCAGTTCGAGCGACTCAAGCCTAGGACGCCGAGCTAGGCAGAGTACTATAGACTTTACCAAAAAAAAATTTTCGATCACTAACAACCCTTGGTATACTGAAGTATTGAAACACCTTTTAGGCCTAGGCTCTAAGAAGAAATGAGCCAATTAATAACGCCTCGGCCATTTCTAGCCCTAACATACTGGACCTCCTTCCTCAATTAAGTAGCTAATAGCAAAAGAAGTAATTTAGATCTTGAAATATGTTACAAGATTATTTGCTATAAATTTACCTAATTTTTTGTAATAACATGGTTCATTTTAAAACTAAATTTCATACCATAACAAACCACATAACTAGAATACATAATATATCCCTATTTTCCCTATATATATAAAGTTTATTATTAAAGTGAAAAAAGATATTCTTTTAGTAGGACATAAAAACAAAATCTCCAGCTCATCATACTGCAGCGAGGAGATGAAGGTTGTTGGAGTGCTCCTCAATCGGCAGTGCTATTCATCTTCATGCACCAACTACTGGCAACCAGGCGCCAGGCAATCCATCTAAAGAACTCCAGTGGCCGTGAAAAAAAAAATAGGTGATTGTAGAATTGGACGCAATAAAAGGGCACACCTCCACCAACACACCCCCCCAAAATCCCAAACTAGCAGCGGGACAAGACCTCTCTGTTAGGATTGGTAGGAGCAGAGGCATTGGCACAGTGAGAGCGTGAAGGGCGCACCGGGCCACCTAGCATATCTATTGTGGACATTAACATGACCCATCGAATTATCGAGCAGAAGATCACAGAACCCTCCAATGATGTTCAATTGGAGGTCTTAAGTCACTAGGGCCATCTCGAGTCATATTATTACTGAGATACATCCGCATCCATAATTATAGCTCACGCAACCACATTAGCCTAAGACGATAACTAGTGTTCCCCACTTGACCTTGGATTTACAGTGGCAGGGAAAACCAACAAAAGTGGCATACCAATAGATCCCTTGCACCACACGCAACCCGCCCTTGATGCGTTGATACATGGTTGATTCTCCCCTGGGTTAACAAGTCTTCAGTTTCACATAGCCTAAGACGATAGGCAAGCCGATCTTCACAAATGCAATGAAGGCGAGCCAAGATGTAAGATCACGCGATCCTACCACGTCATGAATCCTACCCCATGTATTAAGAGGATAGCTTAACGGATGCTCTACTTATATTTAACATGTGAGCAGGACCGATCGATGCTCTGCTTGAGTCCCATAGCCTCTTAAGTGATGCGGCTTTTGGCTCCGAATAAAAGCACAGGGTAGACCTATCGGGCATTGCGCATCTGCACGCCCTACACAGCTGGTATTGCAAGAGCAGGATCATAGCTACTTGAAACAAACTCTAGAGGAAGCTAGCACCCCCCTCGATCAAGCAGCAGGAGGTACCATACTAACACACTGAACTCCTCAAGCCAACGATGAATGTAGTCTAAATGAAACCTGAAGGGAAATCCATTAGCATTTTTCGGTCCAGTTTCGTTCAGATATCTTGATTAGATCAAGAGAATATTATATTCAAAAATTTTTTCTTGTGCACCTCCACCATCAGATCGTTGATATATTTCAATTCTGATTTCTTATCTATCTTTTAAAAATTAAAATACACCAACTAAGAAATAAATTACATTACAATATTAATTTACACCTGATTTGCGAGTAATCCTACACCACATTACCTGCTAGCATGATCCTAGGATCTGCCCGCCGGTAGGTTCTCGATCCTTAGCCACGCAAGCGCTTGGCCTCTTACCGACCTATCCACTCGGGTTGGATCTTGAAGATCCTCTTCTTTCTTCTATCAACTCCAAAAATCAGATTGAGGATCTTCAAAACTCTTTTTGAAGGATCCGCAGTCATCTTTTTGCGCACAGCAAGCGCAGCCCCTTCTTCTTACATTGTACGCCTTTTCCTTGCATATCATACAGACTCGCACACCCACCACACCACAAGTCCAAAACCACCTTTTGGACGTGTCCCCGAGAGCAGCTGGGAGGAAGATGACCCCTTGGCAATGTGCAAAGAGAGGGTCGAGACGGCAGCCTTCGCGGCGTCGTATCCTTCTTACCAATATGGAATTAGGGTTGGGCCGTAGGGTCTTATTTATACCGACCTCTCTGTGACTCCAAACTCCTCTTCTTCCAACCAATCACAACCCTTTGTGAAATCAGATCTAAATCTGATTGGTGGAATAGAGTCCCCTGGATTCCTCCTTAGATGGTGCCTAAGACCAGTCAAAGTTGGTTCTTAGGAGAACTCTAATTGGAATCCAAAAAGGAGATGGAGTCCTTGTCCAACAGGGACTCCTAGGCGCCTCCAACTTGGGCACACGCCAAGGGTGGCGTGCGCCCTCCTCCTTGCCAGGTTCTGGCAGGGGGACAGGCCCCCACCAGCTCTCCAATAGGTGCATGACATGTGGACAGAAGTCAAAGTGTCAATGGTCAACATTTGACCAGTCAAAGGTAGACTTTTGACCAAAGTCAAAGAACAAGAAATGGCAGGTGACCAAAAATGGCAGGTAATGTCTTACAAAATAAGACAACCTTTTCTGACTTGGACAAGCTCCAGTCAGACCATAGTGAAGGCCTCTGATTGAGCACAAACTCCTTTGGCTCAGTCAGGACAACTTATTTATGATAGTAAAAGAAGAACGTTAGGTTCAATCGAGTGCTAGCACGATTTTCCTTGAACCTAATTGAATCTCATTCAGATCAATTGAACTGGATCAGTTCAATTGATGATCACCAGATTCAAACCCTTGTTTGTGTGACCCAGTTAGGTTCAGTTCTGTATGGTAATGGGATATGTCATGATCTCTATCATCGACATCATCGAAACTCCTTTCGATGGATCAGAACTCTTCTGATTCGAACAGCTAGAATGATCGATCATCTAAATCATTCTAATTGCTCCCAAAATCCACCAGTGACACCTAGCA
This sequence comes from Cocos nucifera, assembly GCA_006176705.1. Lineage (NCBI taxonomy): Eukaryota > Viridiplantae > Streptophyta > Magnoliopsida > Arecales > Arecaceae > Cocos > Cocos nucifera. The sequence goes on from QRFJ01000413.1 coordinate 213,430, forward strand.
GTATATGGTGGCAACCCATCAGAGCTGAATGCGAACCTCTTGGTGCAGCTACCTGTGTGATTAAGTTCTTCTATCTTGAGCCCCGATCAGATTAGGGTTAAGGTGAACTCGTCAAACCCTAGTCTCTGTCATATGATGTAATCATTCGATTCAAGTCCGATGTGAAAATCTAAATAGAAACTCTTTCTATTATTTCACTCTGCCATGGCCATGGGCTTCTGGACTTGATTCTCATGATCATCATAGGGCTGCTCCTCTACCACCGAGGTAGATAGATTCCATCTTGATGCAATCCAGTTCCTACAATGAACATGCTATAGCCAACATACACCTCAGGGTTCCATATGGCTAGGAGACCGAGTAATGGTGTAGTCAAACTATAACACCCTCAAGGTGAACTGCCGATGCATCTCAGGTCAAAGAACCAGACACACTACTGCAGCATCGAGTCAGTCATTGACGAGAAGGTAGACTTCCTAATGACTACTCGAGGTGGTCACGCTCAGTGCCCTCGTTCTCTAACGAGTACCTGTACTCTCGCTCCGGTGTCTCCACACCATAGACTCAAGACTCATCTACTAAAGAGAAGCGATTGTACACCAACCTTCCGGATCAATCACCATCCTCGTGATGATCCTATGGTCGGGAGCATTTTATGAGTTAATAATGATTATTCATGTCTTAAATTTTCAACTCTTGAAAATATGAATTATCATTACCATTAACTCAAAGGATGTATCACAAGACACTAAATACACATATGTGATAGAAAATAACCCATTTTATTGATTATAGTCAAAATTATAATTTTGCCCCTAGAAGTGTATTACAAGTGTCAGCCAATTCTGGCTTCTAGGGCACATATATCTAACAATCTCCCACTTGTCCTAAAGCCAATTGGCTACAAGTCTAAGTCCCATCTTCTCAAGGTGGGCTTCGATCTTCTGCTGGCCCAACGGCTTTGTAAGTGGGTCTGCCACATTATCTGTGGAGTTGACTCTCTTGACCTCGACGTAACCCTTCTCGAGGTAATCGCGGATGAGGTGGTATCGCCGCTCAATGTGCTTGGATTTTCTGGTGAGACCTCGGCTCCTTAGCAAGGGCTATGGCGCCATTGTTGTCGCAGTATAGAGGAATGGCATCTGATGGCATTACTCCAATTTCTGCAGCAAACTTCTTGTACCAGAATGCTTCCTTCGCAGCCTCTGATGCAGCGATATATTCTGCTTCCATGGTGGAATCTGCTATCACGTTTGCTTGGAACTCTTCCAGCTGACAGCACCACCATTGCACACAAACAGACTTCCAGATGTCGACTTTCGATCATCTATATCGGACATGAAATCCGAGTCTGTGTATCCCTGGACTTGGAGTTCTCCATTACCAAAGACCAACATCATATCCTTAGTTCTTCTCAAGTACTTAAGGATACATTTCACAGAAGTCCAGTGTTCTTCACCTGGATTTGACTGATATCTGCTTGTGACACTCACAGCATGGGCTATATCAGGTCGTGTACATAGCATGGCATACATGAGGCTCCCTATTGCAGAAGCATAAGGGATCTTGCTCATGCGTTCTATTTCCTCAGGTGTGCTGGGGCACATCTTCTTGGAAAGATGAATACCATGTCTGAAGGGTATTAATCCCCTCTTAGAGTTTTCCATACTAAACCTCTTTAGTACTTCCTCTATGTACATCTTCTGTGAAAGTCCTAGCATCCTATTCGGTCTATCCCTATAGACCTTAATTCCTAGAATAAAGGATGCTTCACCTAGGTCTTTCATGGAGAATTCCTTGGACAACCACATTTGACTGATGTCAACATGGGAATATCATTCCCAATAAGGAGGATGTCATCCACGTACAATACGAGGAAGACAACAGCGCTCCCACTGACCTTTTTGAAAACACATGGTTCCTCTTCATTTTTGATGAAACCAAACTTTTTGATCACATCATTGAAATGAGTGTTCCAGCTCCGAGATGCTTGCTTAAGTCCATATATGGACCTTTGCAGCTTGCAAACCTTGTGATCAGTATCACTGGATGTGAAACCTAGCGGCTGTTCCATATAGATATCTTCCTCAAGATATCCATTTAAGAATGCCGTTTTCACGTCCATTTGCCATATTTCATAATCGAAATAGGCTGCAACGGCAAGCAATGTGCGGATGGATTTTAGCATAGCCTACTGGGGAAAAGGTATCCTGATAGTCAATGCCTTCGCGTTGACTATAACCTTTTGCCACTAGTCTAGCCTTGAATGTCTCCACATTCCCATCTGCACCAATCTTTCTCTTGAAGATCCATTTACACCCAATAGGTACTATACCTTCTGGTGGATCTACCAAGGTCCAGACTTGGTTTGAGTGCATCGAGTCAATTTCTGACTTGCATTGCCTCTAGCCATTTCTCGGAGTCGATATCTGATATCGCCTCGTTGTAGGTTTTGGGATCATCACCATGAGCACCATTACCTACGAGGAACATTTTCTCTACTTTCCTCTGAAATAATACCTAAGTATCTTTCAGGGGATGGAAAACTCTTTCCGATCTACGAGGTGGAGGAGGTAGTGTTCTTATTGGCTCAACCTGATTTGGTTCCACTTGGTCCTTAGCTCGTTCTGCTTGTGAGACTTTCTCATCAAGCTTAATCTGCTTTCCAATGCCACTATCTTGAATAAACTATTTTTCAAGAAAGATGGCATGTCGACTCACAATCACATTGTGGTCTTCTGGAATGTAGAAATAGTATCCTAATGACTCTTTAGGATATCCTATGAATCGAGCTCTAAAGGACCTAAACTCTAACTTGTCCGCTTGTTGTCTTTTGACATGAGCCGGACAACCCCAAATTCTGAGATGACTCAGACTTGGTTTCTTACCGTGCCATATCTCATACGGTGTGGTAGGAACGGTTTTAGAGGGAACCCTATTCAGTAGATAGATTGAAGTTAACAATGAGTGTCCCCAAAGAAAATCAGGGAGGTCTGTGAAGCTCATCATGGATCGAACCATATCCAATAGGGTCCGATTTCTCCATTCTGAAACCCCGTTGAGTTGAGGTGTTCCTGGTGGAGTCCATTGAGAGACTATGCCATTTTCCTTGAGATAGTCTAGGAATTCCGGCTAAGGTATTCACCTCCTCGATCTGATCGAAGAACCTTAATGGGTTTTCCAGTTTATTTTTCTACTTCATGTCTGAATTCTTTGAACTTTTCAAAAGGCTTCAGACTTGTGTCTCATAAGATACACATACCCATACCTAGACAGATCATCGGTAAAGGTAATGAAGTAGACAAAATTGCCTCTAGCCGGCACATCAAATGGGCCGCACACATCAGTATGTACTAGGGCAAGGAGATCTGTGGCCCTCTCCCCATGTCCAACAAAAGGGAGTTTAGTCATTTTGCCTTGAAGACAAGATTCACAAGTTGGATATGACTCAAAAGTCAATGGACTCAATAGCCCATTTTTCTCCAATTTGTTAATCCTATCTTCTGCTATATGACCTAATCTCAGGTGCCATAGATATCTATCGTTTGGACTATCCCTAGGTCGTTTGGCATTCACGTTTTGCTCGATAGTTAAAATAGGTACATCAATATGTAACTGATAAAGACCATTAATAAGGAAACCATTTGCAATTTTATTTCTTTCATAAAGAATGTTACAATGGTCCTTAAAGAAGGTGATCACATAAGCCTTCTTGTGCTAAGCATGAAACAGAAATCAAATTCCTGCTAGCTGCAGGCACATAATAACAGTCTTTTAAAACTAAGTCTAAACCAGATGGTAATCGAAGAGGGTATGTTCCCACGGCTACTGCAGCAACTCTTGCTCCATTACCGATGCGTAGGATCATGTCTCCATCCCTCAGCCTCCTGCTATCCTCAAGACCCTGCATAGAAGTGCACAGATGAGCACTAGAACCAGAGTCAAGCACCCAACTGGATGCAGAAGAAACCGTAAGGTTAGACTCAATAACGAGCATACCTCCAGAAGGACCTTCCTTCTTGTTCTTCAGGGTGGCCAGGTAAGTAGGGCAGTTCCGCTTCCAATGGCCGTCGCTGTTGCAATGGAAAACACTTTCCTTTGCCATCGCCTTTCTTCTTCGGCTCTGCCTTCTTCTTCTTTGATCCTTCCACCTTTTGCTTTTTCACAGACTTCTTTTTCTTTCCATAAGACTTTCTTTTGGAAGAAGTCCGTTCCATAGCAAGAACTGAGCCTTTAGAACCTTTCATAGAAAGCTCAGCGGTAACCAGCATATTCATTAATTCGGCCAAGGAATTTTGAAGTTTATGCATGTGGTAATTCATGATGAATTGCCCATATGCATCAGTCAAGGATTGCAGAATAATATCGTTCTGCAGATCCAAGTCCAACTTCACACCGAGCTTCTCAAGCTCTTCCATGTCCTTGATCATTGTCAGACAGTGATCTTGGACTGACTGCCCATCACGCATCTTAGCCTTAAAAAGTCATTTCGTGACTTGATATTTGGCTGCGCGACTCTGTTCACCAAACATCTCCTGCAGGTGAGCCAACATTTGGCGAGCAGTCCCGATATCTTCATGTTGGCGCTGGAGCTCATCAGACATCGAGCCCAACATGTAATATCTGGCCTTATTATCTTCGTCAATCCATTTTTCCAGAGACGCTCTCTGTTCAGTGGATGGACGAGCTGGTAAGGTGGGAGGGTCCTGGTCCAAAACATGTGTTAACTTCTCTGAACCCAAAACAATTTTGTAGTTCCTGAGCCAATCTTTATAATTGGGTCCAGTCAGTCTATGTGTGTCCTAGGATACGTGCCAAGTGGGTTGGACGCAGACATTTTTCCTATAGAGAGTCAAAGATTCTAGTTAGATACTGTAATTTTGACTTGACCAATTTATTTAGGGATTTTATTTTTTAAATAAATTAGCTTCCACTATTTTCTCGGATCCCTACACTCCCTCTGTAGAGATGCGAAAATCTCCATGATTAATGATTTCTAGTGGGTGGTGCGGTCTCACCAACTGACTCATCACCTCACCTAACAGTTATTGGTGATGGGTTAGCCAATGAGTGAACAACTCTTGTTCAATGATTCTCTAATCATGGTGCACCCAAACTTGGTCTCTAATTCATGAATCTCACCGTATCCGAAATATTGATCCACTCCTTAGTTAAGTCAGACCCACCATTTGCATAGACTGGGTTCCTAATTGAGTCTCTCACCGTATCCGAAATATTGAGCCCAACTCATCCTCCAGCCCATAGCATCCAATGCCTAATAGACATGGTTGCGTCTTCCCGGTGCAACTGAGCCACTGTATCCAGCCGAGAACAATCAACCCCGGGAAGGGCCCGCACATCTACAATGGTGGAAGACCTCAGACTTAATCTTTTCTTAGGGAGAATTGATTCAGGTCTCATTAAACTAGACTTGGCTTAGTCATAACAATTATGACTAACCTAGTGGCATGGGTTAGCTCGGATTATTGACCACCTCAGATCAGAACTGTGTCAACAGATATGGCCAGGTAAGTGAGATCGGTGGAAGGAATATGCCATTAACTCGCACAAGAACGCATTCAGGTCGAGTAGCTTCCAATTAAAAACCAGTCGGTCGTCTGTGCCAAACTTACCTTAGACACCAAATTGTTGAGTCAGAACCAATTGGGTTAGCCTACAATCCAGACTCTAACCTCTGAGCCTAATTAGGTCTTGCTTGATCGTGACTCGATCTTGACCCAGACTTAATCCTATTAGGCTGGTCAATTTAAGCATTGTTGATCCCATCTAACCAACTCTTGATTCGGTTTGATCAACCGCTTAGACCTAATTGAGCTACCCAAGCCCGAACCCAGTATTATGAATATGTCTTAGATCTGAAATTCTCAATTTTAGACCTAATTAATATTCCATAAACTTAATTCTTAATTAAGTTGGGTTCATAAACAAAATATGCACAATAAATCCTAGGGTTTCAGGATCTAGGGTTTTGCAGAAAGTAAGTTTTGGGTTTCTGATTAAGGACGAACACGCAGCACCCCTACACGTCATAAGAACACCCCATCGAATGGAAAAGAGAGGGCCTTTAAACCCTTCTTCGTTCTTATGACCGGACGGCCAAGAGGAACGCCTTAATCAGGAACATGTAAATCTACAAAACAGTTATAGATCTATATCATATATCTCATATACAAATTTAGATCTAATCAAGGCATATTTTGCATACATCTCATGTATCAAATCATGCATATTTTTCAGATCTAAATTATCTCATAATAATCTAAAAAATTAGATTTAAATTGATCTAATCAAAATAAATTCTAATCTAGACAATTATGTAGAACTATTCTACAACTAGTCTAGACATGCATCAATCATATCTCATATGATATTTAAAATTAAATAATTTTTATTTGCTATTTTTATAGATGTTATTATAACACTTATAATATCAGAAAATAGTAAATAAGAAGATCTAAAATATGATTTAATCAGATTAAATCAAAGACATGCAAAACTATTCTATAGAACTATTCTATTTCTAGAACTAGTCATGCATATCTTCATGTTCTTAGATCCAAATCATTTAATTTTAATTTTTCTGATTTCAGATCTGATCACATCTCATGTGACATCTAAAATCACTTTATTTTCTAATTAAAATAAAATTAAAATCAGATCTAAATAATTTTAGAACCATGGCTCTGATACCAGTTGAAGGGAAATCCTGATTTCCCGGTCCAGGTTCGTTCAGATCTGATTAGATCAAGAGATATATTTCAAAAATTTTTTCTTTGATCTCAATCAGATCTTGATATGTTTTCAGATCTGATTCTTATTATTTTAATAAATAAAATAAAATAAGATAAATTAAATCAAATTTAATTTACCTGATTTGGGTAATCCTATTACCCTGTAGATGATCCTGATTGCAGCGGAAGGTTCTGGATCTTAGCCACGCAAGCGCCTGGCCTCTACCGGTATCCACTCAGGTTGGATCTAGAGATCCTCTTCTTCTCTATCACACCTCCAAAAATTCAGATCTGGATCTGATCTGGAGGATCTTCAAAACTCTTTTGAAGATCTGCAGTCGTCCTTTTGCAGCAGCGCAGCCTTCTTGCTTTTGATCGCCTTTCCTTGATCTGAATCGCACCAACCAAAGTCCAAAACACCTTTTGGACGTGGAGAGGCAAGGGGAGAAGAGACTATGGCATGGAGGAAGGAGGGGAGAGGCAGCCTTGGGGCGTGTATATTTTCATTGGAATTAGGGTTGGGCGCAGGGTCTTATTTATAGACCTCTTGTGATCCAACTCCTCTTCCTCTCAACCAATCACAACCCTTTGTGAAATCAGATCTAAATCTGATTGGTTGGAATAGAGACCCCTGGATTCCTCCTTAGAGGGTGCCTAAGACCAGTCAAACTGGATTCTTAGTAGAACTCTAATTGGAATCCAAAAGGGAGGTGGAGTCCTTGTCCAACAAGGACTCCTAGGCGCCTCCTACTTGGGCTCACGCCACCCTTGGCGTGCGCCCTTCTCCTTGCCAGGTTCTGGCAGGGGGACAGGCCCCCACCAGCTCTCCAATAGGTGCATGACATGTGGTCAAAAGTCAAAGGGTCAATGGTCAACGTTTGACCAGTCAAAGGTAGACTTTTGACCAAAGTCAAAGAACAAGAAATGGCAGGTGACCAAAAATGGCAGGTAATGTCTTACAAAATAAGACAACCTTTTCTGACTTGGACAACCTCCAGTCAGACCATATGAAGGCCTCTGATTGAGCACAAACTCCTTTGGCTCAGTCAGGACAACTTATTTATGATAGTAAAAGAAGAACGTTAGGTTCAATCGAGTGCTAGCACGATTTTCTTGAACCTAATTGAATCTCATTCAGATCAATTGAACTAGATCAGTTCAATTGATGATCACCAGATTCAAACCCTTGTTTGTGTGACCCAGTTAGGTTCAGTTCTGTATGGTAATGGGATATGTCATGATCTCTATCATAGACATCATCGAAACTCCTTTCGATGGATCAGAACTCTTCTGATTCGAACAGCTAGAATGATCGATCATCTAAATCATTCTAATTGCTCCCAAAATCCACCAGTGACACCTAGCAGTATATGGTGGCAACCCATCAGAGCTGAATGCGAACCTCTTGGTGCAGCTACCTGTGTGATTAAGTTCTTCTATCTTGAGCCCCGATCAGATTAGGGTTAAGGTGAACTCGTCAAACCCTAGTTCTCTGTCATATGATGTAATCATTCGATTCGAGTCCAATGTGAAAATCTAAATAGAAACTCTTTCTATTATTTCACTCTGCCATGGCCATGGGCTTCTGGACTTGATTCTCATGATTATCATAGGGCTGCTCCTCTACCACCGAGGTAGATAGATTCCATCTTGATGCAATCCAGTTCCTACAATGAACATGCTATAGCCAACATACACCTCAGGGTTCCATATGGCTAGGAGACCGAGTAATGGTGTAGTCAAACTATAACACCCTCAAGGTGAACTGCCGATGCATCTCAGGTCAAAGAACCAGACACACTACTGCAGCATCGAGTCAGTCATTGACGAGAAGGTAGACTTCCTAATGACTACTCGAGGTGGTCACGCTCAGTGCCCTCGTTCTCTAACGAGTACCTGTACTCTCGCTCCGGTGTCTCCACACCGTAGACTCAAGACTCATCTACTAAAGAGAAGCGATCGTACACCAATCTTCCGGATCAATCACCATCCTCGTGATGATCCTATGGTCGGGAGCTGTTTATGAGTTAATAATGATTATTCATGTCTTAAATTTTTAACTCTTAAAAATATGAATTATCATTACCATTAACTCAAAGGATGTATCACAGACACTAAATACACATGTGTGATAGAAAATAACCCATTTTATAAATTATAGTCAAAATTATAATTTTGCCCCTAGAAGTGTGTTACAAGTGTCAGCCAATTCTGGCTTCTAGGGCACATATATCTAACAGGACCCCCATCTTCAGAGACCTAGGTGAAGGCATCCAAGATTCAGGGTGACAACAATCACTATGGTGAATACCATACCTTTATCATTATAGTTTTATACTAGCGGCTATGAAAGAAGACCGGAGCATGGTACTAAAACTGGATGAGGAGGACAATCAGGTGAAAACTAAAGGGCAATGCAGTGTCAATGTGGGGATCCATCTACCATTGGAGTGAGGTGATATTAAAAGGGCGATAAAATACGGAAAGGTTGGGTGGGGTGGATAACAAATTTAGTAAGGAGGGGTGGCATATTGTGGAGGGTGCTAGCCAGAGTTGTGGTGAAGAGAGTCCTCCACCCCATTATGAATCTCAATAAGGATCCTCATATGGAATTATAGGAGGGTGAGAAAACCTTCCTCTACTAGCTTATTCAAGAAAATAATCCAAATCCATAATCTGGATATGTGTGCATTATTTGAGATGCATCTCCCTGGTAGAAGCCTTATCTAGACAACACATAGGTTCTCTAATAATTTTGGATTCTGTGCCATAGAATCCTTAGGCTTATTGATGGGTATAATTATTATTTGAAGAATGTGTTGTACTACATTTGATATCTTTCACTAGTGTAATTAGCAAGTTCTTTCGTGATTTCTAAACCTAATGATTATCCTTAGATCTTGGCTGCAGTGTATGCAAATACTGAGGATAGACATTGCCACTTCTCGTGGAATGAAATTATTAATATGATACAATAGAGTCTCCCTTCCTGTTGATGAGGACTTCAATTGTATCGAGAGACTCAATGACAAGAAATGGGGCAAACTCTACTCTGAGAAAGTTGATATCAGGGAGTTTCGCTAATTTATTACTGTGAATGATCTTCTTGACCTTGCATTCATGGGATCTAAATTCATCTGGTGTAACAACCAGCTAGGGCAATCGAGAGTTTGGAAGAGACAAAAATCTAGGATGATGTGGGTTAAGGAAGAAGATAGAAATACCAAATTCTTTTACTACTCTATAGCTATCTAAAGGCAAAGGAACTGTATCCATCAATTAAAGGCTAGTAGTGGGGAGATGACAAAGGATGCAAATGCCATAAGAAGAGAGATGCTCCATTTCTTTTGGACGTAGTAGACTACCAATTAGGTTGGTGCTATACATCAGCCTTTTGCATCTAAGCAAACAATCACTAATGCAAAGAATACCAACCAAACCTACCAAGTGCAGAAGAGAAGACCAACAAGGCAATCAAATCCATGATTGAAGACAAAATGCTAGAACCCAATGGTTTGCGCCCTCTCTATTTTAGAAGATATTGGTCTATTGTCTATCATTAGGTTGTCATTGCCATTCAGCATTTCTTTTGTAGAGCAACAATACTTGAGGCTTGAAATGAGACTTTTATCAAACCTAATTCCTAAGAGGCAATATGCATCCAAATATAGCCATTTTAGCCAATCTTTATTTGCACCACTCTTTATAAGACTATAATGAAGATTTTGGTGAATGGGTTGAAATCTTTATTGTCCCAACTCATCAATCTCGAGTAGAGGGTGTTTATCGAAAGCCACAGTATCTTGGGCAATATCCTTATCACCTAAGAGTGCATACATAATTTGGAGAAAGAACCCTATAGGCAAAGTTTAATAACCGAAGTATATCATAAGTTGAACCTAATTAATAAAAAATAATGATATCAAAATAATGCTAGAAATATTTAAAAAAAACCTAGTGATGTCAATAAGGAGAGGCAAGGAAAGTGAGCAGAAATATAATGAAAATGATGCAAGAAAATAAAAGTCATATACCACACCTCGAACCTATTATCTGGATTGACTATATGATACGGCCGCATGAACCCTAGAGTGATGCACTAGACGTCATCCAAGGCCTATAAAATAACTCCATCACTCGAACTCCATGCTCAAACTTATCCAATGGTATACATCTTTTTACTCTAAAAGAAAAGAGAGAATTAGAGTTATGAGCTTTATAGTCTAGTAAGAATCACATCACACATACACCAATATAATAAGATAATTTAAAAATAATGAATGAGCAATATCAAAGAGAAATTATAAGTCACAAAATCTCATGTCAAGTATGTAATATAACTTAATATATATCATACGTTATATATTATTACAAATCCATCATAATATCATCAATGGTTTCATATGACTTATCATTTATATTTCATTGTTTGGACTAATCATGATCATGCTTTAGCCCATGACTAGTAAATAATAAATCATGTTTTGGTCCATGGTGGCAATTCATAATAACCATGCTTCGATCCATGGTGATAAACCAAAATATCCATGCTTCAGTCCATGGTGGTAAATCAGGGTATCATAATTCAATCCATGACTGGCAATCCAAGATGTCACGAATCGGTTCATGATCGATAATCCACATCATAACTAGTTCAAATTCTTTGACATAATAAATAGATTATTTAATAATTTATATTACATTTCTTATTCAATTTCAAAATATTAGATATCATGTTATCAATAATTAAAATAGTCAATATATGATACATATATAATAAAGAATCATATATCCTAATAAAGCTAAAATTATCATGCATGGTACAAAAACATATATACAAGTGATAATATAAAAAGATTCTTACCTCTACTGATCTCAAACCCAAGCATAATAATCAATCTACTCGATCTATAAACTCTAGGTCAAGATGTTCCACTCGACATCTTAAGCAGACAGTTTCTCCTTATATAATCAGGGTCAAAAATAAAAGTCATATATGATTAGGGATGGTGGAAAATTATAATAAACAACCATAACATGACAAGTTCATGACCCCTCTTAGGATCAATTAGTTGATCAAAGTTTACCTAGATATCTGGACCTCTATTAATCCATAGAATTTATAAAGAGAGAAATTTATGAAGAAAGAGAAAATAATAGAGTGAAAAAATAGAGAGAGAAACTTGTAGAGAGAGAAGGTGGGGAGAGAAACTAAGGAAAGCAAGTGAAGATAGGAAAGGAAGAGAAGGAAGAGAGAGAAATACTCTCTCTTTTCTTCTTTTTTTCTTCTCTCCCCATTTTCTTTTTTTTTTCTTTTTTTTTTCTTTCCCCTGCTTCCCTTTCTGATTTTCTTCTTCATGGAAATAGGGGAAGGGAAAAAGATGGTAGGCCAGCAACCTCCACTTGGTGGTGACTAATGACGGCAGTAGAACTTGATGGCTCTAACCCTTAGCAACCCAAGCATGATGATGGCTAGCTTGACGGGAGAATAAATAATAATAATGATAAAAGAAATAAGGGGGAAGAAAATAAGAAGCAGAGCATTGGATTATCCACCAATTTTAATGACTAGCCAGAGACAATAGGATCTTGACGATGGTTAAGAAACTCGAAAATATCTATAGAGAAGAGATCAAGGTGAATTATCTAACCTCCGATGATGAATTGGCAGTGAATTACTAAGCCCAATCAATGATAAACGAGAGAAAATGAAGGGATTTTTGTTGAAAATTGTATCCCAAAGCCAATCATCAATCGATTGACAGTTGATATATTGTAATCAATTTATTAATTAAATAAAAAATATTTTGACATCCTTTTTCATCATAAATTTATATCTTCTAATAAACTCCATTATTGTGATGAAGTCCTTAGGACTATTTAGTTTCGATAAAGAGAGAATTTATCGATTAGTCCTTAAATTTGTTCACGATCAAATGATAGACTGTTAATTAGGATGACAGTGTCTATCGAACATAGATCGCTATATGCCATATAGGTTGGTTGTCCTCTTAATCAAGGAGTATGGAGACACTGGTATGGCATATAAATCAAATGTATGGGTACATCATCATTGAACGTGACCAACTTCAATGCATTTTGCTATCGAGAATGTCTCTGATGAGATATAGGTATAAGTATCCCTTAAATCTGAGATTACCTCAGTAACTTGCAAGCAACTCATTGTGCTTTGGTAGCAGACTAACTGAATTTCTAATTCAACGATCGAAGACTTTTGGGTACAGTTAAGTACTTGTGAAGTCGGAGTGTGATCAAGATGGAATTGAATACTCCAAGAGTTGGAGAAGAATGTATCACTGTATTTCAATATAGCAAAATCTTGGCCAAGATATTCCATTAGATGGATTTGATATTTTAAAATACAATGTAGACAACCTTATCAGAGTTGATAGTTGAACTCTGAGGTATTCTACGAGTATTATGATTAAAAGGATGAATTATATAAAAACTATATTCGCATTGGTTCTAAGGATGGTGTTCTACACCTTTCGACCTATCTTATCGTCGGGTATCATTGCTAGATGGTCACTTCGATTGATATAAAATTTATTTCTATGCTATCAACTTAGGTTTGGACCTATGAGATTACACATATTAGAGTTCACATTCCGATCAGATGGTTGATCAGCGATTTAGAATCATTTTAGAGTTAAACAATCAATACGATTGGTGTTTAACCTAGTGCAAGTGTTGCAGGAGGATTGATTAGCAATTTGATTGCTAATTAACTTAATTTAATTAAGCCAAAAGGCTGAGATTAAGTTTAATTAAATATAATTTAATTAGATTTAGTTTGGGCTTGATTAGATTAAGTCAAATTGGCTTATTGGATAAGTCAAGTGCAAAGAAGAACTAATCCTAGTCTAACTAGGACTCGGATCAACCTAATTTTTTAATTTGATTAAAAAATTAAATTAAAATTTAATTTAATTTAATTTAATTTAATTTAATTTTTAAATAAGTTAGGGTCTTATTTAATTGGATTGGTTTATTCTTATTTTTATTTGGTTAAAAGATCTTGTTTGACTAAATCAAAATAGGAGTTCTAGTGTGACTAGGACTCCCTATTCCTTGCACCACCTAATCCTCACGCCCCACCCTTTTCTCTTTGTATTTTTACGTGAATAATCTCCATGCCCAAGGTTTCTCATGCCTTCCTTCTCTCTTCCTTTTTCTCATATGGAAGTTTGTTGGAAGACCAAGTCAAAAGGGAAATTAGTTTTGGTTAAGGATTCTATGAGATAGAATCCTTCTCATCCAAAACTCTTCCCATAAGTGTGCCAACCCATTCTTTCTTATTTTCTTTGATTTTCATAGTAAAAGAGGATTTTTTTTTTTGTGCCCCCCTTGCTAGTCCATGGTAGAAAAAAAGGTGGGGGCGCCCAAGAGTTGGGCGCCCCAACAACTTTCCTTATTTGGTCCTTCCTAGTCTAGATTTTTGATTTAACTTGGACTCTACATATCTCTTTATTTAAAGAGAATTTTTGGCTAAAATTTTTTTAATTGTAGACATTTGAGAGTTCTCTTTGGTGTAGAAAAATTAGAGAAAAATTCATCTGGGTCATGGAGATATTGAAAACACAAATCAGGATGTCTAGAAAAAGAACAAAAAAGAAGAAGAGGGTCTTCTTCTAGGATTTTTGTTCTAGATCTCTTTCTCTCTTTTTGTGAGCTTTTGAGAGGTGTCTCAGCATCACAAATCTTTTTCTTTTCTTTTGGTATTTTGGAGTATCCAAGTTTTGAAGAAGAAAGCATCAGATCAACGATCGAAGAGAGATCAGCACAGTGCTAGCATACTATGCTGATTTCCTACATCAGGATCTCTAATCGTGTTCGTGGGCTCATGTGGATGACTCCTAGAGGCAGGACGTATGTGCAGCTTATGACTTTATCCTCAAGTCTAGATCAGCAAGTTATAACATCTAACTTACATAGGTAATAGATATGATCTATTGACTTCATACCTACATTTGATGTAATGTAGATCTAGGTTGATTTAATCAACCTTTTCTTTCTTATTTGATTTAATATCATATCTTGATTATGTAATAGATCTAAGATCTATGTATTTATATATTTATTTAAATAAATATTTAATTTATTTAAATCTTTCACTGCATGATCTTGAAAAAGTTTCAAAATCTATCCATGAAATCTTAGATCCGGTTCCTTCAATTGGTATCAGAGCAAGATTCTTGTTACATAATTTTTATGCATATTTAGATTATTTCTTAGATTAGATTTAATTTATAATTTAATTATTAATCTAAAATTTAAAAAAAAATTAGATCTCACGAACTGCCATAAGATTGTCCTGCTGTAAAGTTTACCCCTTACAGTGAAAAGGTTATCCTAGTTCGTGATGATCTGACTCTAATCATAAATTTATTAGATTTGATCTAATTTTATTTATGATTTAATTAATTTAAAATAATTTTAGATATAAAAATAAAATATTTTAGATTGCACGGACTATCATAAGATTGTCCTACTGTAAGGTTTACTCCTTACAGTGAATAAGTTGTCCTAGTATGTGCTGATCTAAAATATTGATCATAAAATTTTAGATTAGATCTAAAAAATTTTATGATCTGATTAAAAATATTTTAATTTAATTTTAATCATCATAAATATATTAGATTTAATCTAGGAAGATTTATGATTGATTATTATTGAAACTATTTCAATTACATGAATCTATTTAGATTAGATCTAAAGTAGTTTTACGTTTATTTTACTTACATATTAATTATGAATCAAACATGCAACTTGGTTAATAGAACCATGTTGTAAAAATATTTTACAAACATGAAAATTATTTTCAAAAAGCCAAACCCCAACCCTTAGCCCAAAACCTAATTGAGAATTAAGAATATTGATTAGGATCTAGGATTATGAATTGAAGATCCTAAGACACAAATCATAACACATTTGGTTAAATGGGTTAGTGGAGATTAGGTTCATTAATTGGATTAGACCTTGGATTAGATTAGAAAATAAACTTAATTAGAGAATTTACTAAATCTAATCAATTATTGTCTTAGATTAGGTCAAGGATTCTCTAGATCAATTATAATAGTTATAGTTGGTCAAGTCCATGTCTTTAACAAGATCCAAGATGAATTTGATTCTTGGCTACGCGGTCTAGCACAAACTGTTAGGTTGATCTAATTAAAACTAATTAAACCAGTTGATGTCTAAGATAAATCAGATCGATGGGTTTTAATTGGCAGCCCACTTATCTGACCATTTTTTATGGTGTCTAAGGTAAGCTTTGGCAGACACTCTCACCGATCGAACTTACCTAGCCTTTTGGTGAGATTATATTTTGATTAAATCATTTGACTAATCGAGCTGACCCATGTCAGCTAGATAAATCAGTATGATCGATTTAGGTACTCCTAGACCAGCTTGTTAGTGGTCTCCCTTAAGCTGACTTAGTGAAGCCAGTGGGATGATCATGATAAGCTGGTTAATCTGACCTACTCACTTCTATAAATAAATTTTTTAAAATTATTAGGTTTTTAAAATTAAATAGTTATATAATAACTAGATCATAGCCTCTCATTAAAGTAGATGATAATTGATCCATCAGTTGGATAATCATTGGAGGCTCAAAGGTCTGGTGCTTATCGATTGATGAAATAATCATTCATTATATGATCTCTTTGATACATCTTTCTAAATGATGGTCAGATGGGCCAACCAAAGTTGGTCCTGATCATTCATTGGTTAGATGGGCTAAGTATGGTCATATTACTGGTTGGATCTAATTGGATCCTTTTTTGAGAAGGCCAAAGCCAACTTATCAGAGGCTGGGGCAAAATTTAATTACTAAAAATTATTTGAAAAAATAATTGGTTATAAACCTATTCTTAAATGTACATGGGTTGGCCAACCAAAGTTGGACTCGTATGTAATTTATGTGGATTCTAGTACCCACTAAGTAATTAGAGTAATTCCTCAAATTGGAGGTAGAGACTATCAATTCGAATAAAATAGTGAAAAAAATCTTTTGATTAAAGTCCAAATCTTTAGATTTAATGAATGAATTACTAATTAGATTTTGATTTTTTTTTTGTGCAAACATGGCCACTTTCCTATCACTCTGATCATTATTGGACAATGATAAGTTGGTGGGACCTAACTTTGGTAGCTGGTATCGAAAGTTGAAGATTATCCTAGAGTATATGTACTGATAGATCCTGCACCTAAGAAGCCAGTTGCCAATGCACGTGGAACAGTCAGAGATACTTATCAGAAGTGGCTCAGTGATCGAACTACGGTGCGCTACATTATGCTGGCTGCGATGAGTGATGAGTTCAGTCGTAGGTTTGAGACAACTCAGCCAAATGAAATACTCCAAGTGTTGGAGGATTCTTTTGGCACACCCGATGACGTTGAGAGGCACAAGACTAGTTACGCCATCTTCAACGTCAGAATGTAGGACAGAGCCTCTGTCACTGATCATGTATTGTACATGATCGAGCTGATAGAGTGCTTGAGCAAACTCAGCTTTTCCTTGCATGAACAACTTGGGAAGGATGCAATACTGAACTCACTGTCAAAGTTCTATCTTCCTTTTCTTACTCATTACAGAATGACAAAGCTTGAAGTAAACTACCATGACTTATTGGGGTTACTTCAAAACTTTGAAAAGGATCACCAGCTCCATAAAGAGTCGATGAACTTAGTGGGAGGTTCATCTTCTGATTCTCGACCCTTTAGGAAAGAAAAGAAGAACAAGAAGAAGAAAATAAAGAAGGTGCAAGTTCAGGCTAGGACATCAGTGCAAGATCAGACCAAGAAGATCAAGCCCGATAAGAGTTAAGCTGAATGCTTCTTTTGCAAGAAGCGGAGGCACTGAAAGAGGAACTATCCTTAGTATATTGTCTCCTTGAATCCAAATAGGCAGAGAAAGAAGCAAGCTATTGCTGGATAAGATATTTATATGATAACTCCTTGTAATTTCTCTATTTGTGATATTACTGACTGGATATTGGATATCGATAGCCCTTACCATATTTACAATTCATTGCAGGGGTTGCAGGTCAGTAGAAGATTCGAGCAAGGTGAGAGATTCCTGAACGTTGGAGATGGAAGACTAGTTCTAGTTCTAGCTTTAGAAATTTTAAAACTTGTATTTGAATCTCATACCATTATTCTTAGTGATTGTTATTTTTGTCCTAGTTTCTTTTTAAATATCATTTCTATAGGCCTTTTGACCATGAATAATTATGAAATTTCAATAAAAAAATGAGTTTGTAATATCATTATGAATGGTGTTACTGCTTTCTGTGGATAATTGAACAATGGTGTATATATATTATCACAACCTATTAATGTAGTCTATTCTACTAACAAGCATCCTAAATTAGATAGTGTATCAAATATCTACTTATGGCACTGTAGGCTAGGTCATATAAATAAGAACAAGATAAACATGTTGACTCAAGAGGAAATCCTCGAAGTCAGTGATTGTGAATCACTTCCAATCTGTGAGTCCTGTCTTCTTGGTAAAATGACCCAAGTCATCTTTTACTGAAAAAGATGAGAGAGCCAATGAGCTCTTAGGTCTAGTACATACTGATGTATGTGGGCCAATGAGCACAAGTGCCAGAGGTGGATATGTCTACTTCATTACTTTCATAGATGATCTATCCAGATATGGATATGTCTATCTGATGAAACATAAGTTGGATTCTTTTGAAATATTCAAACGATTTTGAAGTGAAGTAGAAAAATAAATTGAGAAGAGTATTAAAACTCTTCAGTCTGATCGAGAAAAAAAATATCTTTCTGATGAGTTTTTCATATATCTAGGAGAGAATGAGATTCTCTCTTAATGACCTCCTCCTGAAATACCACAGTATAATGGTGTGTCTGAAAGGAGAAATCAAACTCTATTAGACATGATCCGATCCTTGTTGGGATTTGCTAGCTTGCCAATATTCTTCTGAAGATATGCATTCGAATCGGCTTATTATCTATTAAATAGAATTCCAAGTAAGTCTGTAGTTAAAACCCCATATGAGATATGGACAGGACGTAAGCCAGCACTTTCATACCTTAGGATTTGGGAGTACCCGGCTTATGTCAAATGATTAATTACAGATAAACTTGGACCTAGGTCTGACAAGTGTACATTCATAGGATATCCAAAAGAGGCCAAAGGATATTATTTCTACCATGCTGATGAACAAAAGATGTTCGTCAGCCTTAGGACAATCTTTTTGATAAAGAAATTCTTTGGTGAAGGAACTATTGCCTCTAAGGTTGAACTTGATGAAGTTCAACAGATAGAAAGTCCGACACAGAATATTGAACCTAAGTCAGATTTGATCAGATCAAATCCGAAGCCTAGTGAACCCACACCATTAAGACGATCCGATAGAGTACCGTACCATCCGGATAGATACTATGGATTCTTGATCCAGGATGATGATCCCATCGAACTCGATGAGAACGATGAGGACCCGATCACTTATATGGATGTGATGCAGAAATCCGACACTGAGAAATGACTAGAAGCCATGAGATCCAAAATGGATTTTATGAAGGTTAATGATGTATGGACATTAGTTGACCCACCTGAAGGGGTTAAATCCATTGGGTGTAAATGGATATTCAAAAAGAAAAGAGGCACAGACAGAAAGATGGAGACCTATAAAGCCCATCTGATTGTCAAGCGGTATCATCAATGTTATGGTATTGACTATGATGAGACATTCTCCCTAGTAGCAATGCTCAAATCCATTCGAATAATGCTTGCAATAGCTGCCCACCTAGACTACGAGATTTGGTAGATGGATGTGAAGACGGCTTTCCTAAATGAAGAGCTAACTAAAAAGGTGTATATGATACAACCTGAGGGGTTCACATCCATAAATGAGTTCAAGATATGTAGGCTTCAGAGATTCATTTATAGATTAAAGCAAGCATCTCAGAGTTGGAACATGTATTTTGATAAAGTGATCAAAATATATGACTTCATTAAGAACGAAGAAGAATCCTACATTTACAAATAGATAAATGGTCCAGCAGTGGTATTTCTTATTTTGTACGTAGATGATATTCTCTTAATCGAGAATGACATCCCCATACTACAAAGAATAAAAATCTGATTGTCATCGCAGTTCTCCATGAAGGACTTGGGTGAAGCATCTTACATTCTAGGGATGAAGATTTATAAGGATAGATCTAAAAGGATGCTTGGTATATTTCAGTCCATATACATAGAAACTGTGCTAAAGAGGTTCAGTATGGAGAATTCTAAAAAGGATTGTTCGATAATCCCTGAAGAAAAAGAGCGTATGAGTAGAATTTCATATGCTTCGACAATGAGGTCTATTATGTATGCAATGACATGTATGAGATCAAACATGGCATACTCATTAGGAGTAGTGAGTAGATACCAGTTTGACCCTGAAGAAAATCACTGGAAGGTGGTTAAAACCATCCTTAAGTATTTAAGAAATACTAAGGACCAATGGTTGATTTATGATGAGTCAGATCTGAAGCTTATAGGATTTATAGACTCCAGCTTTCAATC
Source organism: Cocos nucifera (assembly GCA_006176705.1). Taxonomy (NCBI): domain Eukaryota; kingdom Viridiplantae; phylum Streptophyta; class Magnoliopsida; order Arecales; family Arecaceae; genus Cocos; species Cocos nucifera. Next base: position 233,755 of record QRFJ01000413.1, read on the forward strand.
TGACCATGATGATAGTAAAAGTATGTCGGGATATATCTTTACTCTAAATGGTGGAGCCATCTACTGAAAAAGTTTCAAGCAGCATACGGTGGCTGACTCTGTTTGCGAAGTAGAGTATATGGCAGCATCAGATGCAGCAAAAGAAGTTGTGTGGCTGAGAAAGTTCATCATCGAGCTTGGAGTAGCACCCTCCATTGATGGTCCAGTCCTGCTCTACTACCACAGCACTGGCGCCATAGCTCAAGCAAAGAAATCGAAGACACCAGCGGATAAAGCACATTTTGCACTACTTTCATTTGATCCATGAAATCGTAGATCGTGATGACGTCGACCTTCAGAAGATCGATGGAAAGGAGAACTTAACCGATCCCTTCACTAAAGTCCTGGCAATCAAGGAGTTCGACAACCATAAGTCGAAGATGGGTATTAAATACTATGCCGAGTGGCTTTAGGATAAGTGAGAGTTGTTGAAAATTATGTTCCAAAGTCAATCGTCAGTTCGTTGATGGTTGATATATTATAATTAATTTATTAATTAAATAAAAAATATTTTGATATTTTTTCATCATAAATTTATATCTTCTAATAAACTTCATTATTGTGATGAAGTCCTTAGGACTATTTAGTTTCGATAAAGAGAAGATTTATCGATTAATCCTTAAATTTATTCATGATCAAATGATAAACTATTAATTAGGATGATAGTGTCTATCGAGCATAGATCGCTATATGCCATATAGGTTGGTTGTCCTCTTAACCAAGAAGTGTGGAGATATTGGTATGGCATACAGGTAAAATATATGGGTACATCATCATTGAACATGACCAACTTCAATATATTCTACTGTCGAGAATATCTCTGATGGGATATAAGTATAAGTATCCCTTAGACATGAGATCACCTCAATGACTTGCAAGCAACTCACTGTTTTTGGTATCGGACTAACTGAATTTCTAATTCAGCAACAGAAGACTTTTGGGCATAGTCAAGTACTTACGAAGTCAGAGTATGATCAAGATGGAATTGGCCACTCCAAGAGTTGGAGAAGAATGTATCACTGTATTTCAATATAGCAAAACCTTGGCCAGGGTAATCTATCATATGGATTTGATATTTTGAAATACAATATGGACAACTTGATCAGAGTTGATAGTTGAACTCTGAGGTATCCTACGAGCATTATGATCAAGGGGATGAATTATATGGAAACTATATTTGCATGGGTTCTAAGGATGGTTTCTACACCTTTCGACCTATTCGACCATCGGGTATCATTACTAGATGATCACTTCGATTGGTATAGAAATTTATTTCTATGCTACTGACTTAGGTTTGGACCTATGAGATCACACACATTAGAGTTCATGTTTCGATCGGATGGTTGATCAGCGATTTAGAATCATTTTAGGGTTAAATAATCAATACAATTAGTGTTTAACCCAGTACAAATATTGTAGAAAGATCGATTAGCAATTTGATTACTAATTGACTTAATTTGATTTAGTCAAAATACTGAAATTAAGTCTAATTAAATTTGATTTGGGCTTGATTGGATCAAGTCAAATTGGCTTATTGGATAAGTCAAATGCAAGGAAGAACTAGTCTTAGTCTAACTAGAACTTGGGTCAATCCAATTTTCTAATTTGATTAAAAAATTAAATTAAAATTTAATTTAATTTAATTTAATTTAATTTAATTTAATTTAATCTTTAAATGGATCAGGACCTTATTTAATTGGGTTGGTTTACTCTTATTTTTATTTGGTTAAAAGATCTTGTTTGACTAAGTCAAAATAGAAGTCCTAGTGTGATTAGGACTCCCTATTCCTTGCGCCACCTAATCCTCATGCTCCACCCTTTTCTCTTTATGTTTTTATGTGAATAATCTCCATGCCCAAGGTTTCTCATGCCTCCCTTCTCTCTTCCCTTTTCTCATATGGAAGTTTGTTGGAAGACCAAGTCAAAAGAAAAATTAGTTTTGCTTAAGGATTCTATGAGATAGAATCCTTATCAACCAAAACTCTTCCCATAAATGTGCCGACCTATCCTTCCTTATTTTCTTTGATTTTCATGATCAAAGATGATATTTTTTTGTGCGCCCCCCTTGCTGTTCCACGGTAGAAAAAAAAGGTGGGGGCGCCTAAGAGTTGGGCGCCTCAACAACTTTCCTTATTTGGTCCTTCTCAGTCTAAATTTTTTACCTAACTTGGACTCTGCATATCTCTTTATTTAAAGAGAATTTTTGGCTGAAATTTTTATGGATTATAGATATTTTAGAGAAAAATTCATCTGAGTCGTGGAGATATTGAAAACACAAATTAGGATGTCTAGAAAAAGAACAAAGAAGAAGAAGAGGGTCTTTTGTTCCAGATCTCTTTCTTTCTTTTTGTGAGTTTTTGAGAGGTGTCTCAGCATCACAAATCTTCCTCTTTTCTTTAGGTATTTTGTAGTATTCAAGTTTTGAAAAAGAAAGCATTGGATCAACCGTCGAAGAGAGATCGGCATAATGCTAGCATATTGTGCTGATTTTCTGCATCAGGATCTCTAATTGTGTTCGTGGGCTCGTGTGGACGACTCCTAGAGGTCGAACACGTGTGCGGCTTATGACTTCATCCTCAAGTCTGGATCAACAAGTTAGAATGTCTAACTTACTCAGATAATAGATCTGATTTATTAACTTCATACATGCATTTGATGTAGTGTAGATCTAGGTTAATTTGATCAACTTTTTCTTTCTTATTTGATTTTAATTTTTGATTTAATATCATGCATTGATTATATAATAGATCTAAGATCTAGGTGTTTACATATTTATTTAAATAAATATTTAATTTATTTAAGTCTTCTGCTGCATGATTTTGAAAAAGTTCTAAGATCTATCCGTGAAATCTTAGATCTGATTTTTTCAGTTTTCACGAGCAATTAATCGAGGGTGAGAGACAAGATGTTTAGAGGAGATGGAGAAAGGATTTATAATTAGAATTTAGAGGTTTGGTGAGCTCTAAACTCCCACTCCTAATCAGACTCGAAGAGAGAGAAGTCGGACTCCATTGAGAGTCCTCTTTTGTTGTGTCTCATGTGTCCTTTTTATGCTTCTTTTATTTGCTTGAAAAATCAAGTAAAGAAAATAAAAGGGACGAAACTCTTATACTATATATTTTGGATACCTCAATTGACCTAAAATCAAGCAAAATATTATAAGTTTATCTCCTTTTTCTAGGTTTTTGAGATAAGGAAGGAAGTTTCCTTCAGATACTTTCTCCTTTTGCATAATATAATATAATAGTATAGATATTGCCACTCCTTACATATGAATAGATTCGCTTTAAATATTTATAATTTAAATCCCAACACAACCATGGCCTAATATTTATATCTAATTTGGACTTACTTTTTAAATAGCACAACTCATCTAGTTACTGTTTAACCTAATCCATCATGAGATATAAGAGTAAACTTTATTGCACCCAGTGAGAAAGTGTTTGACATGATTTGATTTAGCTATAACTACTTCTATTTTTTATACTAAACTTTCTAAAAAGATATTAAGAAGGAAAAGTCTAATAATAACAATAGAAAGTTTTAAGAATAGAATAAAAAAAAGTCTTTGTAGGTTTGATTCATAACTAACATGACCATGCAACTTGAATGTCGAATAGATCACCTTTCAATATCTAAGTCAAATTACCCTTAGTCACCGTAGGTTACACAATCTAATCCATTGTGGTTTATGACCATTTTTTTTCATAAAATAACTAAACATTATCTTTCTTACATAAGTATTGTGCACAGATTATGCATGGCTTTTATTTTAGCACTTTGTCACATAATTTATGCATACAAAATCAATCAGAAATAACGCAACATGCAAGTCTCTTCAATCATTTAAAACTATTTTTCATGCTTTAAGTTTGTAGCAAAGTAAGGAAAATTATTTGTGATGAACATAAAATATAAGAAGAAGATCATTGTTTTTGTCAACAAAACACCAAGCTTGACATAAGATATACTAAAGAAATAATTTTTGAGATAAATAAGTTATCTAAGTTCACCCCTTTCAACTTGATAGAGAATGAAATTCCCACAACAAAAAACTAGAATTATGCTGAAATAGACAACTTGAATCTATATATAGAGAGGGCAATTTCCATGTTCTAAACTAGATGGACTTATTCTTCCATAATCCAACCATCCTTTCTTGATCTATGCTAATCCATCATGAGTAAACTAATATCATGCAAGGTATTAGAAAAGGAAACAATTAAATCTCACTTTTATGAAATAAGCATGATTAGCATATTACATACGTTTGGTGTTTTCCTTTAATATTTTTAACTATCGAGAAATTTCATATAAGTCTATTCAAAGCAATGTAATATATTTTCATTTTGGTAATTTCTATGTTCTCAACTAGATGGATTTATTCTTCCATAAATTTCACTTTTGTGGAATAGGTATGATCAGCACATTATATATGCATCGCTTTGTCCTTCAATATCCTAAATTGTTGAGAAGGTTCATATAGCTCTATTCAAAGCAGCATAACATATTTTCATTTCGAAGGTTTTCCAAAAGCTGCTAATATAACGAGCAAAACATATATAGAAATAAACAACTTAAATATATGAACAAAAACATTTAAAGTGCATTATAAAATAAATATATTATTGAAAATTAAATAATTATATAGAAACTTATCCCAGTGGCACCGAGAACCATATCTTTCTACCTATAATTTATGAAGAAAAATTCAATAAAAAATAGTGGGATTTGAAGAATTGTACGTGAACCCCCCCCCCCCCCCCTTTTTTTTTTTGTGCATGTCTCGCTTTACAAATTTGTTTTTTCTTGTGAGTGGCATAATTTTGTGCGCGATTTTTCTTTCCTTTTGGTGCTTAGTTATTAGATTGAAAGAAGGGAGGATCATTACCAGTTTTGGCTAGCTTATTAGCTCCCCAACTCACCAATAGGTTGGACTCCTATTTCCAAAAGAAAGAAGAAAAAATTCTTATTAGCTGCACCGCTTGATGTCGAAACCTTGAAACCGCGCATTACGGGGAGGATGGTCCCAATTAAGCTTGTTTGGTCCCCATCTGTGGCCCAACCATAACCATCCCATATACTTGCTAGTATTTGCACTTGTCGTATCCTTTGTAAGTCTTTAGGTATCCGGGTGGGGATGTCATCTACAAAAAAATACCTGCATCAAGAATCATGTGTACAGAAGGAATGGTTAGCGTTTGCAATTTCTAGATGACAGTTTTGTCTTGTTTTTTTTTTGGTTCTCCTATCGGAATTCAATTGTATTATTGAGAGAAGCACACAATTTTGCAAGCATTCCACAATATTTTGTAATCATGGAAGTCGGCAGCGGGGTCATGCCAAAATTAACAAAGATGTACGTTTTTCCTTTCTAATGAGAAGATAGCTGTCAAAGGTAGCAAAGATTGGTAGTTAGCTTTGGAATCGATCGACTCGTGATGCCTACGGTGGGATTTTTCTTTGGCATTGCTATGGATTTCTACAAGAAAAATACCGGTAATGGATTTCCAATACAAAATACTTCTATTTCCAAAGGAGAAAATATAGAATTTTTGTCTATACTGAGATCTTTTTCCCAATTTTATTTTTAGGCTCCTATTATATGGATTTTTTTTATTACCAATAGGGAGGACTTTTTGGTTGAAACGGCTCCTATTTTCAAAAGAAAAAATATCAAGATTTTTTTTTTTTTTACCAACCTGGTCCAGGATGTTACTTTTAAACTTCAAACCTTTTCTTTTTTGGTCTTTTTATGCCTGATTTTTTTCATAAGTTATTTTTAATTTTCCTAAATTTTGTAGAAGGATTCTGACTTTCTTTCTTTCTTCGTATCTATCTCATGTCTTTTAGACCGGCGAATAATTTCTTATAAGAAAGTGGTAGGATCAAGTGGAAGAAAGTCAAACAAATGCGGGTGCTTATGACTTCCTGACGTTAGGGGTCAGAAAGTGTTTCTTCGTGTGGTTTTGGTATGCGTTCGAAAGCAAAACAAATAAACAAGCATCCACAGCCAACGTCTCCACTGCCCTCCAGCCCACAGAGAAGAGTTATACAGCCTTCTCCTACCCTGGCCTATTTAGTCCACGCGCTTCCCTCCCTCCCTCTCACTCATTTATTACTCGGAGACAGAGAAGATTCGTCCCTCAATCGGCGCACCCGAAGCCCAATCCAGACCAAACAAGCTGGAATCCCTCCCTTTCTCTCTCTCTCTCTCCCGACGTCGCCTCTGATTTCCAGTAGTTTTCTGTAATGCTTGGAGCTTAGATCGAAGCGGGAAGGCTCGAATCGATGGAATCGAAAAGGGGAGAAGAAAAGATGGGGATTTCTCTCTCTTTTTTGGTAGAAATCGCCTCTTTTGAATGTTCCTGCAGTGGGAATCCTTTCCTTTCTTGCAATTCTCTGTAAAAATTGGATCTTTCCCGTTTGTCGATTGGAAAGGCGTTTGATTTTTTTCTTTGTTTTTTTGCCCAAAAAAAGGGTCCCCTGGGATCTCGATATCCCTCTGGGAAACCGTAGAAGGAAGGAGGAGGAGGAAAGGCAACGATTTGGTTCCTATCTGCTTCGAGATTTCGGCCATGGTGGCCGAGCCCTGGATCCACAAGATGCGGATCGCCTTCTCCTTTGAGAACTCCTCCGCCACCGCCAAGAAGAAGAAGGAGGTCTCGCAGCCACCGCAGAACGGCGGCGCCACCGTCGCCACCACCGTCGGGATACTCTCCTTCGAAGTCGCCAACGCCATGTCCCGGGCTGTCAACCTCTACCGCTCCCTCTCCGACTCCGAGATCGCGCGCCTCCGCTCCCAGACCTTCGCCTCCCACGCCGTCCGCCACCTTGTTTCCACCAACGAGCCGTACCTCCTCTCCCTGGCTCTTGCCGAGAAGCTCGAGGACCTCAACCGTGTCGCCGCCGTCGCCTCCCGCCTCGGCCGCCGCTGCTCCCACCCCACTTTCCTTGGCTTCGAGCACGTCTACTCCGATCTCCTCGCCTGCCGGATCGACCCCGCCGCCCTTGGCTTCCTCTCCAAAGACATGGACGGCACCGTCCGCAAGATGGAGCGCTTCGTCTCCTCCACCTCGGCCCTCTACACCGAGCTCGAGGTCCTCACCGAGCTCGAGCAGTCCGCCAAGAAGTTCCCCCCGACGCCGGTCCACGAGGAGACCCGCCGGGCCTTCGAGCAGAAGATCCGGTGGCAGCGGCGCGACGTGAGGCACCTCAGGGACGCCTCCGTCTGGAACCAGACCTATGACAAGGTCGTCCTCCTTCTCGCCCAGGCTGTCTGCACCATCTATTCCCGAATCCGCCATGTGTTCGGGGAGTCTGTTCTTGGCTTGGATTGCTTGGTTTCCGATCAAAGTCGGCAGCTTTCCGGTCACTGCGCAGCTCATTCTGGTTTGCTTCAGTCTGATGCAAGTGAAGGCAAATCCCAGGAGATTCCACAGACGGGAGCTGAAGCAGATTCTGGCGTAAATTTTCGCAGGGAGGGTCTCCGGTTCCATTGCGGAGCCAGCCCCGGGAGGCTTTTCATGGAGTGCCTCAATTTGGGTAGCTCTGTTTCATGGAAGATCAGTGATGACTCTTTCGAGAATGGGAGTCGCCAGAGCCGGTTTGGGACCGGTGCTATCATTCCTTTCAGTGACGAACAGGGGCTGAACAAGAGTGTTAAGATCAGGAGATCACGGTTTGGGCCGAAGAGTAGATTAACGAAGCTTGCTCCACCCTCCACTGTCGGGGGTTCAGCTCTTGCACTACATTATGCAAATATTGTAATTATCATTGAGAAATTACTTCGTTATCCACTTTTAGTTAGGGAGGAGGTGAGGGATGATCTCTACCAGATGCTACCCTCGAGCTTAAGGTTGGCCTTGAGAAGGAGTCTGAAGTCTTTTGTCAAGAATCTAGCTATCTATGATGCACCTCTTGCGCATGATTGGAAAGAAGTACTCGAGAAAACATTGAGCTGGCTTGCACCGATGGCTCATAATATGATTCAGTGGCAAACTGAGCGCAACTTTGAGCAGCAGCAGATTGTTTTGAGGGAAAATGTCCTTCTACTTCAGACATTATATTTTGCGGATAGGGCGAAGACAGAGGCAGCTATATGTGAGCTTCTTGCTGGGTTGAACTATATTTGCCGGTATGAGCAGCAGCAGAATGCTTTGTTGGATTGTACGAGTAGTGTGGACTTTGATGATCGTGTGGAGTGGCATATGCAATATTAAGCTTAGTTTCGCTGGTTCTTAAAGTTTGAAAAGATCAAAAACTATTGGTGTTGAGGTTTAGAAATTCTTTCATCATCAGAGCATCCCATGGATGAGGTATAGAGTTTGGTATTGTTGTCTTTTTCCCTCTTTGGTATGGAGATTCTGGTTTATAATGTACATAATCCCTTCTGTTCACAAATCCATGATAATTTACAAAGCAAAAATTTTGGCATTTCCATCCGTTTTGACTTTTATGGCATTATTACCTATTTTTCGTGTGTTGTTATTGGATGTTTAAATGAAAATTTGGATATACGTCCTTGAGAGGTCTGCAGATAACTTCTATATTAGCTATTTGGAAATTAGTCCATATAAGTTCTAAGATAAAACACTCCTCAACAATTCATCAGAATTTCTATGCAGGAAAGGTTGTTGAAAGAAGTTTAAATATCACATGTGCTACACAATTGTTTCAGTTTGTTCAAGTGAAGTAACATTTCTCCTGTTTTAACCTCCACTGAACAAGATGACGTGATCTTTATATTATTTTTTACCTTAAAATGAGTTCTTATTGGATTCTACTATAACTTTGTTTTTGGATATCATATTGCTTTCATAATTTTGATTTTGCCATTGCCAACTTCAAGGAGAACAGTTGTATATTATAGTACATCAGATGTTCTGAAGTATGGATGAAGTACACTGTATGGTAACTTGATACATGTTTTGCGTATGAAGTTCAGTTTGTTGTCTCAGAGAGTAATAGCTGGTTATCACTTTTTAGTCTGCCAAGAGAATAACATTCTGTTCCATTTGAATTTTGGTTTACAGCCACTCTAATCTTTGCAATTGCATTTCTTTGTTTCTAGTAGTCATCTTCTCCTCATTGATTATGTGATTTATACCGACTTGATAAAAAGAATGGATGTCAGAATGAGTTGAGTGTTATTTAGTGAGGTTTCTTAAATGTCCATCAATATAATGCATTGAAGGACTATGAGAAGTTTGAGCAAAATGTGATCCTTGTTTACTTCTTTCAACATCTCTGCTGCTAATCTAATGCTCTCTTTATGTCTATTGAATTGTTAAAATGTCTATATTAAGGTGGGGTGGAAAGAACATGGTTAGAACCCTCAGTCCCGCAAAGGTGGTAGCATCGTATTCTTGCAATGAGTAATTCATTGGAAGTTTACGTAAATTATTGTCCATCCATTTGATCCCACACCAGGTGGTTAAGTTAGACTTGCACTAAATCTGGTGCATAATCACCCTTTATGCAGCATGACATTACTTCCCTAGCATGATGGCATTTTCTGGATATCAACATTTTTTTCCTTCTTGCTGCGCTATCATATGATTCTGTGTATTATAATCCTTGTGTTATGTCTGAATAGAAGCTTTCTTTCGGACATTTAGAAATCTTTTGTTTCCTTGTGGTGACATCAGATCTTGCGAAATATAATCAAAAACCTCCTCGAGTGCTTATTATGGAAGAAGTCTGATAAAAAAATAAAAACAGGGCAAATTGATTCCAGGCCATTGGTTTGATTGCCACTTTATGTTTAGTCCTTGGCCATGTTTAATTTTATGATTAGTCTTGACAATCCACCTTGTTGGTACCGTCATGACTTGTTTTATTCAAACTTACAGACAGGACAAACAACCATCTGGACTTATATTGACACTATGCCAGCCACTGCTATCTTTTCTGCATCGATCTTGTTCCCAAGCTTCCGTGCCATTTATCAGTCTTTCATCCTTTTTAACTAATTGGTGTATTTTTTCTTGCTACACCACATTGCTTTTTTAAATGCAGATTCATTATTTCGCATAATTTTGTTGTTTTTTTTTTTTTTTTTCTGTTCATATCACTTGGCGCTTGCATACAAAATTGCATTATATCTTATGACAACCCACTGATTCATCCAGGTGGATGGATCTTCATGTAATCCTCCATTTCTTTGGTGTTATGCATCTAGTTCCGGGTACTCAAGTCCATCATAGCGCGCATCTCTTGGGCACAAAGCACAAATTTTATCTGTGACCTCATTCTATACCCACTAGATTTTCCTTCCATATATATTTTTTGTTTATATTCAACTGATATTTAGATTTTTATTTTTGTAGCATCCTCCTCAGTATCGTCCTTTCTGCTAGGTCAATATTATATGTAGCAAAAAGATATTTATGTCAAAATATTATAATCAATTTATTTATGATATATAAAGTTAAGCACTTCAGAGTGATCCTTGATATTGTATGGTGGCTATTAGAAAATACAGACACAATATTCTGACTGTACACAATGTAGAGCCTGTTAAAATAAGATACTGCATACATTGATTTAGTGTACTTTAAGAGATTGCACCACCCACCTAGCTTGCCGTTAGAAGTTATGCATCCTTCATACGTATACAAGGAAATCCATTAACATGACCCAACATTGTGAATCTGATGTCGTGTTGCTGTTGTTTTGCATGGCAGATAGGCCTGGAATTGAACCTCTGACCTCAGAAAGTTCTGATCTCCAAGCCATGTTGCATCCAAGCATCCCAACATGGTTCTGATGTCCCAAGTCTTGAAAGATCCTGCGTCTCTTGAATGGTAGCAGTTGAGTATTTACTTGCTTGTTTGACTTACGGATTCACAGTTACTGGTTGGGGCCTTTCAAAGGACCAAGCATTCATATGTAACATTTAAAGCTGCCCCTTTTGGAAGCTAAACTTCCCATTATTTTTGAAATTTGGCATGGGTCATTGACCATACAATTTACTGAGGTTTTATGACAGCAATCCAACTCTCTCTCTCTCTCTCTCTGTGGATATAGGAAATTGTAGTTGAAGTCTTTAAGAGGTGCATAGATGGTTTTTATGAAGGGGTGGGTGGCGGGGAATATGGGCTTTCTCGTGTGGTAGCTGTTGATGCCGGAGTTAATGGCGCACTGGAGTCTTCTGTGTCCCCTCGTCTCCAGTTGCTGCTGTGCACGATTGCTGGATGCTACTGAGTCCTTCTGCCGAGGTGCCCACTTATTCTGGGGCCTCACCATTTATATTTTGCCGACGGGTTTGTAGTATATAACAAATTAATTAACAAGGTCTCTCGTCGTATAACAAATTAACAAGGTCTCTCGTCGCAGGGATTAGCCTATTAACCATAGACATTTGAAAGTACTCTACCGTTACTCTTATCCAAAAAAAAAAAGAAAAGAGAAGTCTTTATAGTTTACTTGCTGAGTGCCAGTCCTGGTTTCCATCGATCTCTGTCAGAATTTTGATATGTATTGCACTTGTCAATATGGTATATGCAAAATTGTCAACTCCTATGATCTTAGCCGATTGGGTTTTTTCGGTTAGGCCTGCATTTTTTTCTTTAAAATCTCTTATTAGCAACTCGGTTTGCAGATATCTTGAGCGTTGTGTAAATGGGAGGTTTACAAGAGACATCTCGGTCATTGTATATTGGCCGAGATATCAGGAATTCAGGATATCTTGCCCAATTTAATTTCTTCAGCTTTCCGTATTGGTCGAGATAAGCTGGTATGTATCTGAGCTCATCTTTGTATGGACAACCTGCTAAACAGGGAGAATCCAAGACCCAAGAATCGGACGCTGACTTCCTCCTCCATTTCTCGTTCAATTTACTCTGGTTCTCTTTCTTGGTCTCGAGCTGCATGTTCCAAAAATAACCGATAACAGTGGTAAATAACTATAAAAAGCTATGCCTAAATTCAGAATGCTCAGGTCCCCTAGCGATGGATGGGCTATACAAAGATGTAAGCCATGCGATGTATGCTGCGTGAGGTTGCATATAGCCATCGAACGGTGCGCATGCGGTGCATCTCGTGTATAGAAAAGAATCTATGCGCTAGGCAGTATATCAGCTAAAGGAAATTTGATAGAGCCAACTAAGATTAACTACATTGCAAATTCCTGCACGAGGTTCATGTCTCCGAGCCCAGTGCACGTTTGGTGGGTGACACTTGCATTCGTGCTCTTTTTACGGTGTTTTGTGCTTCCCATAGTTTGGCTCACACATGCCTTTGTCATCGAATATGTCGGGCAAGCTTGCAGACAGATGGCTAATGCGTAGTAATTATGAGGTTTCCCTTTGGAAGCACTCATGGTCCCATACCACTCCTGCCTTCTATATCCACGGTTGTTTGGAGCCTCTCATAAGTAGCGACAGCTTTTGCATGCAAAACATTGGGATCAAGGCGGTAGCTTTGCACTTCTTGGCAAGGGAAAGGCGGTCAACTTTTGGTGTGTCGGGAGCAAGGCCGCACGTTCGAGGAAGGACCGCACACGAAATTGCTTAGATAGATCATGTATGAATCTGTCTAATAATTTTATCCTAAAAAAAAGGTGAATTTATTTAGAATCATTTTATCCTGGATCCACAGTCGATTTGATCCATCTAATAATTCCTCTTCGACTCACCCTTTACTTCTATTTTACTTGTCCAAAACCACTATTTAATCCTAGAACGGAAATAATCGGTTTCATCTTTTCATAACAATAGTTGGCTAGATTTTTTTTGGAGATAAAAAAATGTAAGTTATAACATGCATCATTAGCCAACAGACCATGACCCGGAAGACTAGCAGGAGATAACAAAAACCGTACGCATTATTTGCCCAAGTCTTTTTTTTTCCCCCCCTCCCTAGGATGGTCATTACAACCCCTGTTTACCAGAAACTCCATGCCATCACATGCATTAATTGGATAACAAAAAAGGAAAATTACCACCCTAGTCTTGATTAGTGTTTAAGAGCTCGGTTGAAACCTTGTATTTCCTATGATCATCCATGGGATGCTCCCCTCTCATCACAAGATATGAACCAAGGCAAGAAAATCACCTTTAACAACTAATCGGAGAAAGCCAAGATTGGCAGAAACAAATTATCTAATCGCCAAAGCTCAAGTTAATGCTTTTAGAATTTTTTTAATCTTTTATAAAATAAAATTCCTTCACATATGTTTGGAACTGGGATTTGTTTTCTTTGTTGAAAAAGATATGGCACTCTGATGAGCAACAGAAATGTTCAGCTATGGTTGTCAGAAAAAGATCATAGATAAATAATTTAGTCTAATCTCATGATGTCAATGAAATCAAGGGTTTCCCCGTTTTTCAAAGAAAAAGGTTGTTATCTAAAACTTTGATATTCACAATTAACTAGCAACCGGCAGATCTGTTCATGAAATTAGATTATTGTAAAATCTTTCAATATGATTGGTACAAATGAGCAATAGGGTCATTTTACTATTAAAATATTTACCTGTTAACATTAGTAAAAATTTAATCAGTAATTAAGCATGCAACTCCATGGTACACCCTCCACCTCTTAAACCAAGGGTTTCAGGTTTGAATCTTGAGAGATGTTTTTCTTCAACAATTTCAGCCTCGGGAGCTAAAAACCTTGTGTACAAGAATAGCTTTTTTTTTTCTTTCGGATAAGTTCTAGTATGGATACATCCACAAGAATCTGCATGCAATAGATCCTAAAGGTGGTACGGAACAGAAGAGAGGATTCATAAAGCACACTACGTCTCCTATGACTTGCAGCAAATTAGACAACCCAATCTACTGCACTATTAGATCCTATGTTAATTTGGGTTGTCTTAAAGGCAACGTGGTTAGATGAGAGGGTCACCATGCCACTAAGAAGTGGTTGATATCCGTATGCAAGAATTACGAAATTAATTATCCAACTAGTCACCATTTTCAAGTCACTTTCTAAAAAGAATGAACATCGCTCGAAAAATCTTAATCACATAATTGAGGCCTTCCCAAGTCACCTGCAGCTGCTGAGCCATTAGAACGGTAGCGATAAAAATTGATGCATACCACCTGCTACAACTAGGAAGTAATTAAGACTCGATATGACAAATCTTATTCTACCATTATTATTAGATCTGATGATTTTGCCATCAAAGTTGATTCTGAGGAAACTAGAAAATAAAAGCTCCCAAGTTATCTAAATCACTTTAGAATTTGCAGAGACTATTGATAGAGAGCCTTAGAACTTCTTAGCTATCAATGATTCCTCCACCGTCTTAATGTGAATAAACTGTAAGACCTACTGAGTAGCTTTCTGCAGGATCAAGCAAAAATCCTGTTGTAGATTCTCCAAAACATGATCATTCCTCACCAGCCATACATGATAGCAGCAAGTGGTAATCCCATTATATCTATTTGCCTCCATTGAGCTTTCTCTTAAATCATGGAAAAAAGCATCCAGTAAGAAGGAATGGATGTTGGCCAAGTTGGATATGGGAGCATGCTTTCAAACTGGGTTGCCGGTAGGCATTAAATAAGGACGAGAATGATAGACTTTTTAGTCTAATTGCGAATGTCATGATGGGGCGAAATATGAAAGCTTTCAGACAGCATGGCAGGATCACATTTTCGAAAAATAATGATATAGTATATTTAATTACAGAAGCATAAATTTTTTGTTTTTTATTTTTAAAAAGAAAAGAAATTATACTTATTTTTGATGGGACAACTAATTCACGTAGCTTTAGAGTAGATACAACCAACTATATTTGCAGTCAAAATATGAAGCTAGGAATCAAGGATATGGACTCTTAGCAAAACGCTCTAGATGGCCATAAGCATACAAGGCAACCCAGTCAACTATACTGTAAACATGTTTGACTTCAACAGACTCCGAGGATTCAATAAGCTTCCAAACATCCAAATGCAAGGTGTGGGTATTATTCCCCCAATCAAACCCATTGGTAGTCTCCTTCGGGGATGGTGCACAAAATTCTCAGCATATCAAACATATTTCTAGGTGATAGAGGTTGAGACCACTGAGGCAATACCTTAGTTCTCTCCTCCATTTGAGGTGGCAATGGACTCCACCCCCTTCGGTATCTAACTTGGCCTAATTCTATGGGATAGATTTTATCCAATCCATAGCGGATCTAGGATAGCTATAAAATTTATCTCGAACCTAATTCTAATATATGTAATTCTTCACAAATTTTATTTTTTTAGATAAAAAATTATCTTTTATATAAAATATGATTTAATATAATTTTATTCGATCCGATCTATACAATATGCTCTCTAATTCCATCTGCCTCATCAATTCCCTCCTAAAATTTTAGGTTTAATTACTTTAAAAGCCCTGAACTTTTTGGAAGCTTTCATATTTATCCTGAACTTCAATTCATTGCAATTAGGTCCTACAACTTTCAAGATGTTTCAATTTCTCTCCTGACCGTTACTTCCATCTAACTACTATGATGGAAATAGTTGGATGTCGTCACGTGCCATCATGTGGTGTTTAATGGAAGATGATATAGCAGAGACTGCTTATATGACATGTAACTTCTTTTTTTTTCAATCTTTCTCCGGCTACGGTTTTAATTTTTTTTCCAATAGTTTGGGTCCTTCTCACCTGACGATTGGAGATAGCGAGATTTTGTGTTTCATATATATTTTGATGAGCGACGGTGATTGATCTGATCCTTTCTATATTTCGGCCACTAAGATAAAATAATCGGCTTGCATTCCCCATATATCTCTTAGGTTTTCTTTTTTTACTCGTGAGAAAGTGGTTCTAAGACTATATCGTCAAGTAGGTTTTCAGCTTTTAGCAGAAAGTGGTCCTAAGACTCCATTGTCATTTTATGGGACCTTAAAGATAAATTATTTTAGGAAAAGTTGTCTCAAAGTGTTTACCATTTTCTATACTTAATTATATAAGTGAAGTTAAATTATTCTTTTTATTTGATTATAACCTAATATTTTGCATGCTTTGAAATTATTATCTCTTATGTCATGTAACAGGTAGTCTCATTATACCTATATATTATGGTGGGAAGTTTGCGAACAAGGATGGACATATTGACTATTTTGGAGGGAATGTGGTATTTTATAACATCTAGGATAGAGAAAACATATCTTGTAAGCAATTAATTGATATGGTAAAAGAACTGTGTATGGATAAAGTCATAAGATTATTCTGTATGGTGTTTATTCTAAATGATACTAAAAAAATATGGATACCATTTGAAGATAGTCAGCTTAAATAAATGATGGAACTGGCATTGGATACAATGGAGTATCTAAATATTTATGTGGAGCATGAAGAGTTAGTTGATAAAGATATCCTTGTTGATAAAGCTATCAATATTCTAGTTATTAAAGCAATCAATGTTTCAATCAGTCAAGTAGCTATTATTGTAGTTACTGAAGACAATGTATTAGTTAGTAAAGTATTCAAAGAAAGAGGACAAAAAAGCATAGTAGAGAAAGAGACTAAAAAAAAGTTCAGAGTAAAAGACAGAAGCAAGTAGCTAGGAGACCTAAGACTAGGTCTCAAAGCAAAGGAAAGAAAAGGTTGAGAGATCTAGGACTAAGAATCAAAGCAAAAAAAAAAATGTAGAAGTAGAGAGACTTATGACTAGGGCTTAAAGAAAAGAGAAGAAGAACATAGGAAAGACATCTAGGGCTTGAAGGAGTGAAGCTTCTTTGGATATTAACTGCAACCCAGATGATGATAATGAACAAACAAGCAGTGAAAGTAGTTTAACTATTAAGCTACTAACCATGATGAAGAGTTGAGAGATGCAAGGAGAGAGCTTTGGAAGAAAAAACAAAGACAAATGATAGTTTATAAGTTTCAGAGAAAGTAACCACCACTTATGGATGTTAACTAGTACAGAACCAAGCCATTAGAGTGCTGGTGTAGATGAAGTAGAAAAGATACTAGGTACTATAGTGAGTATCTTGATTCTTCAGAGTTTGAGACTCATGTGTCCTACTTTGAAAATGAGACTGATGAGATTATGAGAAGGAAAAAATGGGCATATCTCAGTCCAAAAACTGACATAGATGTGAAGTTTTGTAAAGGAATGACATTCAATATAATTGAAGAGTTCAAATATATTGTGGCCAAGTATAGTGTTGCTCAAAAATATGATCCACTACTAGAAAAGTCTTTTTTTCCTATAGATTTTTTTGTGGATTTTAGCTAAAAATCTGTAGGATACAATATTTCCCGTGGATTTTTCTGCCCAAAATAATCTATAGGGAATACGTCATGGGTAATATTTCCTACAGATTTTAAAAAATTGTAGAAACTTTTCTACAGATATTTTTGCAGGTAATGGATAAAATTCGTAGGTAGTTTTTTGCAAGAAAGAGAGCTAAAATTTTTTTTCTAAGGATTTATCTGTAGAAAAATCTGTAAGAAACTTTCTATGACTTTTTTTTCAAGCAAAATTTCTAGATAAAGTTCTAACAAAATCCAAAGAAAATAAGTCACAAAAAAATCCCCAAGAAATTTTTGCAGAAAATACTATAAGAAAGAAGTTGCAGGAAAATCTCCAAAAAAAAATTCGTAGGAAAATAAGCAGGAACATAATTCCCCAAAAAATTCTCAAGAAATTTATGCAAAAAAATCTATAGGAAAATAATTCGTAGGAAAAGCCATGGGAAATACCTACAGGAAACTTCATAGAAGAATTATTTATATAAAAATCTATAAAAAATATTGCAAATCATAGAAAAATATACAAGAATTGGACATCGTAAGATCGAAAGATTCTGCAGGAAAATTCATAAAAAAATCAACAGGACAAATTCACAAGAAAATAATTATTTTTTTAGAATTGCTTGTAAAATCTATAGCTAAATTCATAGAAAATTATTTTGTAGAAAAATCTACAGGTAGTGTTCGTAGGAAAATTCCTAAGAAATATTAGTCACAAGAAATTCCATAGAAAAAACTTTTTAAGTTGCTTGAGTTGTATAGAAAGTTTTTCATAAAAATGCACAACTAACGAAATTGTGCAAGAAAATCCCCATGAAATTTTTGATGATATCTAATTATAATTAACAATATTTTGACTTTTAAATTGCTCCTGGAAATAACTTTTAATATGTACAATAAAATTCTAAAATACTTTAATCAATATAAAATCAATAAATATAAAAAAGTCTTGATCATATATATTCAAAATATACTCAAAATTCATTAACTAAGCAGTTCACAAGTTGTAATTCACAAACAAAAAATAACATAAAATTCCTAATGTAAGTAGTACATAACTTATAATTCACATACATTCAACATATGCTACATGTGATCATAAACATCATCATCACCATCATCGTCGTCGTCGTCGTCGTCTTCTGCATGTTGAGATGGAGTTGATGCATGAGAAGAAGATCTTGCCTGAAATCCTAAATGTTCCGTTAAGTATTCTAATTTCTTATTAGTCTCGGCCAGCTGAGTTTTGATTTTCTCTTTTTTATGTTGCTCTTGTTGTAATGATGCAGTTAAGGAATGAACTTGGCTCTTTATCTCAACATAATCCTCGAGCATGTTGGTTGATGATTGCTTGAAAGAGGACTATTTTAAACTCTTATCTATAGAACCAAGTCCAAAGACTCTTCCCTTCTTCTTTCCCCAAAATACATCCACCCAGATATCCCAATCACATGGAATAGGTTGTGTTTGCTCACTATCATCAGCAATTTCTCCACCCTCAGTAGATGCGGTTTGACTAGCTAACTCTGACTTCTTGTTTTCAAAAGTTGCTACATTAAAATTATACAAATCAAAACTTTAGTAAGACAATAAAAAGAATAATCATATCATAAGTAAAACTAATTACAAATAAGCTGATTAATAGTATTAAACATCAAGAGACTGGAGTTAAATGATAGAAAATAACCAACATTATATTTAAGTCATATTAAACATGCAATGATAGGAAATAAGACTAAAGGCAATCAAGCACAGGATAATAACTTTGTAACTAAACATAACAAACATAAAAACTATGGCATGTGTTGTACTTGAAAGCCTATGTTACTAAAGGAGTCTGGCCCTTATTGTTGTACTTGAAATCTTGTGTCGCTAAACAAGAAGCTTTAGACTCACATCAGGATATATAATCTTAGTTTTATAATAACAGATGTCAATTAGTAAGCTGATTGTCTACCCAAAGTCCTATTGGGGTTAAGCTCTCTTAGACGAGATGATAACTACTATTTCTCAATTACTCACTGAAGTCCTCAAGTACTTAAACAAACATGAAGTAAAGTGAATCTAAGCAGAGCCTAATCATTATTTTTTTTTGGGGAAGCAGAGTACTTATTTTCAAATATCTGCATATAACTTCTACTCTATTTGAAACTAACCATGCCACCCAAAGATAACCTCCAAGGTATCAAAAATGACCATTTCACTCCAGTCTCTTAATGAATTAAGAATCTCCAAATCATACAATATAACAAAAAATCAATAACTGATTCCTTGTTTTCTCCTTGAATAAAGTGGTAATTACTTCTATACATACATAGACACACATACACACATACTAACTCTTCTGAAAAAGCACCACTGCTAGTCTAAATTTTACACATTAGTTTATAATATGCATTCAACAATATCAATATCAATAGAGACTGAAACTTAATAAAATTTAAAAACTTACATAAGCACTTTCAGCTTTTGCACCCATCCAACTCTGATCCTAATCATTATTTTTTTTTTGGGAGCAGAGTACTTATTTTCAAATATCTATATATAACTTCTACTCTATTTGAAATTAACCATGCCACCCAAAGATAACCTCCAAGGTATCAAAAATAGCTATTTCACTCCAGTCTCTTGATGAATTAAGAATCTCCAAATCATACAATATAACAAAAGATCAATAACTAATTTCTTATTTTCTTCATAAATAAGATGGTAATTACTTCTATATATACATAGACACACAAACGCACATACTAACTCTTCTAGAAAAGCACCACTACCAGTCCAAATTTCATACATTAGTTTATAATATGCATTCAACAATATCAATATCAATAAAGACTGAAACTTAATAAAATTTAAAAACTTACATAAGCACTTTCGGCTTTTGCACCCACCCAACTTTGATCCTTCTTTCTCCAATGAGTATAAAAATAAAATTCTGAAAGTGAAGGAGTTATCTCACTCTGAGCCTTCTATAATTGATTAATGATAGAGAAATATTACTAAGGGTTGATATAATATAATGGTAAAGTCAGAAAAAAGAAAAGAAAAAAAAAATAATACCATTCTCTTCCAATGTATACGATGAGGTATAGATCCACTAGTGTGGAGGGAGGCACCCGCACAAGAATCTCGATTCTTCTTATTCTATACCGACTTAGTTAGAAATTCAGAGGACTACCAATAAGCCTTCATTTCTCTCCATATAATATCTCATATCCAATCTAGCTTGTGGTCCAAGTTCTTTCTAAGCTCTTGAAATAATTGACTCATTTTAGATGAATCTTTTTTTTTAAAAATTTATTCTAATATGGCAAGACAACCACCTAAATTCTTTTTGCAATTATTTTGAAAATGATGATAAACACATGAAAAATAAGTTAGACATGTCACATTATAAAGACCTAACTAAAACAACATATGTACATTTATCAATCAATTTAAAGTTTTACACATCATTATCTTGAATTCTTCAAATCAAAAATCTCGAGTAGTTTGAGAAAACTTTTTCCATGATGGCTTCACCTCCTCAAATTTACTTTTATGCATGAAGCAATGGCATCAATAACCATTTTGTGATGGTCTTCGTCGAATCAATTTCCAATAAAATAAAGTCAAGAACATTTACTTCATTTTAACATAAACAGTAATATATCGCATGTGAATACATGTATTACTCACCCATCTCCATCAAGCTCTATCCAAATTCGACTATCTTGATCATCTCCACCAACTTGACTAGATGAAGTGCTCAGTGTTTGATTAGCATATGGAGATGATTGCCTACGAGGGACCATAATAAGGGGAAGAGATGGAGTATGATGCATGGAAGGTGTGATAGGAGGTAAAAGAATGGGTTGAGGTTGAATAGGTTCAGGTGGAGGCTGAGGTATGGGAGGATTAGATATGGTGGTTTGAGGTTGGATAGTTTGAGATAAGAGAGCGTGTGATGAAATAATTTGGTGAATATAAGTTTCTGATATAGGAGAATGATGTAATGGAGTATTTTGTGATGGTTGTGGATGTCTAGGATGTGAGTAACTAAATTATGGTGTGTTTTAGATCACTAGCTCAGAAGAAAGTGGCTGCTTCTTTTTTCCACTTATTCCTTTATTAGCCATCAGTTTTTTAGAAGGGCCAGAATTAGACATTTGTAACAAAAAAAAGCATAATAATATACAACACATAAATAATTCATATATTGTTAGTTATATTAGTAAACAAAATAGAACAATTGAAAGACATACAGAATAAGAAATAATAACTCAAAAAATTCATTCATATGCAGATAGTAACTACTTGTAATAAAATAACAAGTTGTAGTAAAATACAAAGCTAGTAGCAGATAAATAATAATGAGAAAATAATAAAGTATTTAATATAATCATGAAAAAAGTTAGTCAAATATTATTCACCTTCATCTTCATCTTCCTCAACGTTATGATAATTTTCTGAATTATCACTATCAAACAACTCTATTTCTTCTTCATTAGTAGCTACCTCCTCCTCCTCATCATCATTGTCATTAATGAAATCCTCTTCAATTTCAATAAAATCATTTTCTTCTATCCAAATCAACTCTACCTCTTCACCATCAACTTCATCATCTTGTAAGTGATCAATTGGATCATCCTCAATTATTGTATTGACATGTGACTGCTCTTCTTGGTAAGGAACTTCCAAAGTATGTGTATTGTCGACAACCCCTCTTGATTTTGTCTTGATAACTACCAACCAATCAATTTTATCTTTTTGCTTTTCAGGATAAGATGCATAGTAAACTTGAGTTGTTGTTTCAGAAAATATAAAAAGATCAAACTTGTTATAATTTCTATTTTTTTTAACTTCGATAATCCCATATTGCTTATGCACTCTTATCTCGTGCTTAGAGGCATCATACCAATCATAGCTAAATAAAATTAATCTCTTAATTGGTAGCCTTGGCCACTCTATCTCAAGAATCTCTTTAAGAATACCATAATAATCAGTTGAAGTTTCATCTTGCCCAATGCCACAAACACACACCCTACTGTTGTATATTTTTTTGCCCTCACCTCATACAGAAATGTGAAATGTGTATCCATTTACAAAATAAATAGGCCATGACTTTGCCAATCTCAATGGTCCCAACACCAAGTCATGCAAATAGGGATTTTGCACGTGTTGTGGGTTACTTTGAACCTATAAATAAGAAGAATTTGTAAGATATAATGTCTAAGTAATTACTTTCTCTAAGTTCTTAAATTTATTATGTTAATGCTTATATATTCTTGAAACCACTACCAAAAATAAGCTTCAATTTGTTTGTTAATTACATCATCACTAAGATTACCATACACTGCTTTCAAATGTTGCACATACATGCTGCACCACAAGACACTAGTATATTAGTTTCAAGCTAAATCTAATTATTATATAAGTTACTGATCATATATATATATATAATGTCTACTACTTACTCAAGATATGGTTTCACTTCATCACAATTTAACAAAATATGTAATTGGGCAGCATGCATTTCTTTATCATCTAGCCATCGATCTTTACACTTGCCAGCAGTACGGCCAGAAAGATTGAAGATCGATAGAGTTGGTTGAATTTTATAATTTTCAACCCCATCATTGTTACGACCAACTGTAGTTCTTCTACATTGGATATGCAGCTCAAAATAATGAGAATAGAAGTAGGATGTCTCTTGAGCCAAATAAGCTTGATATATGGATCCTTCACTATATCATTTATTTTTCACTATTTTTTTTATCTTATTGAGGAATCTACAATAAAATTTTAAATAAATTAATTAAGTAATTGATAAATGCTAAAACTGGCATGGAGACAAACTTGGGTTATTATCTTTCAAATGGATACATCCATCGATATTGAATCGGGCCACCTATTCTAGCTTCATATGACAAATGAATTGGTAGGTGCTCCATAGATTCAAAGAACCCTGGTGGAAAAATTTGCTCTAGTTTGCACAAGATGATAGGAATATTTTGTTCCATTTGTAATAAATAATCCTCTCATAACACCATTGTGCATAAGTCTCTAAAGAATCGACTCAGTTTAGTTATAGACTCCCATATTGGGTCTGGAAGTGCACCAAAGGCAATTGGAAGAAGACATTTCATAAAAATGTGACAGTCGTGACTTTTCATCCCAAATAGCTTCACATCTTTCTAATCAACACATCTAGCTAAATTGGAACCATAGCCATTAGGCATCTTCAACTCCTCCATCCAATTACACATCCTTCTTTTGGTCCATGGTCAAAGCAAACTTAGCTTTAGGTTTTTTCCATTTCCCATTTGGTAAAGGTTCCAACTGCAAATTCTTTCACTGACAATACTCTGGCAAGTCCATTCTGGCTTTCTTTTTGTCCTTAGTTTTCTCTTTATTGTCCATAACAGTATGAAACATATTGTCAAAAATATTTTTTCAATATGCATAATATCAAGATTATGTCGTATTAGATTGGTTCTCCAATATGGCAAATTTCAAAATATGCTTCTTTTTGTCCAATTATGAGATACCCCATATCCTGAAAAAACGTGTTTGCCGTCCTATTTCAGTTATCTTAGAAAAGTCACAAACTCTTTCCTATACTTGGTCCCTTGTTAACCTGAGAGGAGGGCTAGATTTCTCTTGTCTATTTTTGTAGAAAGCATCTTTGTTTCTTCTAAAAGTATAATCAAAATCCAAGAATTACTGATGGTAATCAATCTAAGAATTTTTCTTACCATTTTTCAATATGAAAGCTTTAGATCACTCCATGCATATTGGGCATGCTAATTTTTCAGCCGTACTCTACCCCGACAACATGCCATATGCTGGAAAATCATTAATTGTCCACATTAATACTACTCTCATAACAAAATTCTGCTTTTTTGGGATATCATATGTTGTTACACTACCATTCCATAATTGCTACAACTCATCTATTAATGGCTGTAAGTACACATCAATTCTACTTTTTGGATTATCTAGACCTGGAATGATCAAGATTAAGAACATGTAAGGGGGAGTCATACACAACTCAGGAGGGAGATTGTAAGGAGTAATAATTATTGGCCAACAAGAGTATGGTTTAGCTGATTGGCTATAAGGTATAAATCCATCAGCACGTAAGTCAAGTCTAACATTTTGTGGTTCTGCAGCAAAGTCATGTGTTCGATCAAAATGCTTCCATGCTTCTCCATCTTAAGGGTGGTATAACACACCATCTTTCCTATGATTTTCATGGTGCCACCTCATGTGCCCTGTGGAGATCTTAGAAACATATAACCATTACAATTTAGGGATGAGCGACAAATAATGAATTATCTTATAGGAAACCTCTCTACACTTTTGCATGCGAGCTTTACGTGTTTCATAGCGAGGTTCATGACAAAACTTACACTCTTTCAAGTTTCTATTATCCTTGTAATACAGTATACATCCCTTAATGTAACAATTAATCTTTTGGCTAGTTAGACCAAGTCCAGATACTAGTTTCTTTATCCTATAATAATTACTAAGAATTATGTTTTCAGGATAACTTGCCTCCTTCATATATTGTGCCATTTTATTAAAACAGCCATGGGCCATATTGTAGTCACATTTGAGACTCAACATTTTAAGAGCAGCAGACAACTCAAAATGATTTTCACAATCTAACCATAACGGTTGTTGAGCTAAATTCAATAACTCATAAAACTTTACAGCATCTATATTTGGAGGCTCCTCTATATTTTGTTCAAACTACTATCCAAATTCTACACCAGCAGCATCACACACCATCCCTTGATATCTATTCACATGTTCATAGTTACTGCATGGAATGTTGCTTGGACCACCTAAATCTATCTCAAAATTCTCTATTGGAAATCCACTTGATTCACCTAAATACATGTCAAAATCATACTCTTGATGACTACTTATAGCAGCTAAATACATATCATCATCCAAATTAATTCGAGGTGCTTTTTCTTTATGTGATGCCTAATACCAATACCTCAGCATAAACCCTTTTTGAAGAATGTGAACATTCACCAGATCTGGGGCTAAGTGCTTCTCATTTTTACATAACTTACAAGGACACCTAATAACTCCCTCAATTATATATTTCGATTATTGACAAGCAAAGTTAATGAACTCTTCTAAGCCATTTAAAAATTCATCTGTATACTCCCTTCAGCCTAGAAGAAGCTGATTATACATCCATGTCTGATGTCCAGGGATTTCCATTTCTGTACAATAAATAAATCAATCCTATTGCAAGCTCCCAACAATAAAAAGAAAAACCACCTATTGCAAGTTTGCCAACCTCTGGATGACTTAATTTGGGTCTGCACCAAAAAAAAATGAAAAAAAAAAATCTTCATATCAATGCAATTCATAGAAAAAAGGTACACTTATCTATATATTAGTTAGTGAAATATCAACATGTACCAAATCATTTGTTAAAGCTTTTAGCAGCTTTTATCAAACTCTAGAATTTTTAATAAATATATCATAAAACAAAGAACTCAAATAGAATATATCATATGACAAATGGTTGGAAGTCAAGGATAAACATTAGATAAAGAACTCAAATAGAATATATATATCATATGACAAATGGTTGTAAGTCAAGGATAAACATTAGATAAAGAACTCAAGGGATTGGAGAAGTAGAGAATCTATAATCTTTAAACATATATATAAATGGAACATATTTATAAAAATTACTAGATACTAACAACAACAGATGCAATGCAATTTTTCCTGACTAAATACAAACAGCTAATATCTTGTGCATGTTTCTTATCCATCAAAGCGAAATATCTATAACCCACCAAAGCGAGCACCTCAATTCTGTAACCCACGATACATACAGTACTCCTTATATATTAATATATAGAGTACAAGACTTCATGGGTTAGGTTTTTCCTAACTCCTCTCATCAAAAATTTCCAATCTGCAATTCTAAGAGAACACTCTCACGTGTCAAGAAATGGTTTATCGCTATAGGTTGGATTTCAAGTCACTTCCAAGACTTGATCTCATAGCCGTCCATTAGAAATCATCCAAGAATAGGTGCATGACTTGAAATAGGCTGAAAAGTGGATTGATGTCATGTTAGAAACTTGATAAAACAATCCAACAAAAACACCACAATACGGACAAGAAAAGAATAACAACACTGAAAAAAATGGAGGAAGAACAATGCCAGGGAACATGCCAGATTGTAACCCATGAAATCACTACAGGCTCTCAAGAAAAATGGTATCTCATATTGGGATATCAGCTACTCTAATATCACTTTGTTAAGGATCTAGTACTGAAATATTATCGTAGGAAGAAAGAAAAAAATAAAATAAGAACACAATCAAATACGTCGATCAGTCCATATGCTCGCCTCCATGGGGCATGCAAAGCTTCATTATGGAAGAAAAAATAAGTACAAGAGAAGAACACCTACTCTGAACTCACTATATACAAATCTCTCTTAACTAGAAGTTACCTTCATAAAAGCTCTCTCAGAATCTCAAGGAGATCCTTAGAAGCTACAAGATGCTCTACCCTCACAATCTTCATGTCAGATACTATGCACCTGTTACTTCTCTCTTTCGTAAGCTGCATGTACTCGACACTCTATCAAGCTCCTCTCAGTGGCTGCCTGAACTTCTCTATATGCTTTTTATGCCACACGCACCACCTCTTGCTCCACAGCACCTCAGTCTTTTAAATAGGATGAGAATCCTCTTCTCAGCAGTTTATAAGAGTCCTAACAAAGCTCTTTCTCTTAATATGAGTCGAACATGATCTTGCTGGAGTCTTAAAATATTTTTCAATCTTTAGATCATGATTGTAGCCGTCCATGGCCGCTGGATTCTATGGTCCATATGCAACTCTTGTAGACCCTTTAGATTAATCACAATCTAAGTTCAAATAGAAAATTCCATCTTATTCTGTTCATCTTCGTCGAGCTGACTCTATCAGAAATTGAGCTAGCTCGACTGCGTCTCGTTCAAACTCCTACTTTCTATCTTTCTGAGAGGGCTAGCTCGATTGTGGTTTGAGCTAGCTCAATCTCAACCCAAGCCTACTCGATCTCGTATCTGAGTCAGCTCGACTGTTTGATGATTTGATTCTTCTCTATTGTGGATTGAATTCGAGGCATCAAATCCTAACAATTTTCATCTCGACTTGATATTCGGCCTCCATCTGACTTTGAAAACTTATGATCCATCTCGCCCCTATGTTTTGGGGTATGCTTGCTGATCATGGATGGACAAATATGAAAGTCGAGCCAGACCGCTCGATCCTACCTCTATCGACTATTGTGATCTTTCTGACCTGAGATCTGCTCAAAATAGCCTCCTATAGTAATAAGAATTTTACCTTGCGATGTTGCATATTATCCTCCCAAGTCTCTCATTCCATG
Source organism: Cocos nucifera (assembly GCA_006176705.1). NCBI lineage: Eukaryota > Viridiplantae > Streptophyta > Magnoliopsida > Arecales > Arecaceae > Cocos > Cocos nucifera. The sequence continues at coordinate 261,413 of QRFJ01000413.1, forward strand.
CTCGATCCATCTCCACTTGGAGCTCCACTTTGCACTAAGCTCCCTCTAGCTTCTGAAGCTCCACCTCGTACTAGGCTTTCTGCTAGATAGTAATATCCTCTCATCTTCTTCTGCTCCTCCAATATCATCCTATCACCATGCATAATCTTTAGGATTTCATCACCAGCTACCTACCTATAGCTATTTGAATCTAATCTGCTTAGCGAGATAAGATTTCGTCTGAATTTGGATATGTATCGGACCTTCCATAATCTTTTCACTGCACCATCATATGTCCTCTAGCTGACTATTTTGATGCCTCTGATCACACAGCTCCATCTATCCGATAGATAAACAGTACCCTTACTACTCTCTAGAAAGTCAAACTACTTCTCTCTATAATAAATATGATATGTGCATATAGAATCTAAAATTTACTACTGAAAAGAGGTAGATGCCTCATCAGATATCTTCAGGACATCATCCTCTGACTCGCTACTGACCGTCGTTATAGTAGTCCTTGTTCGATCCTTGAGTTATGGGCAATTCTTGACTCAATGCCCTAATTCGTCGCTCCTATAGCATCTGATCTCGCTTTGGTCCCTCATCTTGTACCTGCATCATCCTTCTCATGATTCTCTATCGCTCTATCTATTATCTTCTGCTCCTTTAGAAACTATCAAAACTGAGCTGCCATCATCTGAGTTCGAAGCTGGATTCTTCCTTCTGAAAATCTTATTCTGGAGTATCATTATAGTGATCTCATCCATCTTGATGGTACTTTTTTTTATTAGAAGAACAGTCACCAAAGACTCATACGAAGGATGAAGCGATGCTAACAAGACTAACATCCTGATCTTCTTCTCAACTTTTTCACCAATGCTGAGAAGATCGGTGAGAATCTTTTGAAAGTTAGATAGATGCTCCTATACAATCTAGCCTTCGTCCATCTGTAGCTGATAGAACTACCTCCAAAGAAATAGTATGTTAGTAAGCGACTTTGCCATGTACAACTTCTCGAGCTTCGTCCACAGTACCGTCAAAAAAGTCTCATCAAGTATATGGATCGTGATATCATCCGCTAGATACAAGCGGATTGTACTCATCACCTGCATCTAGATCCACTTTCAATCCTTCACCCCCATGGTAGCTAGCATCTCATCGTTCAAGAGAGCATTGATCAATCCATATTAAATGAGGATATTCTTTACCCTTGCTTGCCATAAAAAAATTATTCTTTTCATCGAACCTATTGATCTTCATCTTGATTGTACTTATCTTTTTTATATTCTTTAATCTCTATCTAGTATTACAATCTACACTCTGGTATTGTTTGGCTCTAATACCAATCTATTGGGATATCAGCTATTCTGATATTACTTTGTTAATGATCTAGTATCGAGATATTATGGCAGGAAGAAAGAAGAAAATAAAATAAGAATACAATCAAGTATGTAGATCAGTCCAAAGGCTCACCTCCATGGGACATGTAAAGCTTCACTATGAAAGAAAAAAATAAGTATAAGAAAAGAGCACCCACTCTCAAATCACTATACATAAATCTCTCTCAACTAGAAGCTATTCTCATAAAAGCTCTCTCAGAATTTCAAGAAGACCCTCAGAAGCTACAAGATATTCTGTCCTCATAGCCTCCATACTGGATGCTATGCATCTGTTACTCTTTCTCTCGCGAGCTGCACATACTTGATATTCTATCAAGCTTCTCTCGGTGGCTACCTAAGCCTCTTTACGTGCCTCTCATGCCATATGCGCTACCTCCTACTCTACAGCACCTCGGTTTTTTAAATATAATAAGAATTCTCTTTTCAGTAGTTCATAGAAGTCCTAACAGTACTCTTTCTCCTAATATGAGTTGAACATAATCTTAATGGAGTCTTAGAATATTTTTCAATCTTTGGATCATGACCGTAGTCCTTCGTGGCCACTGGATCCTGTGGTCCATGCGCAACTCTCATAGACCGTTTAGATTAATCACAATCCAAGTCCAAACAAAAAATTCCGTCCTGTTTTGTTCATCTCTATCGAGCTGACTCTGTCAGGGGTCAAGCTGGCCGAACTAGTCTAATAGTTGTCATAAATCATAATGCTTTCTCTCTTGAGAACACAGTTATTAAGTTGTATCACATTCACGGATCATAATTTTGGTTTATAATAAACAAATAATTCTTTTGCATACATTGCTTTATCAAGGAAAGGCAATCTGCTCCATTACTTTGCAATAGAAATCATCACTCAAATCAATGCATAGACCAAATTTCTGCTCTTCTCTTTAAAAGGTGGAAGGTAGAACCCGACATTCTTTTCCGTCAACACTTCTTTGAACACCTATATATCATTCTACCATTCACGATGGCCAAGAAGTCATAGATCCTATCTCATAGAGACTCATATAATTTAGCTTCTCCAAATTTTTCTAGAGAGTACCTATAGGCGCATACCTAATAGCACCTTTAAACAAATGATAAAATTAAGGACCCGGAAGCTCTCAAAATCGAATCTTTCCTTGGCAAAGAGCAAGCTTTTGTATCAAAGGAGGGTAATTAGTATAAAGAGAAGGAGAGTGGTGATGAAGGAGTACTTGAGAGCAGCGAGAAGGATGGTGATGGAGATGAAGAAGAGTTGCCATAAGACCTAAACACACGCCCACATGAGGAGGCCCTATAGCAGTCCCGCCTCCTTTACGCCCTCCACCCTCCTCCTGGCGATCCCACCTCCTGCACGCCCTCCACCTCCATCGGCAGTCCCGCCTTTTTCGCACCCTCCACACCCCCACTTCGATGGTCCCGCCTCCTCCGTGCCTCCCCCCTCCGACCTTTGTCTCCATCTTAGAGAGAAAAATCAAAACCCTTGTCGCCATCTTAGAGAGAAAAATCAAAAATAGAAAGGGACAACCCTCCTCCACATCTCCTCCCTCTGGCTCTTATCTCCATCTTAGAGAGAAATCAAAACCTTGTCTCCATCTCAAAGAGAAAAATAAAAAAAAAAAGGATAATAGAGGAACTCACAATCGGGCATCGAATGCTACTGCTACTCCTATCCTCCTCTGTTGCTTGGATGCCACTCACCTCGCCGGTCGTGGTTGCCCCAATCGGCCTATCCTTAAATCCTAAATGCGAAGAAGAGCCGAAGAATATGAGAAGACATTGAAGCCTTCCATGGTATGCAAGAAGGTAGGTGGGATTGTTTATTTGCTTAGGCACACGGTGGGAAGGTTAATTTGATTATATTTTGGACTAGATCTATAGTCTAGGATCCCATGATAGATAATACCATCCCTTGTATTTCACCAATTCTCAGTTGCACGTTCTCCACCATGCATGTGCTCGAGGATATGCCTGGGTCTAATTGAACCAGGTGCATGCAATAATTTTTCGATGGGAAAGATTTTTAGATGAAAGATTTTAAGTTTAATAGTTAAATCTGGTCATGCGTAATCTTGACTCGACCCCTTTTTTTATGAGGTCCTAATGTCGAATCCAAACCCAACCTAATAGAAGATTGGATGAGGTTCATAATCAAAATTTTTAATCTAATAGGTCATTTGTACCAGGTTGGTTTATGTATAGCCAGGCTCCAACTTAAAAATTTTGGATTTGAATCGAGTTAGAGTTAACTCTAGATCAAACACAGCCAACTACATCTTAACCTAATAGCACTTCAATCCTTATTCAAACATTGTTTCCATTCCAATGGGACAATAAAAGAAAATCACAGCTGTCCAAAGCATGCACCCTCTATCATTTTATTGGTGCGATTCCACCCCCCTTAGCCCTCCTGACAAGGGGGCAGTACCTCCTTTGACCCCCCGTCCACTGACCGTGCAGCAAGACCCACGACTACTAGTAATAGTGCATATATAAGACTCGAGTTAAGGGGGAGGATCAGCTTCCACTATCCCAACATTGGCTTGAGATAGGTGTGGGCTAGATATAGGAATTTTATTTATTAGTTATGCTAAATTTTGTCATAAAAAAATTATATATTATTTTAGCCTAAATGGTTATATTAATTAATTTCTTGATGGCAAGGATATTTTAGAGAAACAATATAGAATTTCTAAAAATTTAAATTAAATTATTTTTGGCTTTGATATTTCACAAACATGCATTTTCAATTTTTTTTATTAATGATGACAATGATTTATTTCAATGCCAATTATTTTGGAAAAGGAAGCAGCAGGAAGCTTGGATGCAGCCAAATGGAAAAAGAAAAAAATATTTACCAGGAAAATGGGGGAGGAGAAAAAACTTTATGAGGTAAAGTGCTTTTTTTTTTTATAGTGAAAATAAAGTCGCCAGAGAAAGTAATATTTTGTGCTAAAAAAAGATAAACAGTTCATGACAAAAATCATATCGTCGATTTTTGCTGTGAAAATAACATCACTGATAAAAGTGTAATATTTGCATCGAGAAAAGGATAAATATTTTTATGGCATAAATAAATTTGCTGGCAAAAATTTGATATTTTACAGTAAAACTAAAATCACCAATAAAAGTTAGCATTTTATGGCAAAAAACATGTCGCCAGAAAATATACATTATTTTCCTGAGTGTATATCTATATAACTTAGCCTGTACGCAAAATTATTTTTGGCAAACAATTATATGCATGTGTAACTTTTTTTTTAATTGACTATATGCAAATGTAGCTCTTAATTAGTTGTGAAAATGTTAAATTTTGAAAGAAATATATATCAAACTTTGCACAAAAGTATTGTTAAGATAATGTTTAAATAAGTGTAAGAGTGAAATCTTTACTAACTCTTCAAAATATTTCATAAAAGCATAAAATGATAAAAAAATAAATTTTAAAAACTTTTCAGGCAAATCTATAACTAATTTCATAGCAAAAAAAATTACTGCAAAATTCATATGTAAATCCCCAAAAATAAAAATCTCTAGGTAAATTCCTAGGGAAAAAATCCCTAGGTAACTTCCTAGGAAACATATCTACAGGTAAATCCTCAAAAAAAATAATTCATAGCTAAATCCCTAGGAAATAATTCTCCAAGTAAAACCACAGCATATATTCATAGAACAATATGCAGAAAATATTTTTTATGGATTTTTCCTATGATTCTTCATGTAGATAGAAAATTCCTAGAAAAAATAGTAGGTATTGCTTTATCTGCCAAAATAAATTTTTTTTCGCTATATGGCGAGAATGTTTCCTAAGGATTTTTTTAAGAAATAAAAATCTATCGATAATTACCTTGATGTTTTCTTGCGAATTTGATTTCCATAGGAAAGTTCAACTAAACTCAGTCTACAAGCACATCCGCAAGAAAATTGATGAATAATTCCTAAGGAAAAATCTGCAAAAAAAATCTACAAGAAATCATGATTTTTCTTGTAGTGATCTAATGTTTAGCAAGAATGAGGCTAATAGAGCTAAGGTTAAATGCACTTTTCATCCTTTTAGAGTATGGCATTCATTTAAAAATACTATAAAAAAATTTTAAATTAAAACTTTTGTAGATGTGCAAGGATCCATAAAAATAGATAAATAACTACTAGATGGATTGCAATGAAATTTTTGGAGAAGCTAAGATTATGTTTTACATATAATCCAAGGGATGTAAAGCATAAAATCGGGATAAAATATGAAATTGATATTATTGAGTCCACTTCCAGAGGTTGTACATAGAGTTTGAAGCACTTAGACATGGGTTCTTGGCAGCTTGCAAGCCTATTATTAGGGTTGATAGATGTTTTCTAAAATAATTTTATAAAGGTGAATTGTTAGTTGGAAGAGATGCAAACAATCAAATATTTCTTATTATATGGGCTCTAGTTGAGGTAGAATGTAGAGATTCTTAGTCTTGGTTCATTAATTTTTTAGCTGAGAATTTACAACTTGGAGATGGATTGGGTTGGACATTTATCAGTAACTAACAAAAGGTAAAAGTTTACATTCTTTTCAAACTTCATTTTTCCTTATATCAATCTTTAGCTTTTATTATATGCTTCTAAGTAGGGTTTGATTCAAGTAGTTGCTGATTTGTTGTCACATGCTGAGCATAGACATTATGCAAGGCACATTCATGAAAATTAGAGAAAAAAGCATATGGGTGGGGTTCTGAAATTCACCTTCTTTAGGGCATCAAAGTGCACCATAGAAGAAGATTTTCTTGATGTGTTGTATGAGATGAAAGGGCTATCCGAGGATGCATGGAGAGATTTTACAAAGAATAACCCAAAAAAATTTATGAAGATCTTTTCCAATCTCTTTCCACAGTGTGATGTGGTTGACAATAATATGGCAGAGATATTAGCTCATACATATTAAGGCAAGGGAGAAGCCAATTATTGACATGCTTGAAGATATAAGAAAGGCAATAATGATAAGGATAGTAAAAAAAAGAAAAGACATTGACAAGTGGTATGGAAGAATATGCCCTTAGATTCAAGAAAAGATAGAGAGGAATAAAGCTAAAAGTAGGTGGTGTGAGGCTATCTATAATAGTGATGGAAAGTATGAGGTGACTTATAAGGGATAGTCTTATAAAGTTAGTTTATTGGATAGAAGTTATACCTGCGATGTATGAAATTTGATAGGTATACCATGAATAAATGCAATTTCTACAATATGACATAAAAATGATGATGTTGAAGATTATATTACAGAGTGGTATACTAAAGACTCTTAGAGAAGATGCTATGAGTTTGTTCTACAACCTATTAATGAAGAAAAACTTTAGCCTAGGATTGGCGCAAAGATAGTCCTACCTCCACCTATGAGAATAATAACAGGTAGGCCGAAAAAAGAGAAGAAAGGACCCATATGAAGAATTCAAGAACCCTCATAAGCTTTTAAGAGCAGGAAGATATATGACCTATCAAATATAATTTGAGAGAGGTCATAGCAAGCAAGGATGTCCTAAGATAAGCAAGGCATTATCAAGTGTTCCAACTCATTATGTAATAGCAAAGAGACCAAGGGGTAGGCTAAGGAAAATCTAGGTTGTTCTGCTCTAACCAACCAATATTCTAACTCATTACAATCAAATATGTTAGGTTCCAATTCCATTCTTGTTAGATAGTAATCAATAATAACTTGTCTTCCTTTGATGTTAGGTTACAAGTCCTACAACAAGCCAAGCAAAGCTACCTTTAAAGAGAATGATTATAAGCAATGAGCAGCATATATGTGTCTTATTAGAGGGTTATGGGCTCTATGTGTGTCTTAGTACTAGAGAAAGATTTTATATAGTAAGCTGAGTTTAGCTTTATTGTAACATAGCCTAAATATACTAACTTGTTTGCATATTTTTGTAGGGCTCAATCAAGATTAAGTTAAGCATATTAGTGAGGAAGCTGGAAGCCATGCTGTAAAGGGATTAGTAAGAGCATATTTAGATGCCGGGAGAAATGTCCTTATGTATTGCCTATGGATCAATGTCCTTAAATTATGTTTATGGATCAATGTCAAATGTGATGTAATCTTGTTTTGTTTGTGGATCAATATCCTATGAGATGTTTAATTTGTAATGTGATATACATTTGATTGCATCTTATTTTGTAAGTGAATGAAACAATGTCTTAAAGTCTCAGCTTATTTATGCCCTAGTTCAATGTTATAAAGAATGTTTGCTATTAGAATTTATGGCTTGGTTCAATATTATAAAAAATGTTTGTTATGAGCTAAATTAGTACCAATATTTAAATATTCTAAATGAATTTGTGTCCTGATTCAAAGTTTTAGCTGAAATTTTTTGAAGCTATGAAACAGAGTGTAAAACTAAGCTAATTTAGTAGGTTTTAGAGATATGAAACCTAGCTTAGTCTCAATGTTTTAGAACTAGAGTCAACTTTTGAATGTCTAGTGATGTGATACTGACCTCAATCTTAAACTTTTAGAGCTCTGAAATTGAGCTAATTTAGTAGGTTTCAAAGCTACAAAACCTAGCTTAGTTTTAATGTTTTAGAACTAGGGTCAAGTTTTAAATGTCTAATGATGTGATACTAAGCTCAGTCTTAATGTTTCATAGCTCTGAAATTGAGCTTGGTTTCAATAAACCAAAAGCACTAAAATTGACCTCCGAACCAACATTAGAGATTCAATGTTTCAATGTTTCAATGTTGCAATTGACCTCTAAAATTGAGCTCTTCAGTATGCCCTGTTTTAATATTTCAATTGACCTCTGAAAATGAGCTTTTCAGTTTCAATATTTTAATGTTTCAATTGACCTCTGGTCGAAATTAAGCTCTTCAATTTTGATATTTCAAATCTCTGAAATAACATTATAGTTTTTTCAAAGTTTTAGCTGAACTTGCACACTCGATCAAAGTTGAACTTTGGCTCGATTTCAATATTCTAGTGCTTTAAAATTTAACTCAATTTCAATGTTTCAGAGCTATCAATTGAGCTCAGATTCATTGCATATCAATTTTCCATGATTGATGTAGTTTGTTCCTCATCCATGTTTTAAGACTCAGCTTCAAACCTTCTTTCAATCCACATTTTAGAGTTATATTTTATATACAAGTTTTGCCCAACATTAAAACTCCCTTCAAGATTTTAGAGCTTTTTAGGTTTGGCACAACATTAGAGCTTCTTTTCAGCTAAACTTATCGAATTCCTTTTAGCACAACATACAAGTTGAGCATAACAAATAATTGTGAAACTCTAGATGATATCATTGATTACAAAGCTGAAACTCCAGATGATATCATTGATTACAAAGTTGATTAAAAAGATGATATCATTCATTACAAAGCTTATTACAAAATATTCATTACATACATGACTTCCAAAATTATATATGTTCTTAGTCACAAAAAAAAGAAAAAAACAACTGCTAGCATAGCCCATGAAACCATCATTGCAATTAAATAAAACTTCTCCTTTGCGGCACATTTTGCAAGCTCTCTTCTCAATCCAGCATATTCAACCTTTACCCTTGTTACTTTCATTTTTATATGAAAAGCCTCCCATTTTAAGACATCTGCTATTCTAATAGGTTGATTGTCTCTCCTTGACACATGTTCTTTCAAACCTGAACTTTATGCTCTATACTTTTCACTGATTCCAAACAATCTTCTCCCCTAAGTTTTCAAATCTCTTACTTTATCTCTCTTTTCAGGAAAACCTGCTTTGGCTCAACCTTTATTTTCATATCGATCCATGCCAAGTAATTGCAATACGACTCATTCTGCAAATAAGAATAATTATGCATAAATATCATAATCAAATAATTGATATTGTAGCTATAACATCAATCAAAGTTATCTGATAGTTTCAACAATCTTTGAATCATTTTTCAGGATTGTCATTGCTTAATGAAGTTCACATTTTAACTAAGAGGCTACACTTGCAGTACCCTACACCATCATTGCTTCTTGTTGAGTCCATGCTACGATTTGGAGACTCATGCATTGATCTTCCAACATTCCTACAAGCCATCACCTTCAAACGGACTTTGAATCAATGCCTCAATCATCCAATCATCGGATGAGAGAAGAAAACAAGAACCAAAAATTTTAGAAGGACAAAAAGAAAAGATGAAACCTTAGTTGGAGGATGGATTAAAAAGATGGGAAGTAGCTTAGTCTACATCAGTTGAGAGATGCCATATCGTAGTATTTATCATATCATTTTTCATTACATACCTCATCATTTCTGTTATGGTAATTAGATGGAAGTAACAGCAAAGAAATTAAAATATCTTGAAAGTTGCATGATTTGATTGCAATGAATCAAAATTCAGAATAAATATGAAAATCTTCAAAAAAAATCAAAATTTTTAAAATAAGCCAAAATTTTATTTGCCTTATCTAGCTTAGGGCAAGTATAAAGCAGGTATAGATGATGGTTTATTATGTTTGTCATATTGAAAAGATAGATTATATTCTCCTATCTTATGCGGCGTTTGCTGCATGGCCCAGTCCTACTACAAGAATTTTAAAAAAAAATAATATTTTTTAATATTTATTTTTGAAAGTATGATTACTTTAAAGTTATTTATGGATCTATTGTTATTTTGGCTAGTAGGATGCCATATAGAAAATCACAGGTTACACCTATGATTTTTTAGTCTATGTGGCATCGAACATCATGGCGTTTACTTAATGAAATCTTAGGTTGAAGATGAGACTTCTAATTAGAAGTTACATTTTCAACATGAGATTTCTCAACCACCCTCCTATTTGTTTTTTTTTTCGATTGTGCTCACTAGTTGCTCATGGCCCACCCAACTTTCCTTCTCCTTTCTCGCAGTCTCCCATTGTTTCTTTTTCATTTGCTGGCCGCCCACCCTCTCTCCATCTATTAGTGGCCTCCCCTCCCTTGTCCCCCCATTAGGTGGCCCCCAACCCATTTCTCCGCCCTCCCATCTATTTTTCATGATTTCTTCTATCCCATAAGTATTATTTTGATAATTTTTTTATTTAAATACTCTTTATTTTATACTATATTTTAACTTTTGTTGAAACGTTATTATGATTAGTAGATAAGATTATTAGATTAATTTTTGTGTGCACAATAAGATTTTGGTAGATACAAGTTGTTTTGCATGGTTAAATTTAGTTTTTTAGTTATGTACGTTAATTATATTTTGTTTATAGCATGCCTAATTTATTGCATTGATTAAACATATAGTGAAAAATGGGAGAAACTATCACGATCCTATATTATATTAATGGTTCCATGGCTGACCATATGGCATTGAATACAATCAAGGACCACAAAAGGCTATTAGAATGAAATATGAAATGAAATATGAAGAGTTAGAGGATAAACTATACAAAGTATTTCGTCTTGATAGAAGAAGGAATAAAATAGTGATAACGTATAGATATCTATAAGTTGTGCAATCAACAATGTCAAATCACACTTTTCATCGAAGAATGTACCATCATGTTATAGAAATATGTCAGCCTCCAGCTAGGTTTACCCATTGATGGTCTACCAGTGATAGGTGGTACACGGGTTGATTGGGCACAGGTCTGTATGCAACTATTAGGTATCATTCTACCACCTAGTAGATTCCAAGGGTCACGATTGAGCATGACTTGGCTAGCAGAGTAGTTCAGTGAGTTATTACCTGATGCCGATCAGGTGATGATATTGCATTATGCTAGGACGTATATTTTGCAGCTCATGGGTGGATATTTGTTTATTGATAAATCAGGCAGCCATATACATCTTATGTTTCTTCCGTTACTTGAGGATTTTGAGTCTGTTGGACATTATAGCTTAGATAGTGCAAGCCTTGCATGGTCGTACAGGGAGTTGTGTAAGACAAGCAAATTAGATGCACATGAGATTGCTAGGCCACTTATACTACTATAGCTATGGGCTTGGGATAAGTTTCCCATTTTAGCACCCTGTAGATTTGGCTGGCTTATTGTAGATCCTTTGATGGATCTACATGATGATAGGGATCCATTGCTACAGGGTCCACTAGCGATGAGGTGAGGAAAGATTATTGTTGATTTGTAGTGAATATGATGTACTGATGCATGTGCAGATAGAGAGATGCATTTTTGGAGGAGGTATCGATGCATGTGCTCAGTTCTTACCGATACTATCTCGATTGACAGCGACCGGAGCATGTAAGGATTACATATACATGTTTCCATACCATTTTTATATGTTTGTATGTATTAACTTGTTAAATACCTCACATTCTACCTTCTTCATATGTAGGTGATATGGCAACATATACTCACGACATTATGGCTAGGCTATCTTATTATTATTTAGATGGACATGATATATGGTGTACCTGAGTACCACTCATTTATTTTCATATCATAGAGTAGTGGCACTTCACTGATAGAGTGCTGTGATAGTTTGGGATCCGTTAGTCCATTCCAGTGTAGTGTAGCACATATGCGAGGCTGCACCACATGGACCTGAGAGGGCGAGTTGATCAGGATTGGTCTATCATTCATCAATATCATATTCAGATGTGGAAGAGCCATTGAGATTACATCGTACCTGATGATCTCATAAATAGTACCAATTTTCATGATCTATACATGTAGTAGTACCGTGGCATCACCTGATAGTTTATTAGTCGTGGTAGTGCGATGTTTGATTTTCTAGTATAGATTTAGGATTTTTTTATTAAACATTATTTATTTTTATTAATTTATTTTGTACTGCTTATTACGTATTTGTATATGTCAGAGTGATGGCATGGTGAGGATACATCAGCTTACTCATCTTAATTCTATATCCACAGCCTCATAGCAGATCATGGACATATGCAACATCGTCCTTCATACTGTTGATGAGCATACTCGTCTTCAGCTAGGTGTCTTCGCTCATGACTTTGGCATAAAGAATGAGACTCCTTTGCTATTTGTATATCCATCATCATCAGTAACACCTCCAGTTCAGCAGAGATGAGGTATTCGATGTCATAGTACCTCTCTGCATTTGATGCTAGAGTTTCCTTCATTCACACAATACATATCTATCGCCACTTATATTGACAATAGTATGATAGTTTATATGTACTGAGGATGTTTTTGCGTATTTTATCTATAACATGATCCATCATAGATACTCGTATGATAGAGGAGAGTATATGGCTAAGGGAGCCACCTAATTGGAGGCTATCACCTAGATAGAATATCCAATAGTGGATCAAAAGGGGTTGAGTCAGCCCACTATTACGTATCATCGGAGACAATCTGAACAAAGAAAGAGATGGCCACCATATAGGACTTAGGATATATATTTTAGGATTTTTTTATATAGTATATTTATGTATTTATCTTATTTTATATTTACTTCCTATCATGGTTTGTGCAAAACATCTTTGTATTAATCCAGCTTATTTTGTATTCATCTTGTTTGTGTAAATTTTTTAATTTGTTTGGCGATTTAATTGAACTTGTGTAGCTGGTTTCAAATTTTAGCTGATCAGGCTGGTTTCAAAAAACAACTCCATAATAATTGCTAAATGCAAAATAATTTTTGCAGTCATTTTATGATTTTGTTTAATATATCCATACTTTCAACTTAAAAATACAATGGTCTTCAGGTTCAGTATTAAATTTATTTATAATTTTAATGGATTATAAATTTTTTAAAAATCCCAGGTTTAACCTGAGATTTCTTAAAGTCGCAGGTTGAGATTTCAGTACGCCGGTTACTAAATGTCATAGCAAAGAAAAATCTCAAATTAAGCCTATGATTTAAAAAAAAATTAGGTTAAACTTGAAATTTTAGCATGCAAGAAATCTTATCTTTAACCTGAGCTTTCAGGCGGCATGCGGAATAGAAAATCATAGGTGGCGGCATGCGGATTAGAAAATCGTAGGTCGAACCTATGATTTTCTATATACCATCCTATGGGCCAAAGCAACGGTAGGTCTATGACTAAATATTAAAAAAATATTATTTAAAAAAAAACCTCCCCGCTGCGACGCCCATTTACGTGTCTCAACCAATTTCCTGCTTCCACGTGGAACGGTGAACGGCAAAACTCTAGCAGAGGTGGGTCCTCCTTGACTTGAAGCCTGGGGCGCCTGGTGCCACGCCATCATTCTTGGTATAAACCGTCCGCATAGAGTAACAGGTGGGAGTTCCTCTGGTTCCTTGCCCGCACTCCCTCGTCTCTGCGCCTCTCCTCACCGGCGCCGAGATCTCTCTCCTCTCGGACCGAACCCTACCCCAGGTCTCGCTCTCTTCGTCCCACCTTCTCCTCGGTGGAGATCGAAGCATTCCAATCCACAGGTAAGTTCGTGTCTTCCATTGTGATAGATGGTATATTGAAGGGTTTTCGCTTTGGAATGTTGGAATTTAGTTTCGATTTCGCCGGTGATGTCTCGTTTCATGCATAGATATACACTGTCTTTTATTTTAATGTCTTTTTTGATCTAAATTTGGCTTATTTTTCTTTAGATCCGGTTCCATTTTCGGTTCCGAATTGATCGATTGAAAAATATGCTTTTGAATCGTGGAATTCGTTTTGCTTTGATTTCTTCATGGTACGTGAACAAATTGCTGCGTAAGTCGCGGAATTGATTTCGATTTCTTTAGGGAAGTTTTATAAAACCTAGGGATAAATTAGGTCGTCTTTTCCGTTTTTTTTTTTTTTTTTTCATTGAATTAAACCTGAGATGTGGGGATTTTGACGTTCGGTGTGTATTTTGTTTCATGTTGTTCTATTCTAATATGATATTTCTTCTTGAATATGAATTCAAGTGAGCTTATCTGGGCTTTTCTTCTCATTTAAAGTTAGATTTGTTTTTCTTTCTTTTTTCCTCGTTCGAAATCCTACAGCAATGGAAACTTTTGTGTATCTTAGTCTCTCTGGCTGTGTTGTAACATGAACAATTGGATTTTACTAAAGTTAAATTATTTCATTTCTTATGTTTGGAGGAATTTCTTTTTAATGTTGTGGAAAAATGAGAGAAGGCTTGAAGAAAATAGTGTTTTTTCTTTTTTTTTTTCTTTTCTTTTTTTTTTTTTTTTTTGAGTAAATGAATTTCTAGCCAAAGTTATTACATTCTTAACATGCAGTTTCACGCTTGTGAGCATTCGATAACTCATAAAGCTTATCCTTCCAGTTGTTGGACTGGCCAAAGGAGGAACAAGATACCTGTGAAGCAAAAATATAGGGAAATTTTAAAGGAGAAAAGGGGAGAAAAAAGGAAACAAAATTTTCTGTGGTCTGAATCTAGTGGAGTCATGAATTCAAGAAGGTTCATCTCCAATCTCTCTCTCTCTCTCTCTCTCTCTCTCTCTCTCTCACGTGTGCTTAAATGCAAATTGTAATGATCGGGATTGGGTAGTTATTGACCTTGTTGTGATTTCTGATTCACACACAAAGATTTCTATGTCTTTTATACTCGTTAATATTTAGTTATTTATAAATAATTTGATTTATGCCTTGAAATATTTCAAATATGTAATCTGAATTATAGTAGTGCAAAATTCCTAAGTTTTCTGCCCAGTGAAAGTCTTTTAAACATTTTTTTTTCTTTTTTCCCTCTTATTGATTTGTAAAAAGAACTCTATTTTAAGCTGCAAGGTTCTTATATCACCAAATTAGATAATTTGAATACAAATGGACTAACCTAATGTGGGCAGCAAAGTTGGATGTTGCATGTGGTGAGTTAGAAAAAAGAAAAGAAACACTGTTGGAAACTTTGAGCATAGGCAAGGTTAAAGAATTGGTATCATGCCTGTTTCGATATTGGAACTCCACAATGAAATGAAAACATTTCGATTTTGTCCTGATTTCTGAATAAATCCAAATCATGGCTACTTTTGGAGTTTTGAACCAAACTAACTTGTGGGGCCACATTCATTATATGTGAGTTATCCATGCCAATTTTTTGTTGTTTCTTCATTTCTTTCAATTTTGGAAGCATTTGCCTTTGAAGTTGTGAAGTAAACTGATGTATCATAGGTTTTGGAAAATCTAGAAATACTGCTACCTTAAATTTTAGCTAGATTTAGGTGGAGGTGAAGCATTTTTCATTGTTTTGTCCCATATGCATTTGGATAGATATATTGTGATATAAATATATTTTCTATAACATTTTTAAAAGATACTTTTTCATCATCTCATTGCGAAAGCACTGACATGGTACATCTGAAAGTCTGAAACAATTGTTTATGATGAGCTCTAACTTTTTTTTTTTAAAAAAATAAAGTTTTACCAAAGTTGCTAAAAATGGAGCCATAACCACTGAAAAATAGCCAAAGTGGAGAAACCATCATCATATTTTTGAAGCTTGACATCCCTGTTGTAGTTTTTTTTTTCTTTCTAGTTCAATACCAATGGTCATTTGTGGCAGAAGAAGGGAATGAAAGGAACAGGGAGGTAAAGAGTGATATCTATATCTGTCTCTTGTATATGCATGTAGATATTAATTAAACAAAGTGTCAATTAAATCCTTGTACTTCTTTTTAGTATAGAGTTATAAAATTGATCTAATTGCTTTAAATTTGATGTGTACTAATTAAAATATATGGCCATTGACATTTACAATCATTAAGGTTCAGATGGATGTTATGTATTTAATACAGTTCATCTGAATCCCTTGAAAATCAAAAATTCTTTTTTATCTGTATTTTGATGAATTTGCTATTGAAGTATTGGTCATATGCAGGTTTCCAGACTCTTTCCAGACATGATCTGGTGCACTTCCACTCGGCTAAAACTTCTTATTTTCTGAGATGGAATTGTATATTTCATTTTCTCTACTTTCACATAATCAATATCTTTTCTTTAGCGGTGATTTTGATTATTTGCAGAGATTATCGAAGCAACAGAGCTGCTCTTTTTAATGGCCTTGAGGAGGGTGGTATCCGGGCCTATTCCTCTCATGAAATTGATGAGCATGACAATGATAGAGCTATTGATGGGCTGCAAGATAGAGTGAACATTCTTAAGAGAGTAAGTTATATCAGGAATAAGACTAAATATGATATGATATCATCACAACAAGCCTATCTTCCATATGAATGATTTTCCAATACCTGCATCTAGGGGATATTTTCCTTTCATTTTGTATCAATTACTTTCTACAATGTTTTGTTAGAGAATTAATTATAATGTTAGCTGTACTACAAAATTTAGGTTCTTTTTCTTCTTCTTTTTTTTGTGTGTGTGTCTCAGTCATTTGGGACACTCCATGACACAACTTGATACCTCAAATCATTACTGTGGTATCAATATCGTTATATGTCTTCTTTTGTCACTTCAACATGACATTTATCAGATCTAGCATAACACTGAGCAGAGGTTTTATCAATTTAATATTATGGATACACACACACACATTCAATATCTTTGTTTACTTTCCTTTAGGCGCCAAGTTAGTGCTTTTTTTGGACACAGACACTTGATTCCTGTGTCACTTGTCTGACTAACATTGATTAGTTATCTTTGGTTCTAATTTAAAAACTGTTAATGCCATGGTTCTTAAATAGTGTATGCCCATAATCTAGATTTATGAACCAATCTTTGATGCATTTATTTTGTTGATATATTTTGCATAAGCTTATGAAAAATTTTCATACTCTTATGTTACAGTTTTTTCATTATATTTTACTAGTCTGGCAGATTGAATCCTAGCCATTTTCTCAGTGAAGGGCATAAGGGGAAGTTAACCAGCAAGCAGTATCTTTTTTATTATTTTTCCTCTTTGTCTCCTAGCTTCGAGCTCTGTTTTACCGACAATGATACCTCTCTATTGCTGCCTTCTCCTCATTCCCTATTTTGTCCTCCCCTTTGTCCCACCCTCTTGATCTCATCTTCCCACTTTGCCTTATAGCCTTTCATCCATGCTTCTCTCCCTCGCCCTGCAGAAATATGCATGATGCATTGAGGCAATCTCAATGACCTGAAGAAACAGGTAGAAGAGGGACACTTGTGGGATATCTTGATCAGCCACCAATGTTTATATTGTGGGCTTAGAGCTCATGGTGAAATATCAAAGTGAGAGAGATGAGGGGTGGCTAGCAGCATGGATGATTGGGAGTAAGGGGTGGTTGGTAGCATGATGACTGGCCCTACTGCTAGATTTGTGCGATTAGAGCTCTGAGGTGGTTGAGAAAGATGTTGAGGGTGTTATGTAGGTAAAGAGCACAACACCACAACTTTTGTGAATTTGGGGGCACAAAGTGTGGATTATAGGGCAGAGGAAGAAAAAACGGGTATAGAAAGCCCTTCCACTTTCTACATTAGAAAAAAAAAAATGAAGAAGAAAGCCTTTCCACTTTCGTTTAATCATTGTACTTGTCCTGCATACCTGGACTCTTTTAACCATGGTGAGAACTGGTTATGTTGAACCATTTTGACCATCCAATCCTTAAACAGCTAGAATCTGTATTGTATGTAAAAATGACAATTTCAAAGTCATGCAATATTCTCTCTAGATTCCATTATCATTTTTATACCAAGAATAGCCTTCCTATTTATCTAAAAAATTATGTTAATTATCCTGCTCGTTTTCTCAATCAAGTTAACTGCCACATGCACTCTTGTTCTCCACCTTTGTTGATCATATATTCCTTTCACTGAACTCCCAAATATATTGGACTCTATTTGTAGAACTCCCAATAGGACTCTTATCTCTTTCTCT
The DNA here is from genome assembly GCA_006176705.1 of Cocos nucifera. Lineage (NCBI taxonomy): Eukaryota > Viridiplantae > Streptophyta > Magnoliopsida > Arecales > Arecaceae > Cocos > Cocos nucifera. The sequence goes on from QRFJ01000413.1 coordinate 279,469, forward strand.
AATTCAACTCCCTTATAGATTGGGCTCATTGTTTCAACTCCTCAATAGATTGGACTCTATCACTAACTCTCCCTTCTCTCTACACTCAAATGTGTATTGAATGTGCTTGGTTGTTAGTTTGTTAAAAAAAAAAAAAACCCGGCTATATGGACTTCTGAAAGCATCTTAGCAAAGCTTCTATAATAGGTGAGGCACTCCTTGTTTGTTTAGTTGTTGAGAATTACTTTCTTTTATGGCATATCCGTGTGATTGCTTCCGTCAGGTCTTTTTGGATTTTGCTAAGGACTAGATGATTAAGTTAACTTCATCAAGTTGAATTATAGCAGTAGATTATTGGTTACTATGTGATTGACACAGCTAATTGCTGTATATGTGTATTTAATCTTCCTTTGTGTCATTGGCATGTTGCTTCCATCAGGTTGTCCAAAAATGATTAGGATAATCAATAAAGCATGCTAAGTGACCAGAAAAGAAAAGTCTTTTATGCAATGCTATTTGTATGAATGCATTATGGGGATGGAGTGATGCAGATGGTGCTTATTGTGGCACAGTGCTCCTCTGCAATCTTTAAAAAAGGGGCTATGGTATATAGGTGGTCAAGCGACTGCATAGTGTATATATGTTATGGAAGCTGCAAGTGCATTTAAGCATAAATATTTAAAAATAGGTAAAATATATGAAATACAGTAATAATAATAATTTTTTAATAAATAATAGTAATGTTAATAAGAATAATATCTGACAATTAGTGTTTGCTATATAATACTTGATTCTTACTAGTAATAATGATAAGATAATTAACATATTGATGTAACTAACAACACAATTTTGGCGTTTTTGACACCCAAACTCATCACCGTCATTAGCTTCACCCAGCCTGTTTGGATAAGCCTGCATAAGGGTGGCTAGATATATGGTCTCACAATGCTAAAATGCCTACATATGTGGTTGCACAATGATAAATAGGCTGTATATGGAGTCGCACAATACTAATCCTGTTACATATGTGGTCTGAAAGTGCTAAGGAAACCATTTTTGGGCCCATATTAGGCTCAACCACATATGGATGCCATATAGGAGGATATGCAGTGTGGTCAGGGAACTGCATACATATATACAGCCACATATGTGGGCTTATGTACAACATTTTAAAACACTTCTCCTCTTACCATCATGAGATGACATTTCAATTATTGGTAAAGTGATGTAGGAAATTAGGGTATTTGAACTTGATGGTGTTAAGCCAGTAGATGATCTTAGCTGCTTGGATACACCCTTTTGATGGCTCGGATACTCAAGCCAACTTAGCATAGGTTGGTTTGTTCAATTTGCTGCAAATTCTTAAATTTACCTAGATGCAGATCTTGACTTTGAAAATGTTTGTAATCTTCATCCTCTTAAGTGTGAAGATCACATTTGTGAAATTGAGTCTCATCAACATTTAGTCTACATCATTTCTAATGTGCCTTAAAGATTTCAGAAAATGTAGAGGATTTTATACTGACTGATGCAGATTTTCCCTTCATGAATGGAGTAGTTGAGGAGAATGTGCCAAAGATTACACAAGGTGGAGTGAGAGTTGGCATGGAATCCACCATTCGAGTAGGAGGGGCTAGTATGAAAAAATTTCTTAAATTAAGTAGTTAATTGTTTCAAAGCCTGCATTATTTCAGCATGATCACCTGTTTATAGGCATGGGATGCAACTGCCTTCAAATCTCTACATGCCTGATATATTAAGATCTAAACTAGTTCCAAAATTATTTGAGGAGACCATCTTAAGAAACTAAAAAGCAAGATTCGCGGACTCGGTATGGGCACCCATGCCAGTTGCCGGCTGGTACGGTACCGTACCGTACCCTCAATAAAAAAATAAAAAAAATCCCATCTAATGGTCCAAAAAAAAGAAAAAAAGAAAAAATTGTCCTATATCAGACCGTACAGCCCCATACTAGTGCCATACCAACTTTTACCGGATCAAACCATCCGGTACCGGCCCGTACCATACTATACTGATCGGTTCGGTCTGATTCAGACCATTTTTCAAAAAATCGGTCTGAACCATTTCGGTTCTCCATAGGTACGGTACGGTACGGGGTGTACTGGCCGATTTGGGCTGGTATGAAAAATCATGCTAGAAAGTCAATTAATCAGTAGAAGTGTGATGAGTTATAGAATTTTAATGAAAACTGGCTTCCCTGGAGTTGAATGGTAAGCGTGAACTGAAATTAGTGTGCTATGACCAAAAAATCTTGGTGGGTTTCTATGGTTGGGTATTCTATTAGCAGACTAATCTCTCTTGCTTAAATTATTTATTGTTAAGGCAAACAAATCCTTTTTCTCCATATTGTTTATTTTGGGGAAGTGTTTAGTAGGCATATTACTTAAACTATTTTACCTTGAACAAAATAAGTCAATATACCTATATTGATTAAAGAATTTGCAATTGTTCCTAATTGTAAGGTAATTTTTTAGCCATGATAGTCTTACTAAAGAGCTTTAAGAAAGACATTCTATTTGTGATCCTAGGTAGAAGAGATGGCCCATAAGTTAGATTATCTCCATCCTCTAATAGTTCATGTCCGTTGCTGTCATAATTCACCTACTTGTGATGATCAAATCGGGAAACACCATTTGGTTATTACTTAAGGTTTTAAATCCTGTGGGACAAAAGTGTCCCGGTTTCTCCATGGAACGGGACACCCTATTGTCCCGTCTCGCCCCAACAGCAATCTTGGTCATGCATCCCGATTGATATCTTTCATCTTTCTCCCCTTATTCTTTCCCTTCTTTCTTTTTTTTTCTTCTTCTTTCTTCCTTCTTTTCTTTCTTTTCCTCTACCATCCTTTCTTTCCTTTTCTTTTTCTTTCTTTTCTTCTTTCTTCCTTTCTTTTTTTTATTTTCTCTCTTTCCTTTCATTTTTTACTTTTGTTCATCATTTCTTCCTTTCCTTCTTTCCTCTTTCTTCTTTTCTTCCTGCGTGGATGGGTTTCAGAGTCCTGAGCCCATCCTAGTCTTATTTTCTCACATAAATGGGATGGGACAGCTAGGACACCCCCATTCCACTGGGACATAAAATCTTGCGTAAATTGTTCCATAAAGAGCACAAATTCTATTTAAAAAACTGCAACATTTTTTTTTTTTTTTTTTTTTTTTCAAACAAGAGGTAGCATGACAAGAATTGGTAATTGGGAAGTTAGAAGAAAGTATAGGATGATTCCATCCAAGTAGATCTGAAGGTTTACTGATAAGAGGCACACAAAGTGAAGTATCTGTTTACACCGCATCCTAACTTATAGTGCCTACAGACTAGTTAGATAGTGGCCACATGGCAATGCCAGAGTTAGTAATAATGAGAGGTTTTAACTTGGATAGTGAACATAGGCCAAGTGCTTATGACTGATTCAACAGGATGAGCATAGAGGCACTACCTAAGCATTGGATAGGACTGTTTACATCATGTTCCCATCAAGGATGTAAAGACTGGCAAAATTGATGCCACATGGTTAGACTTGAGGAAGGTTGAAAATAGTTAAAGGATAGACCAAGAAATGTGTAGGCTGATCAAGCTACTATGTGGCAATATGTAAGAAAGGCTGAGTGACATCTAAAACTAATTGGTCAAACCAGGCCGAGTAGTTACTCAAGGCATACATCAAGTCCTAAATACGTTGTAAATTATAGGCTGATTGTGAGTATAGCTTACTAGAGAGGCTAAGTATTGATTTAAAGGCCGATCATGTTCTATGCTAAGATATTGGCCTGTTACAATGTGAAGTAGAGATGGTTTCCCAAAGACTAGGATATAGAAAGTGGGAACAAACAATTAGAACTGACCGCAGCAATCAACAGGAGAAACTGGAAGAGGTGATAATAACTGAAAATGATAGATATCAATGCTAGAGATGGAACTGTTTGATAGTAAATTAGGAGATGTATAAATGCTACTAGATTGTAATTCTGAGAAAGGCTTCACAGAGTCAATGATCAGCATCTATATTTTATCTTCCACTTTTCTTTCTTTAATTTATTTACCTTTAGTTCGTAGTTCTTAGCATAGCACTCTAATCTAAGAGAGTAGTAGCCTAGTAGGAATATCCTTGAAGGTCAAGGTGGCAGAACCCGCTACCATCTATCCTTTTCTGATTTGAACACTGTTGGCACGCTCGCATATCGATCTAGACCTATTCTCCTTTCCATCCCATCTGGAGAGGCAAAGCAGGAACAGTAACTAAGGAATGAGATCTTTGATGCAAAGTAGGAGGAAATTAACATCATTGTAGAGTTTTGGAAATTAGTGCTCTATAAAGGAACAAGATATGCTTCAAGGAAATTAGCGTGAAAGATTTGTTGGAACACCTATTGCATTGTTGTGAATAATTATAAGGATTGATAACAAAAACTTTTTGGATTGGTAATTTATAGTCGAGGCACGTGTTATGGATAATACAAGAGAGGTTATTAATGTTGGATGCATTCAATGGCTATAGATTGCTTCAAAGCTAACAAATCCAGAGGGTTGGAAGAGCTTCCTTAAGTTGTCATTGCATTTGTTTGGGTAAAATGGGCACAATAGAGGGTATGAACCATGTATTATCTATAAAATTTAAGCACCAACCATGAACGCTGCACTAATCTGCAAAACTGGCTGAGCAATGTGAACAATTTTATTTTCTAATAAGGTGGCACAGAAAATAATGTTTATTAGTTATTCAATATATAATTGGACTCAGCAAACACATAGAGACCATCAGCAAACATTTAAGGCCTGTTTAGAAAGGATAGGGTTGGCCCAAATCCTATAGGATTTAGGAATCCTATGGATAAAAATCCTGTTTCCTTTCCTAGCTATTATCTGGGGGATTGAGCTATGGGATAAAAAAACAACAAGATGTGGCTAATCCTATAAGAAAAAAACAATGACCTCAGGAGGTCTTTTTTTCCTGTAATTGTCGGGCTCTACCCTCCTCCCCCCATGTCTCCCATCCCTCCTGCCTAAACCATCTTCTTCCCCTCTCGTGCCCTCCCCCTTTTCCACCTCCTCCCCTCTCCAAATGTCTCTCCTCCACCTACTCCTCTCCCTCCCTTCCATCGGCAGCATCCCCCCTGCCCTCCACCTCCTTGCTACCTTCGCCAGCCAACCTAAGAAACCCCCCGATCTCCCTCAGGTGCTATCCTTTGCCACAGATCTTCGAAAAAATAATGAAATGAAAAGAAAAGGCGGAAAGAAAAGAAAATGATCAATTTATGGGAAAAAGATCTTACCTCTCAATTTTTTCGTCTTTCCTTTGTTTTGGTTGATTTGTCCTATGTTTTCCCCTCTTTTTCTTCTATTTTTTACGTCCTTAGGAGTCTCAATTGGGTGGGCGGAAGCTTAGACGATGGCTAGGGTTTTGTGTTGGGTGTTTATATATAAGAGTTTAAACTAGCATTTTCAATACCGGTCTGAACCAGCGGTACATCCCGTAGCGAGCCAAACCGGCGGGAAACTGGGATGGTTCAGCCGGGGAACCGGTACATTGGAAGAGGGAGAGGGAAAGAGAAGAAAAGAGGAGGGTAGGAAGACAAGGAACGACGCTACTGGCAGCGGCTTGCTAAGGCCGCTGGAGGGTCCTAAAGGCCTCCGCTGCTTGGCGTCACCTGATAGGGCACCAAATCGAGCGAGAAAGAGAGAGAGAGGGGGGGTGGCGATGCACTAGAGGGAGATATGGCCAGTGAAGGGGCTGCCGAAGTCTACCAGGTGGCTACCATAGCCACCGGGCAGCGGAAACCGCTCGAGTGGAAGCATGGCCGTGGAGCAGGGGTGACCGCTCCTGTTCACGCATCGGCTTCTTTTTAAAAACAAAGATAAACAGTGAAACCGACAAACTTTTTTTAAACAAGCTAAAAATCAGTGAAGTTGGTAATTGGTTTACCGGCTTTACTTAAGTAAAGCCGGTAAATCCATTGTCGGCAATTTGTTGGCTTCACTGTAATCCAGCTTTTTTAAAAAAAATCTATGAAATAGGGACGATCGCCTCTATTTCACACTCGCGGCGCCGGAGGTTGTGATTGGACTGTTCGGCAGCCATGGTGGTCTCTTTAGCAACTTTTCCTCCCTCATTTTCTTTCTCTCGCCTCTTTTCTCTCTCTTGGCCGAGGAAGGAGGGATGAAGCCATGGCCTTTCGAGCGCGCTAGTGGCCCTCCTTTGGCCATCGCTAATGTCTTCTCCAGCCACAGCCTGCCCCCTTCTCCCTTCCCTTCCCTCCCCTTCCCTCTCCCTCCCCTCTTTCCCTCTTTTCCTCCTCCCGATTCATCTCTTCTCCTCTATGTCGATTGGTGCTAGTTTGGTCTGGTATGGATCCGTACCGAACCATGCCGTCGGTCGGCCAGCATGGCCTCTGGTATCGAGTCCGCGAACCTTGGTTTAAACGGTATCAATATATTATCAAACAATTTTAAAATAGATGCAAATTGTGGCTTATTGGTTAGGGTAGTGGTTGGGCCATCTAAAAATTTGGGTTCAAAACTTCAAATCCTCATATCCTTCTATTATTTATGTATTTTTATAAAAGTTTATAACATATATGTATATATATATAAAAGTAGATTCAGGTAGCAGGTATCGAGAGGCAAATACCAAATCCGAATGGATTTTAATTTTAAATGCTAAACTCTTCCCAGTTCCTATAGGGTACTGCTAAATGAGTTAGGGATGGCATTGGGTCGAATATGGGCTAGGTTGGCCAATATTCATATTCATTTTACAACTAAAAATTTTATACCCATACCCGCTCAGTATCCACCTTGGCTCGGATCTGCTAGATAAAAGGGATCGAGTTAGGTTGGGTCAGGTTCATGATTGAAATTTTTATAAAAATTTAAAATATACATATAATTGGATTCGAGTAATGGATATTTGAGGGACAAATTCCAAATCCATAGAAGCAAATTTCAAACCTGTTCCAAACCCAAACAAGTTTTTAGTTTAAATTTCATAGATACACAAAAATATGCTAGTTTTTTCTTGACATTAATTATTTTATAATTATCATGATTAATATAATATTTTGATAATGATAAGCTTTTTATTTTGGTAAAAGAAGGGGTAGAGAGAGGAGGGGAAGAGGAACATAGGACACGATTAGTTTATATGGGATTTTTCTCCCAATAGAATTTTATATATAATCCTATAGGATCAAATCCTACATGAATTTTATCCTATGTTTATAAATCTTAGACATCCAAACAGACCCTTAGACTTGTTAGAATCCCATTGGTTCCTATCCTTAGGGGCCAAATATCCTATTATGGATAGGATTGTCTATTTGGATAGGTAGACATGAGGATTAACAAATATCAGGAATGATATGATCTTACAGGGCAAAAGTCCTTTGAAGGACTTATTTTGCATTAATCAATCACCTCTCAAGTCATTTTTCTGTCGTGCTGCCATGGCATGCCATCTCTTCTCTGTCCTGTCTTTAAGGCAGTTGCACTGTTGCCTGCAACCTAGTTTGGTAGGTTATCATACCCTATACTCTCCTCAACCAAGATGGAAGGTGGGAATGTTTGGAAAGATCCAAGATTTTTTAGGATCTCAACTGATGCTTGAGGGGGGAGATACTGTAGTCTTGGTTCATATGTAAATGCATAACTAGCCAAAAAAATATTAAGGCATTAGTTTTGGGATTTTTATTAATTAAAGCATCCATTAAGGAAGTAAGAAGGTGTTTGAAAAGTATTGGTTGATATATTGATATTGTATCAGCCTATATCTTAAAATTTATCAATTGTATCAATCAGGATAATAAGGGCCAAGGATTTACCGATATATTGTATTGGTTGGGCCTGACAATGATGCAGATGGACATATTGGTTGAGATGAAAATCTTGCCATTACCACCTTCACACTTCACCTTTCTCCCTCTCATCTTTTGGTGTTAGCAGACCACTACCACTATTAAGATCCCAATCAGCCTCTTCCTCTCTCCCAAAATGGTGATCGGCCAATCACCACCACCACCCACCTTTCTCTCTCTTTTTGTTGCCCCTTTTTCCTTTGGCATTTACATTGAAATTGTGAAGATATTTTTGGTTTGAACTTTTCTCTATAGCGTGCTATTTCTTTAAATTGCATTTCCTTATATGCAACTATTATTGTATGATATATTTTTTTGTTTCTCTTGCATCCAATATAAGTCTGGATTGAAAACCTGTCAGGTTTTTCTTTTATGAGATTTCAGTTTCATCCTTCAAGATGAAAGTCTAAACATATACCCTTTTAATATTGAGGGTGAAAATTCTTGCTGTCCAAACAGTGGGATTTTGGAGGGTCATTTGGTGTGGGTGGAAGTGAAATAAGATATGTATAGAAATGACATGCCATCCATAGGGAGGTGGGTGAGGCATCAAGAAGATAATTAGATATATTGTTCTGTAGGTGCCTACCTTCTGAAGAAACATGGACTATCTATGTAGTTATCACTTTTCATTGACAGGAAATACGGTTTCTGGGCTTTGAGTGAATGGCCCTTAGCCTAGGTGAATGCATGTCAAACAGAGATATTAGAAGTTAAATCTGATGGTTGCTTTAAAGGTAGTATGGACTGCCAACACTGCTGGTGGTCTTTCAAGAGGATGTTTATGGAAATCTTTGAAGAATGGATTCTCGGAATCGCATGCTGTATCTTTATTGGATGTCTATTGGATAACAATACTTGTTTTATGCTTCTAGTGCATCATGGATAATTAATTATCCTGTTGGATGTTCCCAGATATGCTCGAGATACTTCCTGGATACCTTAGGAGATGTGGGCTTTGCTCTCTCTCTCTCTCTCTCTGAATTTTGATTTTTTTTATGATGAATGGTTAGCTTTGGAGTTTGGATGTTGATATTATTTTATAAAGGATGAGTTTGGTCCATAGATTTGAATGTTGTTAAAGCTATCAAAAGTATGAACCATATTATTTGGATAAGCCAATTTGATTTCTTGTTTTTTTTTTTTTTTTCCATTACATATATGTAAAAGATATAAATGTATTCGTTGTCACTCATAACCTAGCCATACTATATCTTCATCTTATTGACCTATTGATATCACTATATCTTCACGTTATTGACCTATTGATATCATGCTATTTCTGTTTCCTGTACCCGTGTGAATGTGTCTATGATTCATATGGAAATGAAGTGAAAACAATTAAGAAGTGCCTATCAAAAACCTAGAATATTTATTTGTATCACAATGCAATGGAAGGAAATACCCTGACTGCAAGCTAAGCTAAATGGCTGTAACCGAGAAATACTTTTAATTTTTTTTATTTTTTTAATTTCAAACAAAGTGAGAAGTTTCACTTGTCTATTTTGGCCAAACAAATATGAGAAGTTCTGTTAAGCTGATCATCCATTCAACATATGTAGTTGAAAATAATAGTTCATGTGACTTGCTATTATGTTGGTGTACCGTCATGAGATCTTGCACTTTTTTTTACCTAACAAAGTGAAAGAAAATGATTGTTTTCGGTTATCTACTCAAGTTTAATGTTTTAGTAACGTCTTGAGTCAGCATTTTTGTGAAGCAAATAGGTATTAATATTCTTAATGGTAATGGACAAAGATTATCCAAATTACTAGTTGCTTTGACGATTGGATCATGAGAATATGATCTCTCTTTTCAAACCAGGTTGCTGTTTTTTTCTCTCTCTTTATTTTTTTTTTAATAAGTCTTGAAGTCATTTTTGCTCACCAAAAGATTATATTGAATGATCTTGTAATATTGACAAATTTGAGAAGCCTGATTCACCTCGATTTTTGGATTTGTTCTTTTTCTTTATGTTCTTTGTGTCTGATTTCTTGTGTAACTAAGTTGTCAGAAATCCTAAATTGTTATTGAAATGTTTGGTTATGGCAGTTGACGGGTGACATACATGAAGAAGTTGAGATACATAATCGTGTACTGGACAGAATGGTATTTCTGTGCACCTTCCCCTGGCATCTCTGTCGCTCCTCTCACTCCTTCCTGCCTATCTCTCTCTCTATCTGTCTATATATACACACGCACGCGCACATATGTACATACGTATATACACACATATATACATATTTACATACATACATACGCACATATATAGTGTCCGTCTATGTGTTTGGTGTCAGGATATCCATCTAACATTTTCTGGGTGACCGTAGGGCCATGATATGGATTCTTCAAGAGGTGTTCTTTCTGGAACAGTTGACCGTTTCAAGATGGTAAATTAGTTCGGTATCATCCTTTGCTTTGGATCTTCGTTCATCAGATCGGTGATGACATCAGTTTTCTGAATCAGGTATTCGAGAAAAAATCGAGTCGCAGGATGGCTACACTCGTTGCATCTTTTTTGGCACTCTTTTTGCTTATATACTACTTGACCAAGTAGGGATCTACATGATCTGTTAAGCTTACCTTGGTTTTTGATGACTTCAGAAGACCGTCGGTCCTACTACTAGATTGTTGCAACAATAGCTTTTGTACATAATATTTTCCTTGCAAACTGCGTAAACATTATGAGATTTCGGAGGTTTAACGTCCTTCCCATTCGAAGATTGTGATGTCTGGGCTGCTCCATCATTCATTACTCGCATAACCATGGCCACTGCTGTCAGAACTTAATCTGGTATTGATTCTTGGCATGCTAGTGATTTAGTGTTCATTTCATCGTTATACCAAGGAATTGCAGCCTTGTGTATGACGCATACACTGAAAATTCTTGAATTGAATCAGTCAATGGACACATCGGATAGATATTACATCGTTGTTAACTGTTCGGCAATTATCTAATTATTACACGTTTCACCATTGCTGATGCAAAACTTGTGGCCTGGCGGTCGAGTCGCCAGGTAAACAGTATTCCTTGGCAAGAAAGCACTCGAAAATTTACAGCGCTGACCATGGAAGAAGGAAAGAGATCTCCATGAGATGTTTCTCTTCTTTTATTCGTTACTCGTTGATTCATTCTCTTCAAAAATATCTTGGTGAATTACCGTTCAAGTATATTGTTGAGTCATATACGTGCATACGTTCCAGTACTTCGTCGGTGGGTGGGTTCTGAGCAACCTTGTGCTTTGGTTATTGGATGTTAAACCAATCGGTGGTTCTGTGAAAAACCTTGTACTCGATTTATTCTCCTCAAAATGTTCTAGTGAATTATCGTTCAATTTTATTTTCATCAAATTTTTTGGGTGAATTATTGTTCGATTAATACATATAAGCTCGTGCTGCTTGCTTGCGAACGAGAGGCCTTCTGTCCGAGCGCCCTTCATTTGTTCTAAATCTGTCATCGATCCCCGTGTCTTGGAATCTTTTAATGATTGGCCAACACCGGTACAGAGGAAGATCGATTGATTGGCTGCTTTCGATCAAGGCTCCGGCTCCGGTATATAGGCATGGATGATGGAAAACTGTACGAACAAGTCAAAGTTCGCCTCCTAATCAACCTTGCTACGACCTCATCGATGAGGATTATTTGTCTAGTCTCTCCTGTTAAGTTCGGCATTTACCAATGGCCGTTTCCAAGGAATTCTTCATGAGAGACAAGGTTGAAGTCTAAATATCTTGTGATAAACTAGTGCCCGACTTTTTCTCTTTGTTCTCACTCTGGACAGGCCACGTGGGGCTGAAGAAGTACCAGGGCATCTGCCCCATCCGCAGCATGCCAGCACCATACCTTTACCGTCTAACGTAATTTCTGTCTTTGTACTAAATATTTCACCCATAACACTTCTTTACTTTAACCGATTTCATTCTTAATGAAATCCGGGTGGGTTCCATTACTCTCCTTTCTTTGAAAAAGAAAAATCTTTATGTTATATTCATCATTGTCATCGTTTCTCTCTCCTTCCAAGGAGATTATTTTCTGCACTGCATGCATCACGTTGCCGTGCACGCCATCATTATTATAACGAGCAAAAATCATATGGGGCGGGCTGTAGATTATCATGTGGGAAGGTTTTTCTAGTTTCTTTTAATATTAATTTTAAGAAATAATTATAAATCAATTTTTTTTTTCTACTAACAAGATTTTTAGTTTTATGATTAATATATATATATTTTATTTTTAGCACATATTTTTAGCTGATATATACTGCATGGTCACATCATACATTCTAAATAAATTAATCATCAAATAAGTCAATACACATCTACAGATAAATTGATATACATTATAAGCTTTTTTTGATATACATCTAGTAACGATCCAATATATACTTACAAATAAATTGATACATAATTCACCAAACTTAGTATTTACAAGTACATAGTATAAGGTCAATTGATACATACCTAACAAAATATTCATTCGATATGCTAATACACATTTTTAGATAAAATAATACATAATTTTTAGAAGATTATACTCATCAATATACTATTCAAAATCAAATGATGTATACTAGATGGCTTACTGATACATACTATAAGCTTTTTTTATGCACATCCAGCAATGATCCAATATACACTTATAGATAAATTGATATATAATTTATGAAACTTAGTATTCATCAGTACACAATATATGATCATTTGATATATATTTAGTAAAATATTCATTTGACGCCGTAATACACACATCTAAATAAAATGATACCCTGTTTCTATGAACTTTTAGATGCAAAGATTTTGAAAAAAAAGAAAAATTTGGAAAAGAAGAAAAGGTCTCAAGGAAGATCCTATGGATAGCAGAAAATGGTGCATGGGGTTTGGAAGAGGAGAAAAGCCTTAAGAGGAAGACCTTATGGATGGGAGAAATGGTTTAATGAAGAAGATAATTGATAGAAAGACTTGATGAGAAAGAAAGAGGATTTGGACAATCGTAAAGGATCTCTCTTTGGCATACATTCTATTTTCTTTCTTTATTATTTCATTTATGAAAATAACGGACATTGGTAGAAAAATCTAATTTCTTCTTTAAGATGAAAAAAAAAATGGTACGAAATTAGCCCCGTCTATATTATAATCTACAGTGCTCGTCCTATATGATTTTTGTTTCATTCATATTCCTTGGTGTCTTGAAATGAGATCTTAATAAATGGAGCTTATAAGATGGAGCAGTTGCGATTGATGGTATATACGGTCATATGATGCAGTAGGGAATTTACCCTTTCAAACGGCATGAGGAAGTTTTTGTAATTGGAGAGTGTTGTACTTGCAAGTTAACACCATTCATGCATCCAAATATCTTTATTGCTGCATGTCTCGAAAAACAATTTGGTCTTTCATATGGTTACTTTGTGATGATTCCTTCAACCCAAGAGGACTTGACGTCTCACCCGCAAGCCAAGTGGATGCAAAGTGCAGGTTGAATGGTCTCCGGGAACTCATGGTAATGGGCAAATGGTGGGTCCATGGGCTATCTTTCTCGTGGAGTAGAAAGGCATATCTCGGGCTTTTATTTTAGATTTCTAGGCCTCCCAGTGGGTCTTTCATCGTACGAGGCAGTGGGTCAGCATGGAGACCAATCAGCCACAGCTGGCCCCATCATACCACTCAAATCATCTTCCTTATTTCTGCTTATCTTTTAGCAACGAATGAGATCTCCATGGCTTGGTCTTCGCCATTCAACAATAAGAAAATGCTTGGTTCAAGATCATGATTAAATTAGAAATTAGAATGAATTGAAATCATGATCAAATTCTTAAAAGTATTTGATTTATGATCGAAATCAAAATTAAAATCGAAATTTAAATATCTAAGAGAGAGTGAAAATTAAGTTTTAGATAGATTAGATTATTATTAAAATTAGAATATAATTCCTTCCAACCAAATAGTTAGAATGAGAGACATATTTTATTTCGATTTCAGACCCCACTCCCCATAACTAAGCATCCTCTAAGTTGCTTTGTGATTACTGCAAACATATCGGTCAGCAGATGCATAGTAATGGTCTTATTGCTACCATCATTCTTGGATCCAGTCCATTATGGAGTCCACCTCCAACATTGCTTAGCTCTGCACATATATAATCAAAAGTTGACAATTGAAGACTACATATTTCTATGAAATTACAGCCATATGAGCAAACTAAAATCTTGATAGAAAATTGAAAATGACATCTTTCTTTAATTTTTTTTTTTGTTTTGGCATACAATGAACTTTATGGTAAGCAGGCTTCTCTAGGAATGCTGAATTAGCAAAGATTTTTGAAAATTAACTACTTGAGCTAGAGTTGCACTACTATAGAATGTGGCTACGGCAGTACATACTATGGTAGTGGTTTCAAAAATCACTACCATAGAATTTACGGTAGCAATTACACGAAACCGCTACAATAGATGGGATTTATGGCAATGGTTCAACCAAACCGCTACCATAGATCAGTAGTGATTCAGCAAAATCGCTGCCATAAGTCAGATCTATGGCAGTGGTTACAGTAACTGCTACCATAGGTCTAGTCTATAGCAACGGTTAATTAACTACTGCCATAGAGTCGAACCTATTATGATGGTTATTCTTAACTGCCGCTATATATCACGATCTATGATAGCAGTTATTTAAAATCACTACTATAGGTCCGATCTATGGCAGCAGTTTGGCTGAACCGCTGTCATATCTTTTTTTATATTTTTTCTCTAAATAATATATAATTCTAAAATTTAATGTCTATCTTCGCCGTTCATTATCTAAATAATTACCATTAGAGTGTTGTCAAAAAAAATTATCTCGATCCAATAGCCCTAGCTTTATCGATCAGTAAAATTCGAATTCGACGACCAAGAATGATGGTGCGATAATCTGATAGATGGAGACCATCGGTGAATTCAAAAATCTACAACGATGATCTCGATGATGTTTGTAGCACACTATCAAAGTTTTACTTCAATCGGATATCATTATTATGTTCAATTTAGTATGAGATAATTTCGACCGTTAAATAAGAAATAAGTGATCAAAAGGCCAAACGACGTCCGATTACGAGATAATTTTTTAGTTAAATAATTTTAACCATAATTTTAATCATTTTATATGGCGATGATCATAAAATCTAAATCATTTCTATATGAACTATTCACATTTAGCAAATCTTGCAAAAGCACAAGCATAATTACTAAAGAAGTTTAAGAATGGATATTGAGCAATGTATAGTTTTGGATAGTTCTTAGACCCGTACTTTAAATTTTATAATCATCATCATAAAAATGATTAAAATAGTAGCCAAGATTATTTATCTAAAAAATTATCTCATAATAGGAAGTCGTTTGGTCCTTTGATCATTCGTTTCTTATTTAACGACCAAAATTATTCTATACTAAATTGACTATGATAACGATATCCGATTAAAATAAAATTTTGATAGTGTGATACAAATGACACCAAGATCATCATTATAGATTTTTGGGCCAATCAATTATCTCCATCTATCAGATCATCGAGCCATCATTCATGGTCGTCGAAATTGAATTTTACTAATCGAAAAGCTAGGGCTATTGGATTGAGGTGATTTCTTTTGACAACATTCTAACGATAATTATTTAGATAATGAATAGTGCAGATGAACATTAAATTTTAGAATTATATAATATTTAAAAAAATATAAAAAATTGATTACCAATCTATGGCAGCGGTTTTCTATAACCGCTGTCGTAGACCTATGGCAGTGGTTCAAAAATCGTTGCTATAGATTAGGTTATTTTTTTCAAATTCCTCTCTCAAATTCATTTCCATTGAGCAATTTCTCTCTCTCTCTCTCTCTCTCTCTCTCTCCCTCCTCTCCATCATCGGTGAGACATCTCTCCTCCATTTTCTTCCCCGACCGGCGCTGCCTCCTCCCCCACCTCCTCTTTCTTCCCTAGGTGGCACTGCCTCCTCCCTCACCTTGTCTTTTTTCCTCGGGCAGCACCGCCTCCTCCCCCACCTTGTCCTTTTTTTGGCCACCGGCCCCACCACCTCCCCCTCTCCTCTTTCTTCCTCGACCACCAGTCCTGCCACCTCCCCTTCCTCCTCTTTTTTTGGTCGGCTTGTCCGTCGACTTTGCCACCTCCCCTGCCTGCCCCTTCTTTCTTGGCTGGCCAACTGCCAACCCTACCACCTCCCCCTCCTCCTTCCCTGGCCGGCTCTTCCATCAGCTCTGCCACCTCCATCACCTCCAGCCCCCTTCTTCCTCGGCCAGCCGACAGTCAACCTCGACCCTCCCTACCTCTCTCTCTCTCTTCTCTCCTCTCTTCCCTCGGTCCGACCCACCCCTTCCCTGCTCTCTCTCTCCTCTCTTCCCTCAGCCTGACCCGTCCCCTCCCTACTTTCTCTCTCTTCCTTCTTTTTCTCTCTTCCCTTTGTCTCTTTCTCTCTCTAGATCTTTCTCTATCTTTTCTCTTTCTTTCTCTCTCTCCTCTTTTTCTCTCTCTCTTCTCTCTTTGTATCTCATTATCTTGTGTCTCTCTCATAGGCTACCTCTAACACAGTCGTCTCTCTCTAGCACTACTGTCGGCATTCCTCGGAGCTTTGTGCAATCCCCTCTCCATAGCCATAGATATGATTTTATTTTTTAAAATTTTATAGTAATATTTGTTAATCATTTATAATATTTTTAATAATATCCTTTGGCTGATGGATAATTATAATATTTATAATATTTATAATAAATATTATAAATATTATAATTATCCATCAGCCAAAGGGCATGCCGTGGATAAGTAAACTCTTGCCAGTTGGTTCTATACTGTGCCAGTAGATTCTGGGTCGGGTCGGGTCGGTAGCCTTAAGCTGTGCCGTGTCGGCAGCCATGGAGGGCCCTGAGCCATGTTGGCAGCCTTGGATCGTGTCGTGTCGGTGACCGTGGACGATCCTATGCCATGCCGACCAATAAGGCCGTGCCAGCGGTCGTGAGCTGGGTTAATATTCATTAACATTATATAGATTAATGTTCATTAACATTGTAGGTCACGATGGCACCGAAATGTCATCTCGCATAAATTGAAATACCTTGTATGCGGTGCAACTTTGCTTGGAGGGGGAGGAAACACTCCACATCATGTAGTGTAATTTATCGAATGTCTACAATAAGCTCAACCTATCCATGTAGACATATCAAAAAGAACAATCATCTAAATTAACCAAAATGAACATTTACAAATCTTAACATTAATTTTTAATGCAATATTTTTTAAATACTGCTTATTTTTTCTACTAGATATGTACTTTGGTAAGCAACATTATTAGCAATACTGCTTACCAAAGCATGTATCTAGTAAGAAAAATAAGCAGTATCTAGAAAATATTGCATTAAAAATTAATGTTAAAATTTGTAAAAGTTCATTTTGGTTAATCTAGATGATTGTTCTTTCTGATATGTCTACATGAATAGATTGAGCTCATCGTAGATATCCGACAAATTATAGTACATGATATGGAGGATTTTTTCTTCCTCTAAGTAGAGTTGCACTGCATACCAGTCATTTTGATCTACGCGAAGCTCTGTATTTGAGTTGCAGATGGAGCATACTCCATCCACCTTCACATCAACTGCTCAGAGACCACTGGCATCTACTTCACCGACATCTGAGTTTCAGCTCCAACTCCAGCCCCTCCAACTCCAACTCCTCCAACTTGTGCTCCATCTCCTACCAGTGATGATGACTTAGATATATATTTAGCAGACTATTAATATTTTTTTAAAAAAATATTATAATAAATTTTATTCAATAATAAAAGTTGAGCATTTAAAAAATATTCTTATGTTTATAATATTTTTTTGTGTTATATATATTTAACTACAGACATCAGATTAAAAAAAATAATGTTCATTAATATTGTAGATCATAATGACACTGAAATACCATCTAGCTTTCACTCCCGCCTCTCGATGGGCTATGCGGATCTCTACATTTGAGTCATAGGTAGAGCATACTCCATTCACCTCCACATCGACTGCCCAAGGATCACCGACATCTACTCCACCATTATCTACTCTACCAGCATTCGAGCCTCCAGCATTAGCCACATCTCCAGCACATGCATCATCCACCGATGAGTCTCCACTGACATCCACGTCACACGATCCCATGGCTAGTGAGTGTATATTTTTATTATATCATTTATTTATTTATTTATTTATATAGTTATTGTATACCTATATATTTGTATAATATATTTTTATTGTAGGTACATCATCCAGTAGGATATTTTGCGATCCCACATGTATGCTGCATGTATGAAATCGCCAGCATCAGATGATGGTGCAGTATGATACGGAGAGGAGGCCAGTAGGAGACACCACATGAGAGATGCATTCTTTTTTCGAAGTACTTGTGAGGCGGTCCGATATCATTCCAGTACTATCTATAGACTGGTGATTGATGGACGCTAGTATCAGGGATTGCGTGTGAAAAGAGATATGAATAAATATATCTTAATTATATTTATGCATTTGATATGTTTATGCTATGTTTGATTAGAATAATTTTGTAACTGATTTTTGATAATTTTGTGCAGAGGAGGTATGACTTTTCATATCACGAGAGGGCTCGAGATGTGAGCTCAAAAGTGGCACTCTCAAGTCTTGAAAACATGATAAGATAGGTCATGGAAAGATGGAAGCGAGCCGAAAAAGAAATCAGCTATCCTAGCAAAGTTCAGAAACTGGGCCGACTTAGTCCAGAATTGGGTCCGCTAGATTTCAGAGAAAAATTCAGACAGAAAGCAGCATTTTTGGACTATTGATATGGTACACAACTGGATCGGCTCAGTCTGGGACTGAGCCTATCCAGTCGCAGGTTAGTCAACTTAGTCTGAAACTAGGCCAGCTCAGTTTTTATGGATTATTATTTTGTGTACGTAGGTTATTTGGATTTGAAGAGTTTTTCTATGAGCTTGGGCTTGATCCTTTGTAAAGTATATATACTAAAAATAGGTCAAGATTATAATGAGGCTGAGATATACTTAATAAAAGCTCTTTTCTTCTGAAAATCTCTTCTTCTCTTCTTCTTTATTTCTTGAATTATTTGATCACACTTCTGCATTAATCTCTGAGAGGTTCTTTCTTGTTGCTTGGCTAATCACCAGTGGCCATGTCGATCCGTGTAGGAAGAGCGCGTATTTCTAACAATTGGTATAAAGTGGTATTGCATAGAAGGAAGGAAGATACTTAGGATTTCCTACATCCAAAATCTATTACATCAGGTTTTATCCTAAAAGTTTTAGTTTGCTTCATGATTATCTTTAGATTGAGATGGAGATTATTTATACAGAGGAACGGTGATATAGAAGTTTGGGAAGAGGATCTAGGACTAGTTAGATCTTCTTTGAAGGATAGTTTTGCTGGTGTGTGTGATCGTGAAGGATGTTAGAGATCTGTTCTTATTTGAAGTTATGGGATCAAGTGGATTCAAGATGGATTTTGAGAAGTTCGATGGTAAGAGAAACTTCATCCTATGGCAGTAAAGAGTAAAGGACTTATTGGTTCAATAGAGGATCTACAAGATCTTGACAAAAGAAAGATCGAAAAAGATCAGTGCTGAGGATTGAAAAGAGTTGGAGGAGATTGCTTTTAGCACAATCTAAATGTGCTTGGCCGATCAGGTTTTGCCTAAGGTTTGTACAGAAACTACGGTAAAGAAGCTCTGGGAGATATTGGAGAACACATACATGGGGAAGACCATGATGAATAAGTTATGGTTGAAGAAATAGCTGTATAGTTTGAGGATGCTCGAAGGCGAAGATCTTATTGCACATATCCAAAGATTCAATCAGGTATGTTCTGAGGTGATGAGTTTGGATATGAAGATCGACGAGGAGGATCGGGCATTGCTACTATTATGTTCTCTTTCAAGTTCGTATGATGGTCTCATAAAAACTTTAGTTTATGAAAAGAAAATCTTAAACTATGAAGAGGTTGTTGGTGTGCTCAGATCAAATGAGCAAAGCAAAAAGATCTGCAATGGAGATCCTAAGTCTGAGATCTTGACTGTGAATGAAAGATAGGAAAGATCAAAGAAGAAGACAAAAAAAAAATCCAAAGGCAGGTCAAAGTCTCGCGATCAAAGGAAGATGATATTGAAATGTTATAAATATCATCAACCTAGACACTTGAGGAGAGATTGTCTCCTTTTGAGATCAGAAAAAAGAAAGGCCAGCAAAAAAAATGATACAACTTTTGTGAGCAGTGGAGAAGACCTACTAGTTATATCAGATGGATCCACAGATTGCGATACTATATGGATATTGGATTCAACATGCTTACACCACTATACTTCTCATCGAAAGTAGTTTGCTATCTACCAGAAGGTCGATAGTGGAAGTGTCAGTCTTGGAGATGCTCATCCATACAAAGTAGCTAGAATTAGCTCTATCAGGGTCAGGATGTACGATGAGTTCATTCGTACATTATCAAATGTCAGGCATGTATTGAAGTTGAAAAAAATTTGATTTTTTTGGACTACTTGGAGGAGCAGGATTATGCTTTTAGTAGCCAGGCTGGAAGTGGATGTTTGAAAATTTTCAAGTAAGCTTTGATGGTGATGAGAAGTAGAAGACTGAGCAACAATTTTTACAGAATGAAAGGCTCAGTGGTAAATGATAGTGCAGAGGTGCTAGCAGCTATTAGATATATGTGTCCTAGAAGCCAAAATTGATTGACACTTGTAATACACTTCTAAAGATAAAATTATAATTTTGACTAATATCAATAAAATGGATTATTTTCTATCATATATGTGTATTTAGTGTCTGTGATACATTCTTTGAGTTAATGATAATGATAATTCATATTTTCAAGAGTTGAAAATTTAAGACATGAATAATCATTGTTAACTTATAAAATGCTCTCGACCATAGGACCATCACGAGGATGGTGATTGATCCGAAAGGTTGGTGTACAATCGCTTCTTTTTAGTAGATAAGTCTTGAGTCTATGGTGTGGAGACACCAGAGCGAGAGTACAGGTACTTGTTAGAGAACGAGAGCACTGAGCGTGACCACCTCGAGTAGTCATTAGGGAGTCTACCTTTTTGTCAATGACTGATTTGATGCTGCAGTAGTGTGTCTGATTTTTTGATCTGAGATGCATCGACAGTTCACCTTGAGGGTGTTATAGTTTGACTACACCATTACTCAGTCTCCTAGCCATTCGAAATCCTGAGGTGTATGTTGGCTATAGCATGTTCATTGTAGGAACTGAATGGCATCAAGATGAAATCTATCTACCTCGATGGTAGAGGAGCAGCCTTATGATGATCATGAGAATCAAGTCCAGAAGTCTATGGCCATGGCAGAGTGAAATAATAGAAAGAGTTTTTATTTAGATTTTTACATCGAACTCGAATTGAATGATTACATCATATGATAGAAACTAGGGTTTGACGAGTTTACCTTAACCCTAATCTGATCGGAGCTCAAGATAGAAGGATTTAATCACACAAGTAGCTGCACCAAGAGGTTCACATTCAGCTCTGATGGGTTGCCACCATATACTGCTAGGTGTCACTGATGGATTTTGGGAGTAATTAAAATGATTTAGATGATCGATCATTCTAGCTGTTCGAATCAGAAGAGTTTTGATCCATCGAAAGAAGTTTCAATGATGTCGATGATAGAGATCATGACATATCCCATTACCATACAGAACTGAACCTAACTAGGTCACACAAACAAGGATTTGAATCTAGTGATCATCAATTGAATTGGTCCAGTTCAATTGATCTGAATGAGATTCAATTGGGTTCAAAAAAATCGTGCTAGCACTCGATTGAACCTAACGTTCTTCTTTTGCTATCATAAAAAAAATAAAAAAGTTATCCTGACTAAGCCAAAGGAGTTTGTGCTCAATCAGAGGCCTTCATATGGTCTGACTGAAGGTTGTCCAAGTCAGAAAAGGTTGTCTTATTTTATAAGATATTACCTGCCAATTTTGGTCACCTACTATTTTTTGTTCTTTGACTTTGGTCAAAAGTCTACCTTTGACTGATCAAATGTTGACCATTGATACTTTGACTTTTGACCACATATCATGCACCTATTAAAGAGCTGGTGGGGGCTTGTTCCCCTGCCAGAACCTGGCAAGGAGGAGGGCGCACGCCACCCTAGGCGTGTGCCCAAGTTGGAGGTGCCTAGGAGTCCTTGTTGGACAAGGACTCCATCTTCTTTTTGGATTCCAATTAGAGTTCTCCTAAGAACCAACTTTGACTGATCTTAGGTGCCCTCTAAGGAGAAATCCAGGGGACTCTATTCCCATCAATTAGATTTAGATCTGATTTTACAAAGAGTTGTGATTGGTTGGGAAGAAGAGAAGTTGGATCACAGACAGTCTATAAATAAGACCCTACGTCCAACCCAGATCGTGATTGGAAGTGATTGAAAGGAATCATAATTTTC
This sequence comes from Cocos nucifera, assembly GCA_006176705.1. Classification (NCBI taxonomy): domain Eukaryota; kingdom Viridiplantae; phylum Streptophyta; class Magnoliopsida; order Arecales; family Arecaceae; genus Cocos; species Cocos nucifera. The sequence continues at coordinate 301,788 of QRFJ01000413.1, forward strand.
ACGCCCCAAGGCTGCCTCTCCCCTCTTCCTCCATGCCAAATCACCTTCTCCCTCTCCTCTCCACATCCAAAAGGATTTTGGACCTTGGTTGGTGCAATCTAGACAAGAGAAATGTGACTAAAAGCTAGAAGGCTGCGCTGCTGTAAAGGACGACTGCTGATCTTCAAAAGAAGTTTTGAAGATCCTCCAGATCAGATCCAGATCTGATTTTTGGAGATGTGATAGAGAAGAAGAGGATCTCTAGATCCAATCCGAGTGGATACCGATAGAGGCCAGCCACTTGTGTGGCTAGATCCAAAACCTTCCGCTGCATACAGGATCATCAACGGATAATAGGATTACCCATATCAAGGTAAATTAAATTTAATTTAATTTATCTAGATTTTATTTAATTTTTAAAATAATAATAATCAGATCTGAAATATCTTAGATCTGATCTAGATCAAAGAGAAAAATTTTTGAAATATATCTCTTGATCTGATCAGATCTGAACGAACCTGATCCGAAAAATCAGGATTTTTCTTCAGCAGCGGCACGGAAGAAGCAGATTTTATATCAGCTATGGCACTATCGAATGAGTCATATGAATGACCGTAGGCTCACTGAACTAAGCAGAAGAGGTATGATCCTAGCTCTAAAGAAGGAGGGTATAGATCTTTGTGAGCCATGTATCTTTAGCAAACAGCATAGGATGAAATTTTTTAGAAGTATCAAGCACAGCGAGGGAGTGCTGGATTTAGTACACTCGGATGTATAGGGATCTGCTCCTATATTAGATAGAGATGGGGTAAAATACTTTATCACTTTCATTGATGATTTCTCAAGAAAGATGTGGATTTATTTGATTAGAAAAAAATTAAAGGTGTTTGCTCGGTTCAGAACCTAGAGAGCTAAAGTAGTGGAGTCAGAAAGATAGGTGAAGTATCTGAGATCGAATAATGGAGGAGAGTATACTAGCCTGGAGTTTAGGAGGTACTGTGAGGAAAATGACATCAAACGTCATTACATGATGAAGATGACTCCCTAGTAGAATGGTGTTGTGGAGAGAATAAATCAGACATTGATCGAGAAAGCATGAAGTTTGAGGCTGCAAACATCACTCCCAAAGTCTTTTTAGGATGATGCTCTAATTTTTTTTTATTTTCTTGAGAACAGGTCCTCTCATCATAAGCTGAATGAAGATATTTCAGAGGAGGTCTGGAGTGAAAAGAAGATGGAGCTTGACCATCTAAAAGTCTTCGATTGCACAGTCTATGCACATATGGAGGCAATCGAGAGGAGCAAATTAAACCTAAAATCTCAAAAGATGATATTCATAGGATATCCACAAGGAGTCAAGGGGTATCTACTGTGGGACTCTCTGGCATAGAAGTCAGTGATCAGTAGGGATATTATCTTTGATGAGAAGAGCATCTTGAGGAGATCTGAAATAGATGAAACTAAAAAAATAAAGATGAACAACGATGGTCAGTCAGAGAATGATGACATGCAGGTTACATCTACTTATAGGACTATTCCTATTGAGATGGAGCTGGACAAAAAAGTATTATCTCAGATTGAAAATCAGCATGAAGGAACGATAGTTCAGATAGATGTGCAGGAGCAGCCACAGACATCAGACAAAGATGTACTAGTGAGAGTGGCTTTGCACAAGCTCCAACGTACTATTAAGAGGTTGATCAGATATGGTATTGATGAGGTTATCTCCTATGCATTCATCACTGCTAATGAAGATCTAGAGAATTATGTAGAGGTCATGGAGAGCGAGGATCATAATTTATGGATACAGATCTTGATGGAGAAGATGGAATCACTTGAGAAGAATCAGACATGGCAGCTGGTGGATCTTTCAGAGGGTGCTCGATCTATTAACTCAAAATGGGTATTCACAAAGAAAGAAGTACCTCTAGAATAAGGTGAAGTCAGATTCAAAGCAAGGTTGGTAGCAAAGGGATACTCACAAAGGAAAGAGATTGACTACATAAAAATATTCTCTCCTATAGTGCGTCATACATCTATTCGAGTTTTGCTGTCACTGGTGGCACGGCATAACATGAAATTAGAGTAGATGAATATGAAAATGGCCTTCCTTCATGGGACTTTAGAGGAAAGAATCTATATGAAGTAGCTAGATGGTTTCATGGAGATGGGATAGAAAGAAAAGATGTGTTTACTCAGAAAGTCTTTATATGGCTTGAAATAATCTCCTCGTCAGTAGTATCGAATGTTTGATAGCTTTATCTTGAGCCTGGATTTCAGAAGATATGAACATGATTATTGTATCTACGTCAAGGATGTAGATGAGAAGGATGTTTTGTACCTGTTATTATATATAGATGATATGCTCATAGCCAGTAGAAGCATAGATGTTGTGAAAATGTTGAAAAAAGCATTATCATCTGAGTTTGAGATGAAGAATTTGGGTACAGCTAAGAAAATTCTTGAAATAGAGATTTTGCAGAGATAGGTGCAAAGGAGTGCTCCATTTTTCATAAGAAAAGTATGTCCAGAAGGTTTTAAAGAGATTTAGAATGGAGAAGGCCAAATCTGCAGAGACACCATTGCTAAGCCATATGTCTCTCTCCAAGTTACAGAGACCCTAATCAGAAGAGAAGAGAGAGTATATAAAATGAGTTCCTTATACAAATATTATAGGTAGTGTGATGTATACTATGGTATGTTGTAGATCAGATATAGCACATATAGTGAGCACAGTTAGTAGATATATGGCTAACCTTAGGAAGAAATACTGAAAAGCATTGAAACGGATATTGAGATATCTGCATGGAATAAAAAATTATGGTTTGATGCTTAGTGGGCAGTCGGAAGGATTTGGAGAATAATTTATGAAGATGTGTGAAGGATCAGGTCCTCTGGAAGAGTTTGTTGATGCAAGTTATGTTGGTGATCTTGATACAAGGAGGTCTACTACTGGATACCTCTTCTGCGTATATGGTGGACTGGTATCTTGGAGATCAATCCTTCAATCAATCATGGCCTTGTCTACCACAGAGGCCAAATACATTGGGATAACGAAGGCTACAAAGAAAGCCTTTTGACTTAGGAGGCTGATTGATGAGTTGGAGGTGGAGCAGAGCAAGGTTACACTGTTTAGTGATAGTCAGAGTGCTCTGTTGTTGGCACAGAATCCAGTCAATCATGCACGCATAAAGCATATAGACGTGAGGTACCATAGGATCAGAGAGCTAGTGGAGGAAGGTGAAATGAAACTGATGAAGATTCATACCAAAGAGAATCAGTCTAATGCACTCATGAAGGTACTTTCCATAGACAGCTTTCAGAGATGTATGGCATGGATGAATCTATTGAAAAGAGATGAGTTCACAAGAACTTGAAAATATCAAGATGGAGAATGTGAGCTCAGAAGTGGCACTCCTAAATCTTGGAAACATGATAAGACAGGTCATGAAAAGATGGAAGCAAGTTGAAACAAAAATCAGCTCTCCTAGTAAAGTTCAAAAATTGGACCGACTCATCCTAAGATTGAGCTGGCTAAGTTGAAAACTAGATCGGCTCAGTTCAGGACTGGATTAGCTAAGTCTCAGAGAAAAATTTAGATAGAAAGCAGCATTTTTGGGCTATTGGCATGGTACACAACTGGGTCGACTCAGTCTAGGACTGAGCCAACCCAGTCGCAGGATAGCTGGCTCAGTCTGAAATTAGATCGGTTCAGTTTTTATAGGTTATTATTTTATGTACGTGAATTGTTTGAATTTGGAGAGTTTTTTCATGAGCTTGGGCTTGATCCTTTATAAAGTATATATACTAAAAATATGTCAAGATTATAATGAGGCTGAGATATACTTAATAAAAGCTTTTTTCTTTCAAAAATCTCTTCTTTTCTTTTTCTCTATTTCTTGAATTATTTGATCATGCTTTCGCATTAATCTCTGAGAGGTTCTTTTTTGTTGCTTGGCTAGTCACAGTGGCCACACTGATCCGTATGAGAAGAGCATGTATTCTCAATACGAGATATCCGACTGAAAAAGATTGAGGAGTTATACCAGGGCTACAAGATCAAGCTCCATAAATGATGGCTCAAGCACCAATGAAACACTCCGAAGGAGCTTGTTCCTTGGATACAGGACTGTCCTTTGAGTCAATAGAAGGAGATGGTTAGACATTGGAGGAGCTAGGAGTTCAAGATTTAATTTCTAATATTTAAATTTTTTAATATATTTAAATTTATATTTTAATATATTTTAAATATTTTTTATTATTTAAATACTTTTTAGACTACCTTCAATCAGAATCAGAAGAATTGGATAGCTTAAAAATACACACATACTCTAAGCCATGAGTCTATGGCTAGTCATATGCATAGAAAGATAATAAATTTTGAATCTTATTAGATAAATTAAATTAATATTTTTTTGCATGTTTCTAATAAATTGATCCATTGTTATAGTTGATGAGAGATGGGGTGATGCCTAACCATAGCGAGATCTTTCGATCTAGCCATACGGACAAAAAAAGCAAGCTAATAAATACCACAATTGAAAAAAATTTTATAAGTAATAAATATATTAGTATGATTAATATTATAGCATTTTTTTATAATATTTTATTTAAATTTATAATTATAGGAGTAGTTAGATATGCTCATGAGCGAGGGCCCGGACACCTCTGGCCCTCATGATCATTTGTCTCAGGTATTGGGGCCTGATTATTTTGGTAAGATTCGATGTAGGCCCGGACATACATCGATGAGCTACTAATATGAGATGAGTGTCTCTTCACATACTTTCGATGTCGTCAGTCGAGAGCAGCTTGAGGAGGCGTTGGTATAGGCAGCTCAAGCGAGGATGCAAGCAGATTAAGCTATGGAGCGGGCTGCTCAGGCTGAGGAGTACACATCTCAACTATAGGAACTCCTAAGTGCCATGGTGACAAAGCTCAGTGCATATTTTAGAGCTAACTTCATAAGCCTTGAGGATATATTATCCAGTGTTCCAACTCCAGTTCCTTCAGCTCCAGTTTCTCTAGCTCCGGCTCAAACTCTGGCTCCTCCAGCTTATGCTCTATCTTCTAGTAACGATGACAATGTAGATTTAAAAAATTTTTAATATATTTTTTTAAAAAATATTATAATAAATTTTATTCAGTAATAAAATTTAAATATTTTAAAAATATTTTGATATTTATAATATTTTTTTGTGTTATATATTGAACTGCATTTATCAAATAAAAAATAAAAATAAAAAAATTTATATTTTTTATTATTCAAAAGCTACGATAGTGGTTGTAAAATTGCTACTGTAGGCATACTAAGCGATGCCGTAGATTACGTACCAACTGCTGCCATAATCTATTGTAGTAATTAGAAAATCATTGCCATAGGTCAATGATAGTGGTTATAAAATTACTGCCATAAGAGATCTATGACAGTGGTTAGAAAATCACTACGATAGGCCATCTATGACAGCGGTTACAAAACCATTGTCATAGATAGACCTATGGCAGTGGTTTGCATAACCACTCCAATAATCATTGTCATAGAGCTATGGCGATGATCGAAATGGTAGCAATTAACTAACCACTATCATGATCTATGACAGTGATTTTGGGGTTATGGCAGTGGTTGTTAATCACTGTAGTTGTCTTTTTTGGTAGTAGTATTGCCTACACAAAAGTCAGGATGTGTTAGCACACCATATTGCTATTATCATTTATTCATTTATTTACTTATTTTTGTGTATGTCTAGTATTTATGTGTGCTTACATTACCATATAGATTTGACCTCATTCATTCTTTTAAGGATAAAAAATAAATAAGATTCTGTATTTTATCTTGATTTACATTTTATCTTGAATTACAAATAACCTCATGTATCTCTAATTGTAGTTATATCAACCTTACATCTTTCGCAATTCATTACGATGTTTTCCACCGACCTCTCAATTTGGATAAGCTCACTTCTAATGCCTACGTAGTAAGTTATTTAGAGTTGGATGAGTGGTGTGGATTTGTTAGTTTATTTTAAAATTAGATGAAAATTGATGTGGACTAAAAAAAATCCAATTACCAAAATATCCATGTCCTAACCTTAATTCCATCCTCCCTCCAGCCGTCGACCACCCCACCATTATTGCTGCTACCCCATCCCTCTGACCATAACACCCCTATCCTCCTCTCCTCCTCTCTCTTCATCTTATTTTCTTTCTCCCTTCCTTTCCACCTTCTTCTTCCTCTCCCTTATCCTCTTCTACCTCTTTCCATGGCATGCTGGACTTTGTCCAAGTCTTATAAAACTCTACCATCGATCTTGCCTTTAATTGCTACCGATTTGATATTAAAAAAAAAAAAAAAAAGAAACCTCCTTGGATTTTCATTGAGATTTCTCAATAAGTCACTACTAATACCTCATCATCAACAAGCTAATGGACCTCAAATTCTTCTTCCCATCTTATTCTTGCTTCAAAGCCATCATCATCAACAAGCTAATGGACCTCAAATTCTTCTTTCCATCTTATTCTTGCTTCAAAGCCATCATCGTTAGCTAAATTTGTACTAACTAATAACCAGATTTGATTGAATAGACATCTCATATTTTCTATTTTCTTTTCTTATTCTAGTCATAATTTTTTTTTATTTCTACCTACTCTATCGTTATTCAAGGCCAAGGCTCTTATTAGAGCTCTACTCAAGCTCTCGGGCACCCCAATGATCAAAAGTAGAGTCCATCATCATCTAATGAGCCGACGTACTCTATCTTATCTTATTTTGAGCCAACCAAGCATTGATTTTCTTTTCTTTGCCTCCACTATCAGTCATCATGGTTGTTGTAATCTTTGTCGAAGGCTGAGCTTAGGCAAATGTTCTCCACCATTGCTAGTTGCCCTAAGTTTCCTCATAAAAAACAACCTATCCTTCTTTGTTCCCTCTTCTCCCTTTCCCTTCTCCTCTTTTCCCTCTCTTGCCCTTTTCTAGCTTTTGGGGCCTAAACAATGGGTAGTGTAGGCACATGTGCTACTCTTGGACCAAGCATTTGCCTACTTTAATCATTAGGCATGCACTTGTTTGCCGTCTAACCTCTAATCTTAAAGGAAGGAAATTTATCCTCTCATAAAAATATATCAATGAATGTTCTAAATGGCAAGGAGTAGAAATTGGTAAATCTAATGTTAGAGCTTAATAAGGCTTGCCATAATCTAGTTTTAATTAAGGAGGAGAGGGATGAAGCCATGGAAAGAGAGGAAGAAGAGAAGAAGGAAGAGGGATCGAGGAAAGAGAGGGAGAAGAGAAGAAGGGAGAGGGAGAAGGAAAGAAAAGGAGAGGTAAAAGAAGATAAAGAGAGAGGAGGAGAGGAAGATAGAGGCACTAGTGGTTGAAGAGATGGGGGTAGCAACGATAATGGTTGGAGGGTTGCCGGCAGGGCTTGTATAGCTATCATAGGGAGGAAGGTTAGAGAAGGGGATGAAATTAAGGTTAGGGCATGAGAATTTTTATTATTAATTATACTTTTTAAAGTCTACATCAAATTTTATCTAATTTTAAAATAATCCAACAAATCCATATTAGTCATTTAACTTCAAATAACTTGCCTCGTAGGTGTCAGCGGAGAGCTCTGTCTTAAATTAGGAGGTTGGTTGATGATATTACAACAAATTGAAAGCTATAGGACTGATATTGCCATAATAGGAGATGTAGGAGGATATTTGCAAATCAAAATAAAATATAGGTTATTATTTATTATTTATTTTTTTAATTATATACATTAATCCTCAATATTCAGAAGTAGATATTTGTAATACTACATCATCTATGTTCACTCTCTTCAAGTTATTGTTAATTAAGTAGTTGAGTTTAATGGTTATGCTATATATATTCATCCTAGCATCTGTCACTCTTATGCCATTAACTCGAGAATGTATTAACCTTAGATTTTGAAAAATGAAATGTGTATTTTATAGAGAATTTTTTTTAAGAAATGAACTAATAGAATTTGAATATAACCTCCCTTATTTAATTTCTCAAGAAGAGCTTGAGTGAAAATCCATCTAATAAAATAATTCTTAAGATAAATGAAAAGGTCTCGACTACTTAGAAATATATTATTTTAGAAGTATTATGAGATGGTAAGAATAATGTCAATTGCATGACATAAACTATGGTTCAATCTTGTCTACTAGAAATTAGCTTATATATTGTTTTATAAGATCATTCCTTTCTTTTGCTCTTTCTTTTGCCTTTTTTGAAGAATAATACTACGTTGAGCCCAACCTAATGAAAGAAAGAGCTAAGAATATGGTAAGAATATATAAACAAGGAAAACAATGTACAGTTTGAAGGCTGAAGGAACAAAGTTAATTCTCAGGCTTCAAGATAGGTAAATTTTAATTTTTTGGTGGTGGTTTCTCAAGGCAACTTTGGTCCAATTGTCTGCTAAGACTCTGATGCTAGAAATCATTTACAAAATATGAATTTATCTAGTTATGAGTATCAGTTTACATATTTATCCATGAAGTGGGGAAGAAAGCCTATGGATGTAATGTTTATATAAGCTTCTAGTCTAAGGCTAACCTATAGGGATAGTTGCCATAGTGAATCTTTCTTGATACTAAATTTGCTATTTCTCTGTCATTAGATAAGGACTTTTATATTCACATGAGGGTTTTTCTCAAATAGAATGATAAATTTTGAGTGCACCCCATGAAACAATTCTTTTTTGAATGGGTATAATGAATTATCTATTTACAAAATTTATCATGGTGTTTTGACTTGAGGGAACAATATACTTTAAATATTTAATATATTTAGGATCATTGTAATACTTTTGGAGACAAACTAGATTATTGTTTTTTGTGCATGTTTATAAGTTAGAATGTGTCCAATAAAAATTTGTTACTAGCATAATTCATCTTAGAAAGAAATATTTTCAAAAATAAAATCCTGGTACAAGGTAATTGATATCACACAACGATGCTTGATATTGGATCCCATAGGGCATAACCAACTAATAGTGGGACATCAAATTGCCGATTTACACCTTCTCCTTCTCTTTTCTTTTTTATGTTTTGGCTAATGGCGATCTATAATATCCAAGTAATTCTAAAAATGTTTTCATGTGATTAATATGAACTTGCTACTTAAACATCAAGTAATAATTAAATGAATATTTTTTCAACAAAAGATTCATCATAGCATATGGCTAGAAGTATTCAAGGCATTTGAAGTATGGTTTTTATTTGTTTCTAGGTATGCAAATTGCAATGAACATTGTGTATATGGCTAGAGATAGAGAAATTATATTAAATCTTTGACATTTGAGTAGTTCATAAAAGTAATAATTGTTAATTAAATTAATGAATCTAAACTTATGATCCAACAAAATTGATCATCATTCATAAAAGTAATATGTCTAAAAAGATGTGTTCGAGGCCTTTTATTTAAGGCATCAAATGATTAGAAAAATGGATGGCAAAATAATAATAGCTATGTACTAGAATATATAAAAAGGCATATGAGTTGAAATTCACATTGCTAGTCATAATATATACATATTAAAACATGCATATACCTTAGAATATTATTATATCATGCTATTAAAATAGTTCTTTTTTATTCATGAGATTTATAAGTAAAACCTACAATATATATTATTATTAGGTTTTAAGTATTTTTAATATTACGCATCATGAACATTGATTTAAGCATTTTTAACATTATAGACCATGATTCATGGTATAAAATTCAATTTGAATTGTTCATTATTGATTTGATATTTAATGTAGAGTATGCTCATATGTATCTATAACTATCAGAGATTTTTTTAGCAATGCATGTGCATCAAAGAAAAAAGAGTACAACCTTTTTTATTTCTCCGGTGTACACATCTAAATTTTATCTATTTTAAACACACTACTATAGGACTATATGCTCATTATAAAATTGAGATGCAAAGTATATAAAACTTTTATGAGTACAGAATAGATACGAGATCAGTTATTATAGTATTATATCCAAAGCCGACCTGATTAGTATTGTAGGTTTTAGACTTTGTTCCCAAATCTAATGGTAACAAAATAACATGATGACAACAACAACAAGAAGTTGAAAATGCTATGCCAAAAGTGATACCTAATAGATGGTCCAACCTCATTATTTATCTCATCAATGCCTCAAAAACTGAATAAACCCCCTTCTAACACATCAGATAAGGAATGAAATAGCGAATACGAGAAGTTATTGGTTAGAATGGTTATATCTTAGACTATCCAATAACAAACCAGCACATTATTTATTATTAAAAAAAAATACATCGTTATCCGAGCTTGATTGAAAATTTGAAATAAAAAAATTTCACTGTTAACTATGATAGATCTGCTGGTGTCTTTTATTATTTTAAATAAAAAAATTAATTTTTTTTTAAATAGTATGCTAGCTTATTATTATTGGATGGTTCAAGACACACATGGTAGACCGTCCAAACCAATAATTTCTCAAGTGGATACAGTGGTGAGGTATAGCATGATGTGCATCTGAACTTGGTTCTTGAATAGTTGTGCTTGGGGATCCGTTATGGGTGCAGGAAATGCCACAACAGAGTGCGAGAGAATGTGCTCTCGGGACTTCAAATAATAGATTCCACCCTCCAAGCATCCTTCAATGAATAGTGTATGGGAAATAAAAACAATATATAGGAATGGCCCACATATCATCTCTCTCTCCCTCTCTCTCATCTCTCTCTCTCATTTTCTGTGGTTGGGACGTCGGGGCGTGAGAAAGGGATGTGCTCCCGGCCTGCCCAAGCGCACGCGGTCCTACAACGAACCCTAATTTTCAACTCCTTCCCTTCTACTGTTTCATTTCTACTCTCCAACAAAGTGCAAAGCACTCATCATCTCCACCACATAACAACACCGCAACTAAAATGACAACTTAATAAACAAATGTGTTCGTGTACCGAAAAAACAAATGTGTTTTAATCAAATGCAAACCCAACCAATCCCAACCCCCCTCCCTCTCTCTCTCTCTCTCTAAGTTGGTCTTGCCAACCTTTCTTGTGGGCTCTTGGCTTAGGAAGAGAATACCTATCTCTATTCTTTACTGTATTTATACGCTGATAGTATAATAGAGTTGTGTGTGTGTGTGTGTGTGTGAGAGAGAGAGAGAGAGAGAGAAAGAGAGAGAGATCCTCCCTATGATGGTAGGCCTCCAGAGTTGTTCCATTCCTGTCCATGAATTGATTAGGGAAAATATTCCTACTTTTGGTTCCTTTCTCTTGAACCCTCCTATTCCTGTCAAAGAAGAAATGTAAAACACAATCTTCGTCCCATATAGCAAATATAGAAATTTGTATAACTGAGTGAATATATAGATAGAGACTAGAGAATTAAGCTACTCTTCTTACCTGGTCTTCCTCCATTCTTCCTGAAGGCTCATCTTCTCTTCAAATCTCAGCCTTTCTGGATCTTCTCCTTAGAAGCATAAGAAAATTAACAGGAGTGGGAGGAGGAGGAGAATTGAGAAGGATCTCTCCATCGATCGAGAAACTGGCGAATCGTTGGTGGGCGGGGCACTTGGGGCTTCCGGGAGTCGACCCGGCATCCCCCGGTTCCTCCGGCTCCAAGAAGCTCAGCCACCAGGAGCCGCCCCAGAAGGAAACCGATCCTGGCACCCGAGCTGACGAAGAAGAGGAGAGAGACAACAGCGACGAGCCCAAGGAGGGCGCCGTCGAGGTCGGCACCCGCCGGCCCCGCGGCCGCCCTCCGGGCTCCAAGAACAAGCCCAAGCCCCCCATCTTCATCACCCGCGACAGCCCCAACGCCCTCCGCAGCCATGTGATGGAGGTCGCCGGCGGCGCCGACGTCGCCGAGTGCATCGCCCAGTTTGCACGCCGCCGCCAGCGTGGCGTCTGCGTGCTCAGCGGCACCGGTGCAGTGGCCGACGTTGCACTGCGGCAGCCCGCTGCGGGTGGTGCGGTCGTCGCGCTGCACGGCCGCTTCGAGATCCTCTCGCTGACGGGCACCTTCTTGCCCGGCCCGGCACCGCCGGGGTTCACCGGGCTGACGGTGTACCTGGCCGGCGGGCAGGGTCAGGTGGTGGGGGGGAGCGTCGTAGGTGCGCTTCTCGCGGCGGGGCCGGTCTTGGTTGTTGCTGCGACCTTCGCCAACGCCACCTTCGAGCGGCTGCCGCTCGAGGATGAGGAGGAAGGAGGTGGGCAGTTGCCCGGCGGGTCACCTACGGCGATGGGGGCCGGACTGCCCGATCCGTCTCCATTCCCCATCTATAATTTGCCGGCAAATCTGCTCGCCCAGCTGGGCCACGACGCGTTCGCATGGCCTCATGCTCGGCCGCCGTACTAAAACGATGGAGGGGATCAAAAGGAGGGAAGGAGAAGGTAAGAAATCTTGGTAAAATTTATTCTCTGGGGGAGAAGGGAAAGGAGAAGCAAGCAGTATTCTCATCTAAAACCTCCAGTTACTCTGTGTAAATGATGCATGATGGGTCATGATATGGAATACTCTCATGGTGAGCTTTTATTTCTGTTTCCTTTGAAATGTGTGGGAGTGGTGTTAATAAATAATTATAATCAGTTTATTGCCCTAAATTATTAGATCTTACATAAAGTATATATGTCAAAGATGTATCATAATTGTTGGAGATTTTGAGTTGGGGAATAGGGTGGGAAACAGCAATGAAAGCTGCTTCAAGGCCTGTCTCAGCCAAATGTTTTTATTATTTATTAATTAGTGAACCCCTAAATTCCATATCTTCTCAGCTACATGCTGTTGAGACAACTAAACACAAGCACTAAAGATGCTAAGAATCATTTTGGTGGAAAGTGAACCATGGTAGGCCTTCAACATAGACCATAGGCCTTCAACATGCCATGGTAGGCCTGCATAATTTCATCATTTTATGCATGAAATTTCTTACTTTTAAAACATCTTTTGAGAGGGGCCTGTGAGTCAACTTCCCATGTTTGTTCAGATTCACCTCTTTGATCGCCATGTGCTGGATAAAAATCATTTTAATTCTACTTTATACACTTATGATGCTCATATATATGCTTCCTAATTAATTTAATTTACCATGTCCAGGGACATGTACATGAAAAATTTTTGGGCATATATCAGCGCTATTTATCACAATATGAGTGCTAGATGTACTGTTCTGCACATCATTGCACCAAGATCACATTATTGATCATATATACCTTCACCAGAAACGTGATGATAATTAGATGTGATGCTAGTCTATGCCGATAATTATGCGGTACTGTTATTTGTTTTAGCAATAATAATGATCCTTATTTATTATATATTTTCATGCTTATTTAAGTTTTTTCTGAATTTTTTATAAAGAAATGTAACACAGATTGTATTTTACAAAACTTAGAGTTGATGGATGGGAAACAAATTCAAAGAGAATATGAAAGTCAACAACTTTTTTTTTTTTTTTAATGTTAGTCTATATATGCTAGTACACAAGGCTTAGATTGGGCAGTAGAAAAATAAATAGAAGCTACCGAACAAGATCGCATGCACACATTTATTTACATTTAAGTTCTCCAGAAAACTTTCCTTAGAATAAGATGCATGCATTCCCAGTATGAAGTACTTTGAGAGATGTTTCAACCATACCAAGTTCTTGCTCTTTTTTAAAAAAAAAAAAAAATGTTCTGTGTTTGATGGTAATAAGAAATCCATCAAAGATGATAGATTCCTTTTTATTTTTTTCTCTGATATGTTTTCCAGTTAAAATAAACTAAGTAATTGTTAATTCATTGACCCAATATCTTCTTCTATCTATCTTCAATTATTATATTCCATTATCTTAATGCTGCACTCTGACACAGAACAACTCTTATATTTTCACTCAACAACTTACACATGTTCGATTATAAAAATATTGACGGATGTACGTTTGTGTGATCTACGATGCAACAACAATAAAATACAAGAATTTTATTCCTGTAAAGTCTATCAGTCATTTTGCCATGTGGATGCAAATATACATACTCTAGATACCTATTCAACATATCCATGCTTGAATTAGTTTGCCTTGTTCTCCTCAGTTCACAATAACCTCAGGCTGATACTCCTTATCATCAATATCTATCTTCTTTTATGTACTGACTTAATGCTTTTCAAAGAATGAATATCTAGAGATAATGGCCTGTATAGCTTCTGTTTGATAAGGTCATGGATTCAATGTCTTTCTCATATACTGTCTGCACTGTTCTTCCAAAACCCATCTCTGATTTTTCCAGGCATATGTTGACATTGATCATCATCATCATCATCATCATCACTATTGTCAATTTCTTTATAGCAGCTTCCTTCTGATAATTTCATATAGTAACCATATAGTACGTACGTTTGGTTCTATTTCGACCCCTTTTCTCCTATTCATCCCTTCAACACTGCTGTCAAAATTTTAGTTTGTGTTAAGTTCTAGTGAAGGTTCGGGAGTATATCAGGGCTTCTTCAATGGATGCAAGTTAGAAAGGGATAATATTCTCAACTTTGATGATATAAGAATTTGGTTTCTTCATAATCTTTGATATAGAAAAGGGCATAATTTTTGCATTCAAATTAGACAATTCTTCATGGAATCTTTAGCTGCTATGTCTTATTTGCTTCCGACTGTGGTCTTCCGTTTCCTTAAGATCCTTCTGTTATGGTTGGAACATTTTTGTAATCATCAAAAGAAAATCAGATTATGATGGTTGTTGCAAAGGCGAAACTAATTATTGATGGGGCTACCATCAAAATCAAATCTACTTACTTTGACAAGTTTGTGGATCATAATCCATTTTGCTAAATGCCGCAAGTATGTTAAAACAGTTCCAAGATTGTAATCAAATTGGAGGAAGAATGTTGGACACAGACAAAAAGCTTAGGGTTATCTCACATCCTTCAAACAATACGATAGCCCACTGATCATGCAAAACTTAGTCATGCTGCAAGAACCTGAACTGAACTCTTGTTACCTAAATGAAGCCTACGAATTTGTTTAGATAAATTTCAAAGCCTAACTCTAAAGACCAATAATTGAGGAAGAATCATGTTGAAAAGAAGCACACAAGCACAGAGGGTGGGGAGCCGGGGACAGAGAGAGGCAAAATGCCATCAAGTGCCATTTAATCACAGTTTTAGGTATCTTCTGAAGAACGTTCAACTTTGTTATACTAGTCACATGAACGACTTTCTCAGGGACATCATTTCAATTTTTTATCCTTTTTGTTAGCCGGTTCTTTTAATGTTGTTGGTGGAATCCTCTTATTTGGTGAGTGAATCCAAACTCACCCTTATTTTCCTTTGGGAGTTGTTAAACTAAGTTGGTCTCATGTTTCAGAAAAACCTCGAACAACTTCAGTAACGCAAATTTCTTTGGAGAAAAAGGTCCAAGCTGGAGCCACAATATTTAGCCGTAACATAGATTATTTTCTGGCAACTGTAACATTACTTAATGGTGCTGGCCTCATTGATTCCGTGTTTTGTTAGTCTTGACAGCATCAAGAGATGCTCCTGTCAATCAATGGAGATCATCTGATGAAGGCCGGCAGCACAAGCTTAAGTTCTACGCCATATTATTAGTTGGAAGATTCACTAATCGGCAACTTGTGATGCAGGCCAATAATATTATGGAAATTGCCTACTTGAATAGATTATTTGATCTTAGGGCATCCAGTGTGGGTATCCAGATATTAAATGAACCACGTGTTAGACTTACCATTCTCTTTAGCTATGTGGAAGAAAGTGTCGTCCGTAGAAGATGACTTTAAAAGTTCCTTTGTCCACCTAGCGACCTTCACCGAGTAGGGACTGGTTTCAAAATTTGTTACTTTATTTTGTTTCTAGGTTGAATTCAACCATGTGGAATTTGAGCCATGGGAAGTTGCATCAAACAATTTTAATTTCAAGCTTACATCACCAGCAAGTTATAATTAGAGAAATATCTCTCTTTAATATAGTTATGTAAAGTTGTCGGTGGGTCGACAATATTTAACAAAGCCACTTTATTTATTGATATGATAAAGCTGGGGTCTATCAAATGAATTTAAATGGTGCGTGATCCAAGTATTTGTTTCATTTTTCAAGTCTTTGAGAAGGCCGTGTGTATAAGCCATAGATGAGGAAGGAGGAGGATCTCTATGTGATTATCTGGCAACAGGTTTATCCTAAAATGCAATCTCTCATGTCAAGAGATAGATTGACAAAGGATAAAACTATAGCTTTACTTTATAAGAATATTATTTCTAATACATTATATGAGTTGCATATATTACAAAGATATTGTAAAGTTAATTGCCTTGATGGGTTAATGTTAAAAGGGTAATGGGCACCATAAATTTGACTGACAATGTGCTTACCACACTGCAACAAGTTTCAAATGGAGAACAAGAGGTCCCCATCTTCACATGGATTATTCACATGAAGTACTTTGTTTATCCTAATTTATAATTAAGCAGAGGTTACATGGATCTAACACTCCAATGGTAAGGACTCAGTTCCATGAATGCAAATGAAATTATTGCATCCACTGATAATAAAAAACTCTTGCATCCACCAGAATGATGATTCCCCACTTTTTGAGTCACCAGCCTTGACAAGCTTAGCATCGTCGACACTTGCTACTTTGAGCCAAAGGTGCCAATCAAATTAGAGCCTAAAAAGGTACCCTCTAAACATGAACTTGTACTAATAAATTATCGGCACTGCATAAAGTAATAAACTAATAGCTAGGGTTCCATGCCTAGTCTCAGCTTGTCCTTCACCAAAGAAAAAAGAAAAAAAAAAAGTGGAGTGGACCATCTTATCAGTTCTTATCAATATATAAAATATTATGACCTAAGAGTGGAGAGGTGTGCATCACTAGAAGAAATCTAGGAGGAAATACTTATTTAATGGTGCCAGCATCCATTGTAGAGGATATGCATCAGCTGCACCTAATTAGCTAACAATTAAGTTCACTTTTTTTGATATTGATATCCAAACAACTAGCGTCTCGAGTTGGGAAGTTATCTTGATGGATCATCAGTGCAGTTGGAATAATTCAGGTTAGATTTTAGTTCCCCACCTGCATATGAGTTTGTATGCTTTCCAAGAATTAAGGTATATTTCATGGACAAGTGATCAACGGAACTGAACATTTCCCTCACTGCCTTCTTCAAGTACCATGAGAAAGTCTGATCGTATTATCACACTTTACCAAAGCACAATGGCTAACTTCTAGATCAAATGCTTTAAGAGGCATCAGTAATGATCTAACTCTTTTCCTGCTGGTTAGAAAAGTTCTATGAGGATCGGTGCACTCTGATATGTCACTCAATTGAAAGAAGAGATTCTCAATAATAGGGCCCTAAGTTCTAATTTCCATTTGATAATCAATTTAGACTCATGTAAATCAGTTTTATTTTATATTTATTTTTGAAATAAATAAATCAATTAGTTCAAATGGAAGGGTATTATTGATATGAGTTAGCCATCCCAAGAAAGAAGGGAAAAAAGAAGAAAAGAATGACAGATATTGAAGTGAATATTAATGCTGACAGATTTTGGATTTCATTTAAGAAATGTGACGAGAGCATTCTTGTCACACCCATGGCTTGCAGTCACTTAAATAATTCATCACCCAGTTTGGAGTGCGAAAAGGATGCTATTACAAGCGCATCACTTTAATTTCACGGGTTAACGCTGTTTAGAAAAGGTGGAAGCAATGTTTATGATATCGTTGCTCATATAAGCATATTGAAAGAATAGCTGGAAACTGATGGTTAAGCCGGGATTTGCTATTCATCATATATGGGTTAACCATGGCAAGAAAAACTACTGCTCTTAGGGCTTCAATGCTTTCTGAAATTGGAGCCCCTATGTGTAAGCTCAGTCTAGGTCAAGTGTTACAGGCTTCGAGTTGTAGATCTAACATGAACTCCCAAGAGATTGGTAATAAGAAGACTTTTGCTAGATCTTTATTTGAATTATACTGCCTATTGAGCTGAAAGCCTAAAGTTTTAATCTCACTTTATCTTGTTCTCCTTTTTCCTTCAATCATGCTGACTTTTTCTTTGTACTAGCTTCATTTATTCAGGTGGTAAACTTATTAAAATGGTGGAGAAATTCTTTGGATAATTGTGCCCTGTTGTTGGGTGTTGTTTTCCTTCCACTTACTGTGTAAGTCTAAGCTCACGACCATTATTTAATAGAGTAAATTTCCACCTTTCATTTTTAATTGGGTAGATGAGACTGCATACGATTTGGGCTATTTGTGTTTTGTTTCCAATGTTCAACCCTCTTATGGTACACATACATCCTCCAAACCTATTTCTCTAACTCACCAAGTAGGCTCATTAATTCATTTATAAATTCTCATAGTCATATTTGCTTTTTCAGATCATTGAACTTCTTTGACAATTTTTTTCTAATGAACTTTGTTGGGAGCTATCTCCTTGGCTTTCTTAGGATTTATTCATTATCTATTTATCTATTTATTAATTATAATTTTATGCAGCTTCATCCAAAGCTACCTCTAACTAAAAGAAATGTCTAAGTAGATATCATGCATATTCTCTAGAGTTTCGGTTAATGAACTATTAGCAAAATACCATTGTTACGTAGGGATAGAAAACAAAGAAAAAATAATAATACTAAAAAAATAAAAAGTGAAGTAAGATAATTAAGTATATGTAAAAAAAATTGACCACAAAAAGTTGGACTTGATCTAATTTAATCTTGCTGCCAAGTGGACTCGATTAAATTTGAAAAAAAAAAATGTCAAACAAGTTAGTCAGTCTCCTAAATTTAGAGTAAACATAATTTCATTTGACCTGAAAACCTGTTACAAAAAAAATATAGACTTGAAAAAAATACAGACATGTTGCTGGAAGTTTAAAGATCATGGTAGACCTGCCAAATATTGTTATAGACCTATTAAATATCTTAACCCAATTAAGCTGTCAAGGCTTCTTTGTACTTTCTCCAGATATTATAATGCCAGCATTGTATTGGACCTTCAACATTGATGGTCGATCCTTTTTCAATAACCAATCCATGCAGAGATTAAGAATGATGGGCGCTATATCCTATGGAAGAAGAGAGCATGTTCACAACATGGGAGAACCGTTCATCAATTGTGCTCCTTGTCCGGTCTTCAAAAAAAGATGAAATCTTTTTAATCACTGTGACCTGACAGAGTGCTTCGCAACGAAAAATTCTATTGTTTCTTTCAATCCAAATACACCGCAAAGTAACGGCAACCAAGTTATTTAAAGCTTTATATAACTTTTTATCAGCTTGCCATTTACTCGACGAGAGTCAGAAATCGGCGACGTTAGCTGGTTCAATTGTTTGGGGGAGTATATGTCGCCAAATTTTCTTAGTAATGTGAAAAGATGGTTTGAGGTTTCACTTTGGAGGCCACATAATGGATCAAGATTTAATTTAAATGCATTATATTTTGATTATATGTAGTGAACCATTGTAGTGGATGCATTTGTAAATGGATTTGATTAACATACCATGCATTTCTGAACTGTATAATATAAGCATAAACCTCACAGAGCTAAATTTGCATAGTAATTTGAATTCTTGCTTTAAAATATGTGCAAAACTACTTCAATGCATACATTGAGTAGGATCTTTAATTACACACTCTTTTGAAATCATGATTTCTATGGTTTTGATACAATTTTATAACAGTTGCACATGAAAAGTTTATCGGTCCATGGTCGTATTTCTAGCTGAATAAACTTGGTGAAAGAATTTATTTGAAACTTTTGCTTCATATTAATGATTATAAATCAATTCTTAGGATGCCCTAGGATATCCAAAAGAGAGTATAGAAGGCCATTATTATAACTTCTATATTTAAAAGTTTATGGAACTAACAAGAATCTTTTTAAGGAACTCATGTACCATGATCTTGCTATCTTAAAAAAGGTCCATACACCATAATCACCATAAGATTTGATGAGTTTGTCGGCAAATACAATTAGAAGTGCGCAAAAAGTATCATTTCACCATGCAGTATCATAACTACTATAATTGACAAAAAAGTCTCACATCATAATTACAATAATAGATAGAAGATACACAAGCTAATGGAAAAAGAGTTACTATAACAGACAGAGGGCGTATGGGAAATAGTCTAGCCAGAGACTCAAGCATTTCATTCTTTGCATGTCCAATGCATAACTCTCAAAAACACAAGAAGTATGAAACGAGAAAGATCGCAAAAAGCTTTATGTAAGATGACCAAATCAAGAATGAGAAACAAACACTAAAATCCAACCTTTCTTTTCATTTCTTAAAATTTAATAAGGCATTAGGAAAACAAATGTTGTGGCTACTACATGAAATTAGTTTTTTTTTTCTTTCTTTTTTCTTTTGGCATTTTCCAGCTTTTGATGAATATTAAAGAGAGGATGGCTTTCTCTCTCCTATCTATTTAGTATATACATAGATATTACTAAATTGGTTTAATGAATTGTGTTAATGCCCGATTTTGCCTGGCACCAAATATGCTGGAGCGGATGGTTGAGAGATTGGTCCTCCTAGAGGCGAAACCTATAAAGAAAGTCCGTAGCCAAAGGTGGCTCTGGCGGAGATCCTCTAATGCTCAAGTTAGAGTCTCATTCAACAGAAGGAGCGTAAGAGGTAGAGTAATAACGTACCTCAGGATTTTCTTTTTGGATTTTTTTTATAGATGGAGGTCGGAGTCCGCTAGGCCTAAGTCTATAGGCTGGCAGAGTAGGTAGTATGATTTTGCGTTCGCAGGATGCCTGCTAGCGGATACTTGTCAAATTGGTTAGTCATAAGAGGTGATCGCGTATGAACTTGTGTGTTGGCAGGGCAGACTATCAGCCACTACTATGGCCGCTAATTGTGGGAGTTGATTACATTCGGAACTGCAAGTTGTCAAAGCGGGCTGTCCGCCACTAATTGGATTGTTGGG
Organism: Cocos nucifera; assembly: GCA_006176705.1. Lineage (NCBI taxonomy): Eukaryota > Viridiplantae > Streptophyta > Magnoliopsida > Arecales > Arecaceae > Cocos > Cocos nucifera. The sequence goes on from QRFJ01000413.1 coordinate 322,714, forward strand.
CACGGGGATCGACGTCTGCTCGGTATCAGCTAATCATCCAAGTATTGCATCAGCCCCCGATTTAGCAAGGATCATCTACCGAGAAGCCACAATATTTTTTTTGAGGACTCGACGGTCGAGCAACCTGCAACCTCATCTATTTAGGTAGGATGATGCTTGGCCGTTTGAGACTTGACCACTTCACTATTGAGCCTTGAGGTCCCAATCGTAGTGATGGGGGCCAACAAGGGGGTCGTCCCAATGAGTCGAAGAATCACGACACGAGCGGGGTCGAAGAAGAATTGGTCGTCAAGGAGTGGTTCTCTGGAAGGAGGGCCTCTGATCAAGAGCCACATTAACTATTGGGTGAGGGGCCTGCTTCTCGTTGATGATAAGTTGATAGAACCCGACTGGTCATGGGCGGCTACCTGGTCAGACCATATCGTTCGCTCTGGTGTGCCGATGACTTTCGAAGTCGATGCTTGCGAGCCAACTATGGAGCGAACTTCGTCGATTCTGAATTGGGCTCGTTGGAAGTCAGCTAATTAACCTCCCGTTTGAGCAGGTCACGGGGTGTCGATAAGGTGCATCTCGAATTGACCGGCCTAGAGTCGAGGGTTACTTCGACATTAGTCGCGATCGAGGGTTGGTCGGAGTTGACCCAACGTGGCATCTTATGGGGCTTTCACGTCATAAACCCTAGGCCTCTTCATATTTTCGATCCATACAAAATTTTCCCCGATAAATCATATTTATTATATAAACCATAAAAATTTATATTTTAGGATCACCCTCCTAGGGTGAAGGTTTATAATGGATTCCCAATGAGGTAATTTTTGAACTTTCAAGACTTTCACATCATAAATCCTAGGCCCCTTCATATTTTGGACCCATACATTTTTTTCCCCAACAAATCGCATTTATTATCTAAACCATTAAAATTTATGTTTTAGGATCTGCCTCCTAAGATGAAGGTTTATAATAGATTTCCAATGAGGTAATTTTTGAACTTTCAAGCACCTTAGCTATGCAACATTCACATTTATATCCAAACCAATGCAATCATTAGTGCATATGGTGGGACCTAGTTGTGCTTTAGTCAAGACATATGGATGTTTACCTACAATAGCTGCTAGTCTACAAGAAGAGCCATAATAATGTAATCTTTTTACGGGTTTCCGGGGATAGGTTGGAAAGGAGAACTTCCTCTGCAGTTTACAATTTGAAGAGGGAAAGAAAATTATAATTTGAGATTTTAATGTCTTGCTTTATTTAACTAAAACAATTCCTTCATGCCTTGCTCAACTGGCAGAAGAAATTATTGTACACATGTACGTAACATAACCGATCATCGAGACAAGTTAGTATGGATTCCATTCATCCCGCGCTTGTCTCAATTGGGAGGTTATAACAATATCCCTTGATAATTGATGACTTTTTTTTCTCTCAATTCAAGAGAGGGGGCGTGCGGGGTGGGGAAGGTGGAGAGAAAGAGAGGACTGGAGGAGGAAAAGAACGGCATGGCTGGGTCCTAACAAAAGATCAAAAAAAAAAAAAAATAAATAAATAAAAAAATAAAAATAAAAAAAATGGGAAATCAGTGTGGCCACGGCACCTTTCCCTGCGGGCAACTAACGGAGGACGGGAGAACCCTTGCCCCGCTTATAGATGTGACCCCACTTTATGATATTCAGAAAAAATATATATATATTTGCACCAGCCGGGAATCGAACCCGGGTCTGTACCGTGGCAGGGTACTATTCTACCACTAGACCACTGGTGCTTGTCTGTACCGTGGCAGGGTACTATTCTACCACTAGACCACTGGTGCTTTGCAAGACGGCTTCATTCTGTTCTCTTATTGCAAACGCTAAACTTTTTGAGTACCCATGGAAAATATCACAGGGATGCACGAAAAGAAGGAAAAAAATCCAAAACCGCGGAGGCGAGGCCAGTTCCTCATGGCGGTTCACATCATATCAGCACACAAATCAACGCAACCTTACTCCCGGATCTACTTAATAGCATTTCAGTGCATGGTGAACGCTAGGTGCGGTTGGAATGGTTATATTGAATAATTGTTCTCGCTCGCACTGCTGTTAGCAATTTGAAATATTAGGTAGACAAGATAATATCTATTAAAGTTCTAGCACCAATCCATTAGTTGTAGACCATGACATGACCATAATAGCACCGGACAGCACCTAATCACCATAAGTTGTTGGATTAACCCAACGTGTAAAATAATTTCCAAAACTAAAACAAGATTCAACATCATTTTTATTTTCTCTTTTTGTTGAATTTTCAAAGTAATAACTGACTACTCTCTGGAAAACAACACACACTCATAGAATAAGCATGTTAAGAATTGGCATCGTTTAGATCAAATGGAAGCCATGGCAGAATGGGATTAAAAGGTAACGAAATTGTGCTTGTGGTACTAAAAAAATAAATCAACCTATCAAGAAAACATAATTTGAAGCAGTCCCAATAAAATAGATGAATTTTTCAAATAGAGCTCATGGACATCGGTGAGGCTGATGCCATGAACCATTCATTTTCAAGTGGCTTTTCATCCCAACATAGCTAATTTGAGTACCTCTACTTTCAAGCTCCGATTCACAAGCGAAGTTGGCGGCCTTTGTCCTTAGTTTTGACATTAGCAGGTCAAACAGGTCGTGTTCGTAAAATAAACCCTATGGAATAGAAAAGATGGACTTATTTAAGCATGACAAATATATTATTAACCCATATCTCTTAAAATAAGGCAGAAAAGGTGACTTCATTGCTATGGTAGTCATTAATCAGTTTAACACTAGACATGATCCCCAGCTATTCTTTTGATAAAGGTGCGGGTGTAGGCTTGTTTGGTTGTCACCTCTGTTCTCTTAAAACCAAACAGCTTCTCTGCTAAGAACTAGAAAAAGTTATACTCTGTATGGACAAAGGATAAAGGGCCTAACCTGTCTGATAATGGGAAAAGACAAATAGGGAATGAAATAAATTATCTAGCCTACAACTTGCAAATAACAAAGTTATTTATTCCATACTGTATGAATAACAAAGTATGTACCGTACGAAATAGTATGCTGTGTTTCCCTATGCTACTTCCCTTTCTGTATCAAACAAAAAAAAGCTATGAGAGACATACTATAGACAAAAAGACCTGCAGTGCACCAGGAAAGTCCATAATCAAGGATATGGGGTCATAAAAGAGATGATTTTCCCATTATGCCTTAACAAGAAGAAAGCAATGTGTAGTTTCATTCATCCAGAAAACCTGCAGGCAAAACAGCCCGATCTGATCTTCTGTTGATTAGTACAAAAAAGCTCTATGGGAGGGTACAGACTACAGCTCGTTATAAGTTGATTGTGATAGGGTATCTAATGAATGCCTATCAATCTTCCACAATAAGCTTGCAGTCCGCATGATCTAAAGAAATTAGGAATATCAATTTTGTGTAATCTAATTGACAACAAAGGTTTGCCAAACAGATCCGAACCAGATGGTTCCAAACGTGCCAAATCATATTGGTGGCTTACCAATACAATTCCGGCGTGGAATCCGAAACACCAAAAAAGAGAGAGAAAAAGAGAGAGATGAGGAGGAGGGAGAGGGAAAAGCCGGAGAGGCCATCACCAGAGGGCCACAAACCATCATGGTGCATAGGATAGTGTAAATCAGAGAGAGAAAGAGAAAGAGAGAGAGAGTAGGGAGGGAGGGAGGGGGGAGAGAGAGAGAGAGAGAGCCTATCGTGGCCCTCAGAGAGCCGCTTCATAATAAAACTGGCAACTAGTTTGCTCTTCATAGTAAAGCCGGCAACTAGTTTGCCAGCAAACCAATTGACAGCTTCGCTATGAAGCGGCGAAAGTAGAAAACCAATTGCCGACTTCATTATAAAGTGGCAAAAGAAAATTCAATCATGAATCGCAATTGAAATAAAGGCTTCTCACCTTTGTTTCAACCGAACAAAGGGAGTAGGCTCTCCGAGGGCCTCCTAAGTCCTTCGACAACCATCGTCGGCTCTCCCTCTCCTTCCCACCCTCTCCCTCCCTCTAAAGCCCTCCAACGGCCATCGCAGTGGCCGGCCAACCTCTTGCACTCTTCTCTCTCTCTCTCTCTCTCTCTCTCTCACACACACACACACACACACTTTCTTCCTCTCCGAGTCTTCCTCTCCTCTGCTTTCTTTGCTATATCGGTTCAGATCCAGTATGGCTACTGAACCATATTGCTCGCCGGCCAGCACAGGATCTAATTTCGATTCAGCCAAACTTGCTAACAACACTTTATTTTTTCCCCTCATAGGTATATGCAATAAACAAAGGCAAAGCCGAAACTCCAAAGAATTCATGTATATATATTTTATTAAGTATATCATCAACTAATTGAATACTACTGTACAGCCAGCGCCACCATCATTTACTTCCATTTGAAAATGAGTGGCCATTGACCATCATACTTCTCACATGTATGTTGTACTTGCAGTCACACATGATGAGCATGTTACCATCACTACCATTAATGATTAAACAATTCCTATTTTGAAATGTCATGGAATTGGGCCCTTGGTATTAATATCTTGTTTGAATGGAAAACCTGGAGGAATGATGAAGTCTACACTATTGACATGACGGTATTGACATGCTTATTAATGTTTGTTTGAATGGAGAACTAGGAGGAATGATGATAGAGAAAGCTTAAGGAGTTATGTCAAAAATAAATGATTGCAAGATTGAATAAGCATTACACTAGAAAGAATCTAATCACTTAGGGTGAAGCATAAAAGTATACAAATTGCACCAATGACAAAATAAATGACTTACATTGACTTATATTCCATTATAACTAAAAATCAGTCTCATGCTTATCCCCTTCATCGAAATAGCATTTAATGATTAATGATGTCGCTTGTTTCTACACTCACCTATTAGAATATATTGAAAAGATCCTCTTTCACATTAGAAGTTGTTAAAAATAAACATAAAAAACCTGAGTTTATCAAAATATTCACTTTCAAATAAATGTTATCAGTCATCCTAACAGGCAGTTTCCGAATGGTCTGTCATTCCCAGAGCTCTATCACATACATCTTTTTGATTTTATCAAGAAAATCACCATGTCTATTCTATTCTGCTTAGCATCATGCTGACATCTGGGTCCCTCCACAATCTCAATGCTCTAACAACTCTTTCTTTTGATGATTATACTAAAGAAAACAGAAGAAACAAACATAATCCCTTTGACACAGAAGAAAAATGGATTGAAGCAATGGTTGATTCAACTCGTCAACTACTTCTCCCACCAAACTTATGCCATCACATCACATAACTAATATCATGGTCGCCTATCAGTGCAGGTAAAAAAATAAGACCATTAGAAATAGTCACTCTCCCAAAAAATTTGCTTACTTGTTTGTCCAACTGAACCCGAATATCAAGAAACATTCTCTCTATATTACTTTAACTATTCAAAAGACTAATATAAATTACCAGACACAAGACCAAGAAACAATTTCTACAGCCCAACCATTTGCAGAAATGTCTCTGATTGCAAGTGATGCCTCTTCAATTGGAATACAGCAGAAAAGAACCCTCCACAATTTCTTTCTGCCTCAACCTAAATGCTTTAATTGCAAAGCAACAATATCTACAGAGCCAATCGATGAAGTAGCAAAATAATGCATGGTCTACATATAATCACATTGATGGTTTTCCATGTAGTGTTGGTTAATTGTGGTGCTCAACCTTGATGGTTTTGGTGGTGCACAACCTTGATGTTTTCTCCTAGTAGTTGCATTGTTGCCAGGAACATAAAGCTGGTCAACATGATAATGCATAAGGAGATCTCTTCTATTGCAAAATTGTCAAGCTTTACTTTCAATCATTTATAAGTGTGAAACATAACAGCAATGCTTATTCTGGTGATGGACCATTTTCTTTAGTTCATTTAATTGTATAGGGACTCCCTTCACTGCCAAACTTTTAAAATATAAATATCATAATATTTTTACGTGAAACTATATTAAAAGGAATTCTGTGCTGTTCAATGTTTTATGTTTTTGGAATGAAATTGCACATCAGTTTCTAGGAATGATGTTCTATTCCAGTCCTTTAGGAATCAGATTGCAGATATCCCACTTTATGTTCTATTCCAATCATAAGTTCTTACTCCATTGCATATGCCATAACCAAAACAAACTTGGAATCTCCCCATTAGCCAAACTCAACCAAGAATAGTCATTCTCTTTATTGCTACCAAATTGTTCACTACAACAATAAAAACTTAAAGGAATGCCACTGCAAAGACCAATGCCACCACAGAAACCAAAAGTAAGCTGAAAAAAATCAATCAATCAATCCACGGATAATAAGCATCCAAGAGGTTGGGTCAACAAAAATGTTTTGTCTCATACAGACTATGCAAGTGTTTGTCGATCATACAAGAAAATGCTTGGAATCATCATCTGGGTAAATCATCCGCAATTAAAACATATTGATGATTAAGAATAACTTTTACTTACTTCAAATAGATAAAAAATATTAACCGGGAAGCAGATTTGACTCACAATTACACATCATGATATTTCATTGTTAACATTAATAGAATCTAAACTGCCCCTAAGAAGCATTATCTCATTGTCATATCTAAATGATTTTGCACCACTTGAGGTTACCACACAAGCAACATGGCTATGTTCCATTACTTTTTCCGGACGATCAAAGAATTAAATTTACAGTCATCCTATCTAACATGAAAATCCTCACCTATTAAAAAGGTAATCCAAAAGCCTTCATTATTCTCTTTGTGTCCTTACATTGAAGGAAAAACTACCATATGTTTGTCATTATCATGATTCTTAAGTCCTAAATTGGCTCACTTTTTTTCCTGAAAATTGATCTTCCAGCATTAGATTAGCAAAATGCCTAACGGTCCTTGATTACATATCCAAAAACCATCTAGAAAATGTCTGTGAGCCTAGAATCATAATCCAGCTCCAAAACTTACCGGCATGGATGGTCACAGTTAATTTTCATAAATAAGACTGAAGAAAAGGAAATAACACAACCATGAAGTATTTTCATGACACTACCTCAAGGAGACATTAAAATGAAGCAAGAAGCATTATGCGTGCTTTTGGAACTTCTGTGAACCCAAACTCTTTGCACCCTTTCCCATTCCAGTGATTCACTGAACTTACACAACAATATTCAAGCTCCAACTACATGTATATAATCTTACAGTTACCAGTCATTAGCAGGACGACAACTACATGTACTCCAGCCATATTTTCATCTAAACTCATTAGAAAAAGAACCATTTAACTAGTTGTATGATATCAGAAACAACTTATAAACTAAATTGAGTGGTCAGGAAAATTATTTTCATCACATTTTTGTCAAATGGACAGAAGAATGCTAAGATATAAGCATCTTTTCAAGGAACACAATGACTATATAAAGTTTATGAGATCACTAACATATCTGGCAGACTCTTATAAGACAAGCATCAAATAACATATTAGAGCAATCGTATTCGAATAGCATAATCATGAATAGATGCAATGGTGAAAATGCAGCAATCCTAGAAAAGGAATAACAAAATTGAGTTCAAAAGAAGAAAAATTTGGGGATACTAATGCAGCATTCACCAAACAGGCTAATGGCCCAACATATACAATAAAAATAAACCACACCCTTTAAGGCTTCTCTGGGGCTGGAAGTTCTCAACTCTGTCTGCTTCTTGTTTATTGATTGAACCAGTTTGCTCCAATGAAATTGCAAAATATTTTCCTCCGCCTTCTCTAGGAGTTTCCCTCTTTTGTTTCTCTCTCTTCTTATTCCCTCCCTTTTCTCCTTTGTTCTTTCCACCTCTCTTACATTACTGATGTATCCTTTTCTCTCTCTTATATTACTGATGTGTCGTTTTCTTCTTTTATTTTCTTCATGAAAGGAATTTGGCAAGTTTTTAAAAAGCGACTGCAATATGTGGGTAGTCAAGGTACCACATAGAGTATGTGCATAATGTGGGTGCACATGGGAGCACATATGCTGGTGGTATTTCATACATATTTAAAAATAAGTAGAATTCATATATTTAAATTTTGGTCTGCTCAAATTGACCTCGGAATGCTCCTATGTTGAGTAGTAAGCATAGATATCACTCAGAAAGTGGGGTTGAAAGGTGATTCTGTTATTTTCCAACATAGGGTGGAAATGAGAGGAAGAGGGTCCAAGTTGCTACTGGGATTTTCACACCAAAACTAGAAATTCATTCTAGCTTGGTAATTTACTTCGTCGTACCTTTCTTGAGTGTCATAATTATCCAACAACTAATTGGTGATGAATTGGCAAAATTAAGGGAAGATTGTAAAAGTGAGATCAAAATCTTATTTTATCATTTGATTCATACGCTGGAGTGTGATTCTAAGTCAAACTTAACAAATTTTAGAGTTTTGGTTGTCTCTCAAATTGCAACAAAATTTATTTAAATTCAAAAATAACAAAAATTGGTGTATGTTCAGGATGATTTTTGAATACATTGTGGAAGAAGGGGCCCATCTACAATTCCACCAGAATAACATTTTCAATGCTATTAATTTTTTGAAAAAAATAACTTTCAAAAATTAAAAATAAAAATTTCCACTACTGAAAATATAGCATGTTTGTGGGGGTAATCGACATGATACCAAAATCTTGATCCACAATCAATGCAATTTGCTCATATTCATGTTCCACACAAATTGTAAGCCAAAATTATCATAAATTTCAAATTGGCCTATAAAAACACTTCCATTTGGGCTGATTTCATATGTTCTGCATATGAGGCTAATCTTTAAAAAAATAATCTGAAACTATCTTTAATTTTTAATTTATTTTTCAACTTAATTATTTTAAAAAATAAAAAAGGTCGAAAAACATAGTTGTAGCATTAGATAGTTAAACCCTATTTTTTGTAATAGAAATGCAATTTTCATAAAAATTAGTGCTATATTTTGTAATTAAGTAATGTTATACATGTTTTGAAAAAAGTTAATCACCCAAAAAAGAAAAAGAAAAAAAGAGAAGACAAATTGATACACCAAAAGAAATAAGGGGAATGCTCCAAGAAAGTGCATGCAATGAACTGCACTTGAGGTCATAGTATAAAAATTTTGAAAATTAAACATTCATAAAATATATGTATGATTTATTGCTCAATACATGATCCCTGATGATACTAATGATCATTTGAATGATTTTGGACAGGAGGTGCTGCTATTACTAAATGATACCATAGATGTATCCTTTCTTTGTTTACCTGCATTTTAATTGCTAGTGTTAAAACACATCTTTTAACATACTTTAGATTGCAAGTTATGAGATGTGGCAATGTGATGATATGTGATGTTCTGTTAATGACTTCAGCACATAGAAAACCTTGACTAGGGCATGCAACTTGATACTTTCATACTATTTCTTGCAAAAACATAGCAATTTAACAAGAAAGCATGATGAAAATCCAAAATTAGAGGTTTGACATAAAAAAAGACTATATGAAGGGTGCTTGAGGCATATCAATGCATACCCTTTAATATTCTTTGTCAGCACAATCTTTACTGTGCATGCATGCTGCACCCTTCATTGGTGGATGAAGTTTCAACCTTGGGTGTTTCAACATTCAAACCCATACATTATATTGGCATTATACCAGATAGTATCAATATAAGGTTTTAAACCGATCATACCACAAAACATACTGCAACATGTACTGCACCAAACCATCATTTTATGGAAACCAATGAGTAAATAAGGGGAGGTGATTTTGACCCCTCACATGATCAACTTCATTTTATGGAATCCCAATTGCCAAGCATTGAGAAGGTCTGAATCTTTTGCAAAATAAAGCAAATCAGGACATCTTACCAAGGATGGTGCAAATTTTCTTTGGCATGATCATGTTAAGAGAATAGTGATTGCCTGAGCTATCCATATCCAAACTAACCCCGTCCATGCCAGTGGTTGAATTCGTTATGATCTTTGTCTAGCTCTTCCGCTCTTCCAAGTGCTGTACATTTGAATAAAGAGGAATTCTACTATAAGTTGGATTCAAGGCAATGACCATCATCTACATCCTTTTCTTCATGATATTCGACGATGGAAGCAGCACCTTCTCTCTTTTCATGCATCTCAAACTCTGTAGGGTAATTAATAGGTTGACCATCCCACTGGTCTCGCCATGATGGATGATTCACCTATCATATCGACTAGAATCTTTCCTCCCAAATCTGTCCATTTCACTAGTACAAATGCTCATGAATGTAACTTCTTTCAGTCTCCCTACGGGGCCTCCCTCCAACTACCAAAAAAAGAGATGTAACAAAATATGCATGAAGAGTTAAGGACATGATCCATTTTGATGACACCATATTGTAGTACAAGATAAACACTAGTTCTTGGAATGCATCAAAGACCTCGTGCCTCTGCAGATTGGGATGGACTAAGACGAACAAAGATTGTTGCATCTCAACATTTAGGAATGGTCTAACATCCTGAGACAATTTTTTTTATTTAAGAACACAATCGAAAAGAATGAAAGAAACAAAAAATTTCAAAAAACTAACACCAAAAAGAATATAATCAAAAGAACGAAAGAAAAAAGAACCAAAAACAAGTAGATAACACCAAAAAGAATAATATGAAAAGAACAAAAGAAAAAAAAGAAAGTTGATCCAGCAATGTTGAAAACCCAATAGAAATTAGAACCAAGTAAAATAGGAATCGGATAGATATCTTGGATCAAGAAACAGGCTGATAGTGATTCCAAAAAAATAGTGGAAGGAGAGGGAGAAAATCTTGTACCTTTGAGCAGGGGAAGGGTATCGCTTGGCACCCTCGAGATTGCTGTTGTTCTCAATCATCTCAGCAACTCTCTAGCAACAAGAGGAGAGAGAAGAAGAGAAGGGAGATCCCAATACCATCCTCTGATCTTTTCCCTTTGGCTAATCCCATGGCAAGGTCCGATGGGAAACCACAAAAAGGAAAAGATCCGAGGATGGTATGAAAGGTTTGCCATCTTAGTATCGGACCCATATCGGTACGATCCTATTATAGTATCAGTGCGCGATTTGATACAGTATGACGGTATCGATATGATACTGTATGACATACCAGACGGTATGGCAAACCATGATCGTATCAGAATCTCTGCTGTTATGTTACCCTTTCGTCAATCCCATTCCTTTTTAGTAATCAATAAGAGGGATTTGGACAAGTTAAGTAGCATGCTTTCTGCAGTGAAGTGTTTCTTAGGATCAAAGAGGGTGACTAAAAGAGAAAGAGAGAGCTAATATTGAACTAGTCTCATGTTTGTCATGGTGAGTTCTTGTCGTGGCAAATTCACATGGAAACCAAATTCTAATACATGGTTCAAACAAATTCAGATCTAATTAAGCTTATTATGGTGCACTATTACATATTAAGATAGGTCACATTCAATTCAATTGTGCTTGTCTAACGAGGTTTTGCAGGAAGTCTCCAATGAGAGGACGTTTGCTGGGTTGTGGCTAAAGTTGGAGTCCTTGTATATGACAAAATGCCTCACCAACAAATTGTATGTAAAGTAACCTTTGTCTATATTGCATACGGCAGAAGGTACACCATTAATTAGATCTCATGTTGCTGAGTTTAATTATATTATTATGGATTTGAAGAATAATAATATTCAAATTGATGATGAAGAACAAGCCCTCCTGTTGTTGTGCTCTTTACCACCTTCACATAAACACTTTAGTGATATCTTCCTCTATAGTAGAGATACTATTTCTATGGCGGATGTTAAAATGTCCTTACTTTCAAAAGAATTGATTGAGAAGCACATAACCAAAAATATAAATGAAGGTTAGGCAAAAAGCTTGGTTGCTAGAGGGAAGTCTAATAAAAGGGGATTGAACAGTAGAAGTAGGTCTAGATTGAAGCCCCGAAAAAGGAGTTTGACTTGTCATTATTGTCACAAGCAAGGGCACAGTAAGACTGATTGTTATCAGTTGAAAACAAGCAGTAGAAAGATCAGAAGAAGAAGGGAAAAAGTGATTCTAAAGGTGCGGATTCTTAACGACCCATGGAATTGGACCCAAGGAGGAATTGATTCTGGATTCAGGTTGTTCCTATAATATGTGTCTCCACATATGAATCAGTTGATAAAGGAGTTGTGTTAATGGGCAACAATGCCCTCTTTAGGTTGAAGATAATTTGTTATTAGGAAAATTTATATTTTCCTTTTTGAATTTTTTTTACTTTATTTGCTTAAGTAATTGCCTGATTAGAAGTTGACTAGGGGGCTATAAGTCTATATATAGTAGCAATTTCTTAGACCAAAATATCAATGAAAAGAAATCATGTTTTTAACCACCTTCGAAGTGTGGTCACTAGGACGTTCAGATTCTCTCAAATCAATCCATCTTCTTCCACCTTTATCTCCATATTTTTTTTTATATTTATTAAGATATGATGGGCAATATCAAATACGCAAAAGATCCTACAAGACAATAATAAGACCAGCAAAAAAATTTGTGTGTCAGATCCTAAACCACAAATGAGAATTACGTGCATAAGTGAGCACTGTGAAATGTCATGTAACTATTCTATGATTCAGATAGGATATTTAAAAGGAAAAAAAAAAAAAATCATGTTAAGAGAATCCTGTGGCATTACATTATGAAAATTTTATTGGTTGATAAATTAGAATCCAATATCCTATCAATCATCAAGCCCTTACCAATTCTAACCATTTCTTGACATAAATCCTATCTCACGTGTAGACTTGATAGCTGAAACTCCGAAAAAGCCGAATCATTAAATCAAATAAAACATCAGTTTTAAATCCTTGAATTACTCTTCTAAACATCAGTTTTACATCAAGAAGTGTCAAAGCAACATTATGCACTGATCTCGCTATACCATCTAAGAGTCATGCCTAAAGCTCCAATTTCCGCACATATCATCCACGGTATAAGGGTGGGCATCTCTGTAATAACATTTCGTCAGCCATCTTGCTGTCTATCAATTTGTATAGATGCATACTAAATTGAGATTACACCAGTACAGACCAAGCCATCGTAGTAGCACCCTGCTTTTCCATTGAATGCACAAAATTTCTCGCTTTTTTATGCTATCAAGAATTGTACAAATCATCGAACACTTTCTCGTCGGCTCCTTCTCATAATTTCAAGCAACAAGAAACTTTAAAAAAAAAAAAAAAAAAGAAAGAAATCTTCCTCCAGTAAACACACACACATTAAAAAAAGGGAAAAAGCACATCAACATTCATAACTATTGAAAATATCACCCAAGAACCAAGAAAAGATTCGAAAAAGAAACAAAGGAATAGATATCATTGGAACCGTAATGGATTGAAGCTCCATTATAAAGAAAGGTGAAGATAGAAATCAAGGGAAGAGGAGGAGGAGGGATTCGAATGGGAACGAAACCTCGAATAATCTTTGAATGGGGCTGGTGGAAACGCCTCTAGGCGTCCGCGTCGCTCAGGAGAGGAGAAGAGGAAGCGGAGGAGGAGGCGAAAAAGACTAGGTGGCGACCGCCGGAGAGAGGGGTCTCGTTAGGGCTGCCACCGATCCACTAATCCGATCCACGTTCAATCCACCGTAAATAGATTTGAGATTTACCAAACAAGTTTGGATCATACATCTATCTATTTAATTTATTTAATATTTAAACTAAATTTAAATTTTAAATATATGGTCGATTTAATCTATTTAATTTATTTAATATCAGATAATTTATTTAATCTATTTAATTATTTAAAATTTATTTAATTTATTTAAAATTTAATTAATATATTTTTGATCCATGATCTATTTAATATATTTAACCCATTTAACCTACTTAATATGCCTAATAAACAAGTTAAGTAGATCGGATTGGATTACCTATTTAACAAAAAAATTAAATTTAATTTTAATTTTTTTATTATTTTAATAAATAGGTTGGATTTGGATCGATGACTGTTTAATAAAAAGATTGGATTTAGATTTAAATTTTTGATTCATTTAATAAATAGATCAAATTTGAATTGATGATTTTCTGATCCAACCCATATTGATTCTACCCATTTTTGACCCAATCCGACCAAATTGCCAAGTCTTGCTCTGCCTCTCCTCGTAGCTCCTCTCATTAGGAATCCTTGGTATAGCATCACTAGGCTCTCTCTCTCTTCGACGAGAAATATTTTGTACACCGCATGCAACATAATAAAATTGATTATACCATGCCATCATATTGGATCGCGTAGTTCTTTTTTATTTTAAATAATAAAAATATTTTTTTATTCTAAAAAAATTATGAAATCTCGTAGCTTTATTACGACATCCCGAGGATATATTATGATTTTCAGGATGATATAAGGGGAGAAGAATATTTTTCGTTATTGAAAATTTCATAAATTTTTCAATGATAAAAGTGCCCTTCCTCCTTATCATCCTATTTTCAAAAAGTCAGAATTATAGGATGTCATAATTTTTTTAGAATAAAAAATATCTTTTTTTTTATTTAAAATTTTGAATGATGAAAATATTTCTCTATTCTAAAAAAATTAAGATACCTCATGGATATGTTATGACATTCTGAAGATTACATATTATGACTTCATGTAAACATGATGATATAAGGAGGGAAGAGCATTTTTGTTATTGAAAATTTCATAAATTTTTCAATGATGAAAATATCCTTCTCCCTTTATGGCATCATGACTTCCAATATATCTTCAGGATATTATAATAGGACCATAGGATATCATAATCTTTTATAAATAGATGAATATTTTTATCATTCAAAATTTTAAATAAAAAAATAAAATTATAGCATTTATTTATGTGGCCCAATTATATGCCATCGTATACAAAGAATTACTCCTTGCTCTCGAATAATGGGTAGCCGACGAGCCCAAACCATTTTTGATGGGTGGGGACATGCTTTTTAAGCCCGAAGGGCTAGAATTTGAGCCGCCCATGAAATGAGGCAGACTCGCATTTACAACGATCTAATCGAAACCCAATATTTATATATTATATATTATATGTTAAAGACTAGATTGAGATCAACTAGATTTATCTCTAAATTCAATCAAATTTTCTACCTTCTAATCCATACAGATTTCCATATGATAAACCAAAATGTTAACGATCATTTTTTTTTTATTTAAATTTAAAAAAGATTAAAGAAAAAAAGAGAAAAGGCCATTCATGTGGATGGAAGTGGGCACAAAAGGTCCATAAGAGATTAGATCGAGTTTATATTTATTTTAAAGTATTTATATTTATCATTATAGAATTTATATTTATTTTGAAGTATTTTTATTTTTTTTATTTTTGTTTATATTGGATTTTTTTGTATTTATTCTAAAAAAATTATGTTTGCTTTGAAAATATTTATATTTATTTTATTCGAAGTTTGTATTTAAACTTCATTATCGATATTTATCATGAGGGAGATATAAAGTAACCTATTCCATGCGGACGGGATAGATCACTTTACATCTCTCCACAAAAAAATAATAATAATAAAGGATAAACACAAATTTTGGAATGGAATAAGTGCAAATCCCTTCAAAACAAACACAAACATTTCCATAATAAACATAAGCGAATCTAGAATAAATAAAAATAAAAAATAAAAATATTTCAAAATAAATACCTCCATAAAATAAATATAGATGCTCTAAAATTTGCATTAATGGCATGCAAGCTTCAATCCCATTCATATTAATTGAAAAATAGTCATCAACTTTTTAATTTATTGAAGGATATACATATAAATCAAGCAGTAAGAAACCTTCTAGATTCTAGCAACTTGATTACTTATGACTAATCTATCTCTTTATATATTATATTATAATATATATATTAATATATTATAAAATATTAATTCCTTTTTTTTTAGAAGAGAATGATGATTAGATTTTTTTCTTTTTAATTCCTCCCCCTCTCCACCATCACCTTCGATACCACCTCCCATTCTCTCCTTTGGATGGTTTCTAAGAAGTTGGCCCTTGGTGATCATAATGGCGTCTCGAAGAAAAATCGATGCCCTTAGATGGTCCACCTCTGGAGCTTTATTGTCCAATAAAGTGATCTCGATGACACGCTCCTTTTATCCCCATTCGGAGATTCGGCAATGTTGTATCTAAGGAACTTGAGATCTAGAGCTCGTTGATCTCTTTAGCCCCTCCCTCCTCACCCACTCTACTATTAGGCAACAATTTTCGCCCCTTTATTTGTACACCTCTCCAAGTTCGGGTGCCCTTTTAACCCAGCCTAATCATAGATTTGGAGATATTTTCAACTTTCTTTTTTTTTTTTTTTTATCTCTACCGATTTTCTTAATTTTTTTTGGTTAAATTAGGTGGATATATTTATTTTGATTAGGGGTATAGATGGATCAAGTTAGAGTATATCATGAATAACTCCAATCTAATTTAGTTTCTTGATCGGATCCTAATATTGGACCCAAATCCAATCTAATGGAAGAACGACCATAATTTTTGATCCAACAGATTATTCGGATCGGATCGAGTCTATCTATAACCTGGCTACAACACGAAAAATTCATGTCTAGAACAGATCTAGGTCAAATTTGGGTTAAATGTAGCCAACTACATTTTAATTGCCACATAGCCAACTATTATTACTAACCACATAAAATAAATAATAAACAATATTATTCTCAAAATAAATTATGGCATAAAATAATTTTAAACCTATTTTTATATTGAAGGCATTGCTCATACAAGTCATAAATCATAACTTAGAGACTCAAATGGATTTAGGTCCTAATGGTATGTCGGATTTGAGTTAGATCGGATCATAACGTAGAAGATCTAAAATTGGTCTAGAAATCAAATGAATCGAATCGAGCTAGGCCATTTCCAAATTTAGAACCCGACCCAGCCCCATGAGTCTCTTAAAATAGGGTAGATTAGATCTAAATGGGTCAGTTCAGGTTGGGCCATGGGTAAACCCGACCCATTTACAACTTTGGTTTTGATGGGATGGATGGGGGTCTCTTAGGGAGGTGATCATCCTTTCCCCATGAGATCAACTATGATTGTATTGCCCTTTTTCTTCTATTATCTAATAAAAGAAATCAAGCCAAGGATTGTGATCCAAATTTACCTCCACCACTTCTCTCCAATAAGCGATAATTATTATTTTGTTTGGTTGGGGACTGGGGAGTGGGGCTTGATTGGTCTCATCAATATGGCTTATATCCCATTTTGGGCAATGATTAGTCACACCAATTATTTTTCTTTGTGCTTCAATCCAAGGCCATTTCCCTCTAATCGATATGCGACCTCCTTGGTCCAAAAAGTCTGAGGCCCGATCTGAAGCCTGAAACTATTAGGCTCAAACTTGAGAAGTAGACCCAAAGACCCACGGTTCCCAGCTGACCGAGGTAGGGCTTGGGCCTAACCAGTTTTCACCATTCTTGAGGTTGAGCCTGGCATAAATCTGGTCCTGCCAGCCCGATGAGCAAGCCTATTTCATAATGAAAAATTCTTTGCTCGCTGCGGTGAGCTTCCACACTCATCAGATGGAATTTTTTTTTATATATATAGTGTCGTGCTTTGTTTTTATCCAGGCCGTGTGTGAGCTAATCACCGGTGAGCAAAGTATTTTAAATTTCACAATATAGTTTTTTCAGCCACCCACCCACTTTAGAAGACTTGTAAAGTAACAAGTGGGCTGGCTTGGTTTGGTCCCGCTATGGCCACTGTAGCCAGGATTAGATAGCAAAACGATAATTACCGAGCCTTGTTGCTTGGTTATTTGGATAAGTAGACCTCTCCCATATAATAAGTTCGACCCCAAAACTAAAGCCTCAAGTACTTATTAACATGCAAAGCGTGATTAGAGAAGCATGAGAACCCAACCTTCCTTCAGCCTTATCGTTTTGGACAAGCGCATGCATGGTCAGACAAGGGTGTTATCAAGAAAAGATATTTTTTCTTTTGTTTTTTGGTAAATGAGAAGGCCCGGGGGCTACATTAATAAAAAAAAAAAAGGATTACATAGCAAATGTCCTGCATCCATTGCTGCCAAAACATATAAAACCAGCAACCTAAACCAGAAAACTTAACTGAAATTATAAGGACATCAATTGACACAATCTAAAATAAGATTTGTACAAACAAGATCCTTCTTAAAGACAGAGGAGCTAAGCTGATTCTTTTAATGACCATGCTGACTGAATTTAGGCTTATAAAATTGAGCCGCAATACTGGAGATAGAGACCTTAACGTCCTAAAATGAAATGACCACCACCAAGTATGATGGATCGGTTTGAAACTATCTGTCCAACAGCTAAAAATTATGTGGAGTTGAGGTAACTGCTGAGGAACCCACTTGTCAATGAAGTAAACAACAAATAATTACAATTGGAGCCACATACATCAAACTTAACGAGGAACATCGCGAGAACAGCTAGCATAAAGGTGGTTGCAAGTAGAACCGTGTAGCGTATGAAGTATCACAATACCTGGGTTCATTTAGATTCACCCTGGCCCACTACTTAAAAGAAAGATTAAGATGCATATAAAAATGGAGGAGAAAATGCAGACTCCAAAAAGTGACAAAACTCCATATAACATAAAGCTGGGAGAACACAAACAAGTTGAGCAGCAAATACTGAGCAACAGAACACAGAAGAGAATCCCATAGCTTTTGGAGTATGGTAGAGATGGTAACGAGGGATCTAAACTTTCAGAGAATGGTTCATAGCTGGCATAAAACTGCAGGATGGATATTAAATTAAAGAAGAATATAGTCCAATAACTCATCTCAATATGCATAGCAGGGCCGCCCACCAATTTAAAAATAGCATCGCAGCTCAATAATGCATCACCTGGATGACAATGTGCGGGCTTTATTCTTACGATTAAATAAAAAATAGGAATAGTCCATAGCTCAAAAAATCACTGTCATAGGTTATGACAGTAGTTTCTTAACCGCTGCTACTGCGGCCATCACCTTAGCTCTATGGCAGCAGTTATTTGAACCACTGCCATAGATAACCTATTGTAGCGGTTTATAAATTGCTACAATAGATCGACCTATAATAGTGATTATGTAACCACTGCCATAATTAATCTATAGTAGCGGTTACATAACCGCTGCCATAAGTAATCTATAACAATGATTTCTTAACCGCTACCATAGGTCTAATGCAGCGATTGGCACCGTTTGCACCAGGAATCTATAGCAGCGGTTGGCACGGATATGGCAGTAGTTATAAAATCACTGTCGTAGATCTTGAATAATTATAAAAATAAATTTTTTATTTTTTATATATTTTATCTGATAAATACAGATATATAACATAAGAAAATATAATAAATATAAAAATTATTCTAAAATGCTAAAATTTTATTATCGAATAAAATTTATTATAATATTTTTTTAAAAATAAAATATATCAAAAGTCTCCTAAATCTACATCATCGTCGTCGTTGTCACTGGGAGCCGGAGCCGGAGCTGGAATGCGGCCAACATATTCTCGAAGCCCATGACTCCAAAATATGCGCTGAGCGTCGACATTATGTCTCTCACGATGCCCTCCAGATGAGATGTGCGCTTCTCAGCCCAATCTGTCCGCATCGCAGCATGATCTGCTCGTGCCAACGCCTCCTCAAGCTCCTCCCGACTGACGACATCGAAAGTCTATGAGGAGATGCTCGTCATGAACCAGTAGCTCATTGGCATGTATTCGGACCTACATCGGATCCTCCCAGAGTGCTCATGCCCCAAGACCTGAGACAGATGGTCATGGGGCCTAGAGGTATTCGGTTCCTCGCTCGTGAGCACATCTAATTGATCCTATAATTGTAAATTAAAATAAAATTTTATAAGAAACGCTATAATACTAATCATAACTTAAAAAATACGTCCGATCGCGGTGTTCATCGGCCTGTCCGTCTTGTCCGTGCAGCTGGATTGAAAGATCTCACTATGGCTGTGCATCACTCCATCTCTCATCAACTATAACAAAGAATAAATTTATTAGAAGAATGATAAAAAATATGAATTTAATTTATCTAGTAAGATTTAGAATTAATTACCTCTCTATGCACATGACTGGCCATAGACTCGCAGCCTAGAGTATGCATATACTTCTGGGTTGCACGGTTCTTCCGTCTCTGACGGAAGATAGTCTAACAAGTATTCAAATAAATAATAAATATTTAAAAAATATTTAAATAAAACTTTAAGCATATTAAAAAATTAAAAAATTAGGAATTTTACCTCGAACTCTTGGCTCCTCCAGTGTCTAACCATCCTCTTCTACTGACTCAGAGAACAGTCCTGTATTTAAGGAACAAGCTCCTTCGAAGTGTCTCGTCGGTGCTCGAACCATCCTCTATGGAGCTTGACTTTGTTATCTCGGTACAACTCTCTGATTTTCTTCAGTCGGACATCTTGAGCCCTCTCATGATCAGAAAAGTCGTATCTCTTCTGCATAAATTTATCAAAAATCAGTTACAAAATTATTTTAATCAAACATATATAGTGTAAACATATAAAATGCATAAATATAACTAAGATGCATGTACTTACCCATATCTCCTTCCATATCCGATCCCTGACGGTAGCATCCATCAAACGTCAGTCTCTGGACTCTATAGGAATGATATCCGACTGCCTCACAAGCACTCTAAAAAAGGAATGCATCTCCCGCGCTGTCTCCCCTACCGACCTTTTCTCCGCATCGTAATAGACCATCACCTGATGCTGGCGGTTCCACACGTGTGCCATACGTATGGGACCATGAAATATCTGGCTGGATGATGTACCTGTAATGCAAATACGTTATGCAAATATATAAGTGTACAAATACTATATAAAAAATAAAGTTATGCTAATATAATAAAAACATACACTCAGATGCCTGTGTAGTAGCATGTACCTTAGATATGGACGATGATAGAGACTCAGCTACTGGTGGAGTAAATGCTGTCGGTAGAGTAGATGTCGACGGTGGAGGTCCTTGAGCAGCCAATGCCGAGGTGGACGGAGTATACTCCAACTGCTCCTCGGATGCTGAATTGCGCGTAACCCACCGAGGGACAGGGGTGAAAGCTAGATGATATTTTGGTGCCATCGTGATCTGTAACGTTAATGAACATTAATCAATATAGCATGTTGAACAATAATATTAGTATAGCATCAATAAATAGTCTCTAATATATATACTAATCAATTGATGGATCTATTGTTATGCAATGAAATAAACAAAAGCAACATGATATAAACATCTAAAAAATATTATGCAATAAATTCTACAACATGAATTACATTTATAAATAATTAAGGATGAGCAATAGTCGTAGATCCGATCTCTTGCGCGAACCTTAGTGTTAATCCAGAAACCTGAAAGAAGAATAAAGTAGATGATGGTGGCACCTTAGAGCTTAAAGTTGGAACCTTAAAGAGACATATCAAATTCTATTCGCTCGAAAGTCGAGCCGGCTCCATGCCTGAGACATCTGGCTAGGGTCATCCCCCAATCGGCTCGATCACGGCCCAAGTTGGCTTGGCTGCGTATCCGAGCTGGCTCGGTCGTGTGCCATCCCCTCGATCACTCCCTCTCTCGATCTCTCTCATCGACGATGGCGGCGAGGCCGAACCCCTCCCTCTCAGCTTTTCCATCTCTCGATCTTCCTCTCTCCCTCTCTCGATCTCCCTCGTCGGCAAGGCCGGATCCCATCCCTTCCTCTCTCCCTCTCTCGATCTCCCTCGTCGGCGAGGCCGAAACCCATCCCTTCCTCTCTCACTCTCTCAATCTCCCTCGCCGGCAAGGCCGGACCCCATCCTCCAGTGATGCCGGTGAGGCTGGACCCCCTCCTTCCCTCTCTCACTCTCTCGATCTTCCACTCTCCCTCTCTCGATCTTCCTCGCCGGCGAGGTCGGACCCCCTCCCTCCCAATGATGGCGACGACGCCGGATCCCTTCCTTCCTCTCTCAAGTATAGACCCATCGTGTATTCGGATTCGGATCCGATCTTAGTAATTAAAATTGGGTCCAAATCTAAATATCCAAATTTCGATCTGAGCCCAATCCGTTAATAAATCTAGTCCACAGCCGTCGATATGGCACGGCCTAAGGCTACCGCCATGGCACGGCCCAAAAATTATGGCATGCAGATAATTATAATATTTATAGTAAATATTTATAATATTTATTATAAATATTCTATAAATTATTATAAATATATATGATTAATAAATAATACTATAAAATTTTTTAAAAAAAAATTATACCTGCGGCTATAGAGAGCGGGTCGCACCGAAAGCTTCGAGGGTTGCCGGCGACGATGCTAGAGGAGGAGGACGACACTAGAGGTAACCTATGAAATAAAAGCAAGATAGTGAGATAGAAAAGAGAGAAAAAGAGGAAAAAGAGAGAGAGAGAAGGGGCAGCCAGGGATGGGGGGCTAGGGGGAGGGGGCACAGTGACGAAGAGGCTTCGCACTCGATCGAGGGAGGGTCAGAATGATGGTGGTGGTGGGGGGTGGGGTTTCGCGGGACCTAAGGAGGATGGAGGGGGCTCACCGAAAGGGGGGTTTGGTTTTGCACTGGGGTCGGAGGAGGATAGAGTGTGGGGGAGGGGTTTCATGGGGGGCTGGCGGAGGGTTGAGAGTGGATGGGGGTTCGCCGAAGGAAGGTTTCACAAGAGGCCAAGGGAGGGTTGGATGGGGGTTCGCTGAGGACCGAGGGAGGGTCGGATGGGGGGCAGTGGGGGGGTTCGTGGGAGCCGAGCGAGGTAGAGGGGGGTTCGCCGGAGGGGGAGGTTTTGCGGGGGGCTAAGGAGGGTCAGATGGGGGTTCGTCGGAGGGGGGGTTTCGCTGGGGGCTGAGGAAGGGTCGGATGGAGGGTGGGGGGTGGATGGGGGGTGGTGGGGAGGGCCGGCCGGGCACCGACTGAGGGGGAAGGAGGGGCGACGTCGGTCGGGGGGGGAGGAGCCTCACCGATGATGAAGAGAAGAGGAAGAGAGAGAGATCAAGCGTGCACTAGAAGGAAGGAAAAAATTTGAGAATTTTTAATCTAACCTACGGCAGCGGTTATTGAACCGCTGCTATAGATCTACAATAGTAGTTATCGAATCATTGCCATAAATCTATGACAGCGGTTATCCAAAATTGCTGCCATAGATCTACGACAGCGGTTATATAACCGCTGCCGTAGATCTATAGCAGCGATTTTTGATAACCGTTGCCATAGATTGAAAATAATTTTTTTTTATTTTTTCTCTAAATATTATATAATTTTAAAATTTAATGCCCATCTTTACTATTCATTATCTAAATAATTATCATTAGAGTGTCATCGTAAATGGTCGCCTCGATTCGATGGCCTTAGCTTCATCGATCAGAAAAATTTGATTTCGACGATCACGAATGACGATGCGATAATCTGATAGATGAAGATCTTTGATGGATCCAAAAATATGCAACAATGATCTCGATGATGTTTGTAGCATACTATCAAAGTTTCACTTCAATCGAATATCGTTATCATGGTCAATTTAGTACAGAATGATTTCGGCTGTTACATTAGAAACAAGTGATCAAAGGGTTAAACGATGTTCGATTATAAGGTAATTTTTTAGTTAAATGATCTTTGTTATAATTTTAAATATTTTATATGGTAATGATAGTAAAATTTAAATCATTTTCGTATAAACTATTCATGTTTAGCAGATATTGTAAAGCCATGAGCATAAAAATCAGTGAAGTTTCAAAATGGTTATCAGGAGATGTATGTTTTAGATCGTTCTTCATCTCATGAGTTGAATTTTATAATCATCACCATAAAAAATGATTAAAGTAGTAGCCAAGATCATTTATAAAATAAATTATCTCATAATCGGACACCGTTTGGTCCTTTGATTACTCGTTTATCATTTAACGGCCAAAACTAACCTATACTAAACCGATTAAGATAACAATATTCGATTGAAGTAAAACTTTGATAGTACGCTACAAACATCACCGAGATCATCGTTGCAGGTTTTCAAATCCATCAGAGGTCTCCATCTATCAGATCATCGCATCGTCGTTCGTGGTCGTCGAAATTGAATTTTTCTGATCGACTAAGCTAGGGCCATCGAATCGAGGTGATCTTTTGCGATGACACTCTAATGATAATTATTTAGATAATGAATGATGAAGATGGATATTAAATTTTAAAATTATATAATATTTAAAAATATATATATATGACAGCGGTTACAATTAACTGCTGTCATAAATCAAATTATAGCAGCGGTTCCTACTAACCGCTGCAGCGGTTAATTGTAACCGCTGCATAGGTCAACCTATGGCAGCGGTTTTTTGTAGCCGCTGCTATATATCGGATCTATAACAGCGGTTAACGAAAATCGCTGCCGTAGAAGCTATGACAGCAATTTCGAAAATCGCTGCCATGGTATGCGCTGCCATAGGCCATTTTTGTAGTAGTGAGTAGTTGAAGCCAAATAAGGAAAGTCGAAGTAACATCTGATAGTAGATGAAGACCCACTGAAATCCTGCACAAGACTTGAGCAAGGGTGTCGTGTCAATAAGAATAAAATGCAGCAGTCCAGCTATCCAAGAACCCATCCTAAAGAAGTATAGCACATAATTATGAAAACCATCATAGACAGGGCTGAGGTAACTGGTGGGTAAAACATGCAAAGTAGTGAAGATGCTTAGCAAAGAGTAGTCAGAACTTAACACCCATTTGCAAATAACCATCCACAACCAAAACCAGAGAGAAGAAAAACCAAGCAGGGAAACAACACAGGAAAACCGTTGAAGAAATCATCAAACCAATTCGATCCGATATAAGCTACGCCGTAAGCATCCACCTGTAGATACTAGACAAATGGAAAGGCAAGACATCGTGTTGTGAGATTTATAATACCCCCAACAAAGCAGCAAAAGCCAATCAATCAATAGCCAAGTTGGCCTCCCAACATATGTGAGAGAATTCCCAGGGTTGTGAGCCAGCTTTCCAAGCAAGGATATCACGTAATAAAGACCACATTGAGTTCTTATGAGTATAAGATTAAGCGATCCAATTGATGACCACAAGAGAATCTCCCTCAAGCCAAATTTAGATTGCATGCAAAGAAGATAGTGCTTCTTGAATACCCATCCAAGCACATACCAACTCTGCAAATAGCATTGAACATTTGGGCAATTGGCGACTAGCTGCTTTAAGGAGATAGCCATAATGATCTCTAATAATATATGCTACAGCAGTACCATCTGAAAACATAGCATCATCAAAATTTAGCTTCAAAGCTCCAAGGGGTGGGGGCTACCAAATAACAAGAAAGGAGACCAAATGCCTCTAGGAGAAAGGATATGGACAGTCCTAATTTCTTAACCGAGGAGAAGCTGCAGAAAAAAAGACTTGGGGCCTACCAATTGATGAATGACATCATGAGAATTGGTTGAAACATTACCGAAAATATGACCATTACGAGCCTTCTAAATAAGCCAAGCTAGACAAACACATAAGGATCGATACCCCCTCTCTACTGTTACTTCATGAATTAATGCAAAGAAGTCTGGTAAAAAGGCAGGATATGAATCTTTGTTGCATATGTCAGCAAAAAACCCCTAACAATTGGCAGCAAAGGAGCACTGTAAAATCATATGATCACAATCTTCTGAGAGAGTAGTACAATAGTCATGAGACCATAGCTTAGAAGATAAAATACCCCTATTAACCAACAAACTCTTGCAAGGTAGTTTTCGAAAATAGAGATGCCAACATGAAGTTTTAACACTCTAAGGGACCAACAGCTTCCATATTCAGGTGCAGTTAGAGTTAGGATTAATAGGAGTTTCAGTAGATAGACTTACCATGACATCTCTAATGGAAATACGTGGGGACCTAGAGGCATGCCACCCAAGCTGATCAGATCCTACCCATAAGCAATAGGAATGCTTTGACTGGCGGTCATCATATCAGTTGACACCAACATGGCTAACGAATTAACATTTTAGCCATATACGTTAGAGAATAATTGATCTATCGCTTTATATACTCCCACTACACATCCATATTAACGTAAGTTGGCCAAGCACAAAAATAGATTGGATCCAAGGATCATAAAAAGCATGGATAGAGTTACCATTACCAATTGACTAGATAAATTGATAATGAAGGAGACTCATTTTGGAAATATATAACTAAATTGGAGAACATCCAGACGGCTTAGTATAGGAGACCCAAAAGGACCCGAATTTGTATTTACCAGCCACTAACCTGGCCCCAAGGAAGAAGGATTAAGAAGAACATGAGCTGCCAATTTTTCAAGTAAGGCTTACCTCCTAACACTTAAAGCTACAAGCCAAGTCCATATTTAGGAGAATAGATCTGAGACTAAAAGACTAAATGTAGATGCCATCACTAACCATCTTGCCCCCATAGAAACCCATGAAAGTCCTCCAAATTTGACAATATAAACAAAGGCACAGGCACTACAACCACAACATATATATACTGGAATAGACACTAATATGGATTGAGGCAAGATTGCCACAGAGCCTTTCATTTCTAACTTACGATTTATGCTTGCAGCCTATCCACAAGAAAGAAAAAAAATCAAAAGGTTGAGATCTAGTATCTACAACAGGCACTCCTAGGTATTTACATAAGCCACTTCGCAAAGCTATGTTGAAAAGATCTTTTATTTGAGCTTTTGTCATAGGCATGGTGGAAAGACTAAAGATGATTTGAGGCTTGGCTAAATTTACCTCTTAATAGATAGAGAGAAATAGGTATCAATCATAGATTTCAAACACACAGCATCTCAAACTGAAGCCCTAGCAACTAACAAACAGTCATCAACAAATAAAATGTGAGATATGTGATATGATGAATGATGGGACCTATATAGTTAAAGCAACTTGGATTGCATTGCATGGTGTAAGATTATAGAAAGGACTTCGGAACATAAAATAAATATGTATGGAGACAACGGACAACTCTGGCACAAACCACATGAGAGATGAAACGAATCTGTAAGAGAATCATTTACTAGAATAGTAGATTGAGGGTCATAAAGAGAGGCCATAATCCAATGGATGAATCTAAAGGAAAACCCATATAGCTACAACACCTTATGAAAGAAAGGCTATTGAATACGATCATAGGCTTTTTCCTTCAATGTTATAAGGCTTTGAAATGGTTTAGCTTTGACATGGGAATGCATTACCTCCTGAACAAGGAGAATATTGTCAATAATATTCCTTCTTAAAATGAACACACTTGGCTTAGGGAAGACCAAGGAAGGCAATAACGGCTAAAGTCGATTAACCAGAATTTTAATAACCACCTTATTAATTGTATTACATAAACTAATATTTTGGTAGTCATGAACAAATCAAGGATTTGACATTTTGGTTACCGATGCAATAAAAGTCTGTTTCTAGCCAAGAGATATAAATGGATAATGAAAAAAATATTTACTAGCCCGAATGACATGCAAACCAATGATGGACCAGAACTTCTTGAAGAACAACCATTGAAAACCATTCAGCCCTAGAGCTTTTTTAAGGTGATTTGTCATGAATGGCATTAACTATCTTTTTATCAGTTACAACTTTAATTAAATAGTTATTTTGCTATAAAGACGGTATATGGGCAAATTAACGAAGCCCAGCATCTACACTAATTGGGTGAGCCATCCATTATTACTCAACATAAGTAGGAAAAGCTGTCTAATATCATTTTCTTGCTAGATATATGTTGACTTTAATTATCAAGGCCCTGATGCAGTTGTTTTGGTGCTGTAAAATTATGGAGTGATGAAAGAATGCTGTAGTAACATCACCATCCTTTAGCCAAGAAACTCTAGACTTTTGACTAGGGGTGGCAATGGGTCAGGTTGACTAATACCCATACTCGCTGCTTCAAACAAATATCCAAACCCATATCCACCCCATACCCATTTTGGATCGGATCGGATCAGGTAAAATAGAGGGTCTATACCAAGTCAAGTCAGATTAGGTAAACCCACTTCCGAGTTCTAGTAAAAAATCCTCAAATCCATCAAAAGAAACCCCTTCAATCTTTTGATAAAAAATCTCCAAATCAGAATCTAAGAAATCAAAACCCCTCCGATCTCCTAGGGTTCTCTCCTTCCTCACAGATTTTCGAAGAAAGAGAATGAAATAAAAAAAAAGAAAGTGAAAAGTAAAAAAAAGGAAGAAGAAGAAGAAGAAGAAGAAAATCATTCGACGTGGGAAGAAGCCTTACCTTTTAATTTTCTTTAGGCCAAATGGGGAAGCTTAGATGATGGTTATGGTTTTGTTACTTGCTAGAGCCATCTCCTCCTCTGCCACTACCCAGCTATGGGAGTCATGAAGGTCATCATTATCACCTATATTTCTGCACTTACTACCTATTGCCTGCCTCAACTCTACCCATGACCCTACCATCTCTTATCTCTATCTTTCCTCCATTTTTTTCATCCTTAGGAGTCTCAATCAAGTGGGATGCTTGAAACAACCAAATAAGAAAGCTTAACTAGTGAGAGGTTGGAACAACTAAATAGGAAAGCTTATGATGGCTAGCATTTTGGGTCTTAGCAGTCGAATAGGGAATGCATATGATGGCTAGGATTTTGTGTTAGGCTTTATGAAGGATTGAATCAGGTCAAGTTTGGAATAGGGTGTACTATTATCTATACCCGACCTGAATCCATTTTGCATTTTTTTCTAAAATCTACATCTATCCTAATTTTAATCGGATTAGATAAAATCCATCCCATTCAGGTTAGATTGGATATCCTATGGGTCGAGAAAAATGGCCACCTCTGCTTTCAATGCCAAAAGATCTCTTGTTGACAAAGATTAAGATTATAGGATCTAAGAAAGGCCAAAAGGTGGGAATGATCAACATGGGAAACAAACCCTTGAGTAGCTTCAAGAATCTGAAGAACATGGATTTGTTTATAAATATTTGCTCTTCTTCTAAAGATATTTTCTATATTTATAGAGTTTCATCTTTGGAGAGCCTGCTTGATTTTAAGAGAGTAACACAGGCAACAAATCAATGGAGAATGATGAGGAGGACACTCCCAAGCCTTCTTAACCACCTCATGAATCCTTAGGGTTGACAGCTAAAATTTCTTAAATTTGAAAGATCCGAAGCAATGAGGACAATGATTTTGCACGATAAGTAATAAAAGATAATGATATGAAGCAAGCAGGTGAGATGGAGCACAATAAATTCTGGATACCTAACTAACCATTTTGATGAGATAAAAGTCCAGTCTAAACGCTCTCAAACATGAGCTATTCATGTTTGATTATTATACTAAGTGAAGGATGGACCATGGAAGCTCAAATCAAGTAGACTAGTTTGGTGAATAAAGGCTTTGAACTGTTGAACATCCCTAGATGCTCGTAAAATTTTTCCATCCCATTTATCTTCAGCTTGGAGAATACAATTAAAGTCTCCAATGAGCACCACCTCCAAACCTAAAGCTTAAACAACCTTCACTTGCTCCCAAACAACACGATGATGAATGCCAGAGGTGCTAGCTTACAACAAACCCAAAACCCAAGGATCTAAATAAGGAAAAGAAAACTTTGATAGACAATTTGTCTATCAAAGTGGAGAAAATCCAAAGTATCCAAGTTTTTATGCCAAGCAACAACAATATCTCTAGATAACCCTTCCATCGGAACCATATAGACATACCAAACAAGATCCTATAATACAACTTATACGAGACAATGCCTCCTCCGAGAGATGTGTCTCCAAAAAATAATAAACATCAGGTTGATAAATATGCATAAGAGACTTCGCATAATTGACAAAAAAGGATTTAACAGTCCCTTAACGATTCCAAGATAAAATATTCATGGACTCAAAGGATCATATTATATAGACTCCATATCTACAATCCTATAACATACTCATCAGATATAGCTTTGCCCTTATCAATAACCCCTTAGGGTGAAGGATCCAACTAACCCTCTTGAGTCATCCTACCTTACAGAACATGCTTAATACGAGTAAAAAATGAAGAGTGACCAGAAGATGACTTTCTCTTCTTGAAAAAAGTAGATAAATCTTGATTGGAGGACACCTATTGATCATAAATTTCACCATCCCTCCAGATCTTTGGATTGCAACCAAGATGAAATTGCTTCATCATCCACCACCAAAACCTTTTGTTATGGAGATTGAGACCCAGGAGGCCTAGAAGCCTTCTCCTTGATAGGAGAATGCTTACGTTTCTACTTCATAGCCTTTCCATCCAAAGAAATTCCTCCAGATCTTTGGATTATAATCAAGCTAAAATTGCTTGATCCTCCACCACCAAAATCTTCTGTTGCAGAGATTGAGACCTAGAAGCCTTCTCCTTGATAGGAGAACGATTCTATTTCTCCTTCACATTTATTCCATCCAAAGAAATAGCTTTGGATGTAAAAGTAAAGATATAATTCTATTGAGAAAAATATCTCAAAATTCAATCCATAATAGTCTAAAAGAAAGTCTATGATGAAAAGGATAGCACACGATAGCACGCAGCATAGCAAAAGGCCTAGCCTACAGTGCGTATGCCTGCAAGGTGGCTTGTAGGCTCACGTGGCCCGCAGGCATGCATGGCCTACAGCAGCCTATGATCTACAGCATGTGCGGCCCAAGTGCATACGATCCAGCATGCACGGGCATGGCCTAGCACATGTGGGCATGGCTGGACCGTACAGTCCACATGCCAGCAGTGCATTTCACGTGATCCATGCATGGGGCATGGACCACTTAGAGGCTCACCATAATTTCACATGGTCTAAGGGGGTTTTTGCATGGCTTTTCACATGATTGCGCAGTTAGATGGCTCCAGAGGCTTGCAGGCATGATCGGATGGCTAGAAATGATCTTTAAGTCATGTTTAGGCTCTGTTATCGAGTGGGACTCGGTTAAGTATCTTTATAAGGGTCTAATGGCCTGTGGATTACATTGAGCAGATGGTTGGTTGGTAGAACATAGCTACAACTAAGAGAAGCCAGTAGAGAATAGAGGTACAGGGGTACCTCGAGCAGATTGCTAGATAGTGGTCGGAGTTATAAAGGATCTCCTCGAGAGAGAGCTTTATAAAGAATTAGTACCTCTTGTTGAGAGAGAGATTGATGTATGAGGGTTGAAAGTGTATAATTTCTTCTTATAAATTTTTTCTTATCTCATAATGAAGTTTGTATTCTCTATGGAGGTAAGCCTTGGCTTGATCCACATATTTGATTATATTTTTTTGTTTATCTATTCTTTTTTTATATTATAGTATCGATAGCATCACCGATGTTTCGATCCTGAACTTGGGAGATCCATATTCTACACAATGGATCTTTTCAAGAGATGGTGCTAAAGTAAATAGTATCATGATAATTAATATCAGAGCTAGATTATACCAGAGTACCAGATTATAGTAGTGTTGATTAAGATCGAAGAAGATAAAAAAAGATAGGTGTTGATCCCATGAGTGATTTTGATGATGACCAAATATTAGAACATATATTTACTAATATTCATCATGTTTTCTTAAGATTATTTTATAGAAAAGAAGCTCTTTAAATAAGAAGAGATAGAAGCCAAGTGCAAAAATTATTGAGCCCTTAAGATAAAAGATTGGAGTCAATTTCATTAAAAAAGGCCATATGAAGTTTTTGAGTTAACTCAAGAAGAATTAGAGTTAACTCTGGTACATTTGGAATATGGCATGCAAGCTTGGCATGGCATCAAGCCGACTCGGAATCCAACTGAGTCGACTCCATCTCAGAGGATAGAGGATAGATTTTTGTGCACCGAGATCAAGTTGACTCTAAAATTTTCTAGTCGACTCTAAAATGAAACCAAGTCAACTCCATGCAATCCGAGCCGACTTTATTTTAGAAGACTAAAAAGAATCTAGAGAACTATATTTCGAACACCTGAGAGCAAGCCGACTCGAGAATCAGGCGAGTCGACTCGTTAGCCAATCGAGTTGACTCAAAGTCTTTCCGAGTCAACTCCTGAATCACTAACAGCCTTAACGACTAGTTCTGCAATGGCCCAGATTTTTTTCTAATAGCTCTTTTTCATCTCCAATGGATAGAAATGGCTAGTTTTGGACTCAAACTTTCTTAAACTTAGTGAAAATGCCTTAGATATAAATTAGAAGCCAAGAAAATATTTAAAAAATATTGTTTATAGAGAAAAAGGGAGAAATCAGTAGTCATTGCCATCAAGAGAGCTCACCAACTTTCAACCAACTTTTTCTTGATTTTGTAACTATATTAAAGTATTATCCAAGAGCCTTAATTATAAGCTTTTAAGGAGACAACAACCAAGCATCAATGATAATAAATTTGCTCAACAAAGAAGCTATTCTTGTTGTAAATCTTTTCATTTGATTAGAATTTCTGTATTTAGTTTTAGTAGGGCTAAAATTAAGGAAAAGGTTGAATCCAGCCCTTGAATTGAATTGTAAGCCTTAGGCTAGGGCTCATAAAGATTGTGGTTGGTGCATTTGGATTAAAACCAACTAGATTTATGGATAGTGGATCCAGTAAAACTATCCAACTATAATCTTAAATAAATTATTGTAGAATTTCTAAGAGAATAGATTAGGAAGTGGACATAGGTGCTGGAGTACATCGAACTACTATAAAATTCTTATATCTTTATGTGTGTGCTTTCTTCTTTCTGATTTATATATATTTTTAGTTTTCACTATACTGCATCACTAAGATTTATTTGATCAATTATACATATATCTATTTTAATTTTTAATAATCCAATTCATCCTCTTCCTCCTCTTGGATTGTCTAACTAGGCAACAATTGGTATCAGAGCCTTGGTTGTCTACTAGTTGTTGATATCATGATCAAGAGAAAAGAATCATGATAACTCAATTGAGGGCTCACTTACCGAAGGGTAGTCCATCAATAGACCATCATTTTTTAATGGATCAAATTATACCTATTGAAAAGTCCGCATGCATATATTCATATAAGCTCTTAATTATGATATGTAGAGTGTTATAATCAATGGGCCACACACTCCAACAATCATTATGGATGGTTTTTTTTGCCCAAGCCGAAGAAAGATGGGGATGAAATGGACAAAAAACTTATCTAATTGAATGTCAAGGAAATGAATATACTCTATTATATTCTTGATGCAAATGAGTTTAACCGAATTTTCATATACAATTCAGCAAAAAAAATTTGGGATAGATTTGAGGTAATGCATGAAGGGATAATCAAGTAAAAAAATCCAAGATCAATATGCTTGTGTATCAATATGAACTATTTAAGATGGATCCCACTAAGTCAATTACTAGCATATTTACATGATTTATCGATATTATCAATGGGCTTAAAAGTCTAGGTAAAGTTTATACTAACAGTAATTTAGTGAGAAAGATTCTCAGATCATTATCTAGATCATAGAAAGTTAAAGTGATAGCTATTTAAGAGGCAAAGGACTTGAACAAGTTGCCACTTGAAGAGCTGATCGGATCCTTGATGATGCATGAGCTAGCAATAGGATAGCATAATGAAGATAAGAATTGAAAGAAGAAGACCATTGCCCTAAAGTCTATAGCAATTGAGGAAGATGAAAGCCAGTCCATCAAAGATGATTAGGATGAGGATATGGCTCTTGTAATAAAAAAGTTCAAGAAATTTATAGAAAGAAGAAGGCAAGAATTTAAGAAAAAGAACTTGACCAAGAGAGAGTTGAGTAGGAAGAAAGAAAAAGAGAAAGAGAAGGAATCACCCCTATGCTATGAATGTAAGAAATCGGGATATTTTAGAGTAGATTGTCCAACCTTGAATAAGTTATTCAAAAAAAATAAGAAGAAGGCCATGATAGCAACTTAGAGTGACAACAACAAGTCAAGCTCTGAAGAAGAGATCCAAAATAAAGCAAACTTATGCCTTATAGCATAAGATAATAAAATAACATCTGAACTTTTCTTAGAATTTATTTTTGAAGACCTTCAGGATGCTTTTCATAACTTAATAAAAGAATTTAGAAAAGTAAGTCTGAAAAATAAAAATTTGAAAGGAAAAAATGAAATACTGATCAAAGAAAATGAAGAAACTATTCAAAATAATAATAAACTAAAGGAAGAGAATGAAATCCTAAAGAAAAAAATTGATAAACTAAAATCTTTAGTTGATAAATTCACATGTAGTTCAGATAAACAGCAAATGATATTAAATAGTCAAAAGAAAGTTTATAATAAAGCTATGTTAGGGTATAAACTCAATAATAAATAAAAATTTCTTAAAAACTTCTTTTCTGCATTATCATCCACCTCTAGCACTATACATATAACTTGTTTCAGTTGTGGAGGATTAGGACATAAGGTATTTGTATGTAATTCAGAAAAAAACTAACAGCAAAATAGTTAAAAAAATTTAAGTTCCAAAAGAAACTATAGTTACTAACCCTAATGAATCCAAAAAAACTTGGGTACCTAAGAAAACTGCTTGATTATCTTATAAAAATGCCTTGTAGCCAATAGATCAAAATGAAAGTGGTATTTGGATAGCGGCTATTCAAGACATATGATGGATGATAAGAAGCAATTGTTCATCTTGGAGAAAAGAAAGAGGGAGTAGTCTTCTTTGGCAACAACGGCAAAGAAAAGATCATTGACATTAATAAAATTTAGATTAGTCCTTCTACTTTCATTAATAATATTCTATTAGTTGATAATTTAAAATATAATTTATTTAATATTAGTCAACTATATGATAAAGGGTATAAGGTTATGTTTGAATCATCTATGTGTAGTGTGTCTAATCCCTTTGACAAAAATATAAAATTTATTGGATATAGATGTGGCAATATTTATATAGTTAATCTTGATGAGATAGCCATGAAAAGTAGTTAATGCCTTATTGCAATGAATGCCAACATCAAAGAAACTAGTTGGTAGTGGTATGTAGACTAGAACATGTAAGCATGAACACTATTTCAAAATTAATTAGCAAAAATTTAGTAAAAGGCCTACCTAAATTAAACTTCGGAAAAAAAGAATGTATTTATAATGCATATCAATTTGGTAAACAAACTAAGAAGGGTTAAATCTAAAAAAAATATTTTAACTTCTAGGCTACTTGAATTGATTCACATAGATTTGTTTGGACCCACTAGGATGACAAGCCCTAGTGGAAAGACATATGAACTTGTGATTATACATGATTTCTCATATTTTTCTTGGATTTTATTTTTAGTACACAAAGATAAAGCATTTTTAGCTTTTTCAAAGTCTTACCAAAAAGTTTTAAATGAAAAGCTTAACTATAGTTTGCATTCATAATGATCATGGCATTGAATTTAAAAATCAAAATTTTAAATATTTTATAATAAAAATAAAATAAAACATCATTTTTCTATACCTAAAACACCACAACAAAATAAAATAGTTGAAAGAAAAAATAGAATACCAAAAAACATAGCCTGTACCATGTTGTATAAAGAAAATCCATCTAAATATTTTTGAGCTAAAGCCATTAACATAGCATGTTACATTTTAAATTGTATGTCAATTTATCCTATTTTAAAGAAAATCTCCTATGAGCTTTGAAAAGAAAAAAAATTAAAATTAATTATTTTCATATTTTTGGTTGTAAATATTTTATTTATAATAATGAAAAAGATAATCTGAATAAATTTGATGCTAAGATAGATGAGGATATCTTTCTTAGATACTCCACACTAGCAAAATATATAGAGTCTTCAACAAATGCACCTTGGTTGTTAAAGAATCTATTCATGTTATTTTGATGAAGTTAACAATCTATCTTCAAAAAAGAAGGATATGTTTGGTGATGATGCAGGAATTTTGGAGAATAGAATGAAAAAACTCAATTTGAAATAAAGATCACTCAAAATGAAGATGAAGGAGCAAAGAATGTTGAGCAAAATAAGAATGCTGAATAAAAGATGACAAGAAACCTTAGTGATCTGCCTAAAGAATGGAGATGTGCACACAACCATCAAAGAGATCTAATCATAGGTGATCCTTCATAAGGGATAAGAACTAGATCTTTTTTTATAGATACTTTTGATTATCTTATATTTGTCTTTCAAATTAAACTCAAATGTATAGAAGAGGTTGAAAATAATTCAAATTGAATGCTTGTTATGCAAGAGAAACTAAATCAATTTGAGAGAAATAATGTATGGATCTTAGTTAGTAGACTTAAGCTCTGTTTGGGATTACTGTTGGCAATAGAATTTTTGGAGCTTTTAGAAGTAGAGCTTTTGAGAAGTTGAGCTTTTGGAAGTAGAGTTTTTATAAAAAATGATTTGCTGTTTGGTAACCGCATTTATAAAGTGCTTTGAAACTTTAACATATTTTTGACAACTCAAATAAAAAGTACTTTTGATATAATAAAATGATAATAAAAAATATTACATAATATGGTATAATAAAGAATAATATAATATAATATTATATATTATTATATATTAAAATATTATTATATTATTTAATATTATTATCATATAATATAATATAATTATAATATAATTTATAGTATAATATAATATATTAGTTATAATCTAATCAAATAATAGATTATAATATATAATATTATAATATTATAATATAATATTATACTATATAAATATATAACATAATCTATTATACTATTATTATATTATAAAAATATAATTTAATATAATAATAACTAATAATATAATAATATAATTATATTATATTAATATAATATAATATGATATATTATATAATTTATTATTATATTAGATTATAATATATTATATTATATAATATTATATATTACATCATAATTATAATAAACATTATATATATAGTAGTATACAATATTATATTATAATCATAATTATAATCTATTATATTATATTATATTATAATATTATATTATAATATATGATAATAATATTATATAATAAAATAATATTTTAAAATATAATAATATTTAAGTTATAAATATAATATAATCTATTAAAATATTATTATAATATATAATATGATATGATATAATATAATATTATGATATATTACTAATATAATATAATATTATAATTATGATGTAATATATAATGTTAGATAATATGATGGATTATAATCTAATCTAATAATAAATTATAATATAATATATTATATTATATTATTATAATATAATAATATTATTATATTATTAGTTATTATTATATCAAATTATATATTTATAATATAATAATACTATAATAGATTATATTATATATTTTTAATATATGATAATATTAATTTATTATTATATTATATTATATTATATAGTATAATGATGTAATATGATATGATAAAAGATAGTAGGCATTTTAGTCATTAAGAAAATTTTATTTAAGTCAAAATAAGTTTCCAACATTAATCAGAAAGCACTTTTAGAGAAAGCTTTAAAATTGAGTTTTTTTCAAGTAGACCTTTTCAGCTTTTTGGTAAAGCCAAAATAACTTTTTAATTTTTTATCAAACATCATTGTATCATCTAAAAATACTTTTGAAGGGCCAAAAAGTGCTTTCTGGTACTCCAAAAGCTCAGCCAAATAGGATCTTATTGACTATCCAATTATTAGAATCAAATGAGTATTCAGAAATAAATTGGATGAAAATGATAATATAGTTAGAAACAAAGCTAGGTTAGTAGCCAAGAGATATAATCAAGAAGAAGGAATAAACTTTGATGAAACATATGCTCCTATAGTAAGACTAGAAGCTATTACATTATTACTTATTTTTGCTTGCTACGTGAATTTTAAATTATTTTAAATAGATATAAAAAATGCCTTCTTGAATGGTTATATTGCTAAAGATGTATTTATAGAATAATCTCTTCAATTTGAAAATCATTCATTCTCAAATCATATTTTCAAATTAAATAAAGCTTTGTATGGTCTAAAACAAGCACCTAGGGCTTGGTATGAATGACTTAGCAAATTTCTATTAGAAAATAAATTAAATAAAGATAGTGTAGACACAATACTATTTTTGAAAAGAAAAGATAATGATCTTCTTGTAGTTCAAGTTTATGTAGATGACATATCTTCTGAGCTACTAATGAGGATTTTTATCAAGA
This sequence comes from Cocos nucifera, assembly GCA_006176705.1. Taxonomy (NCBI): domain Eukaryota; kingdom Viridiplantae; phylum Streptophyta; class Magnoliopsida; order Arecales; family Arecaceae; genus Cocos; species Cocos nucifera. Next base: position 360,843 of record QRFJ01000413.1, read on the forward strand.
ATTTGCTGACTTAATATAGGATGAATTTAAAATGAGTATGATGGAGGAGCTAATCTTCTTCCTTGGACTTCAAATCAAATAAACAAAGAAAGAGATTTTTATAAACTAAATAAAGTATGTTAAAGAAATACTTAAGAAGTTTGGTATGGAGAACACAAAGAAAATTGGCACACCAATAAGCCCCACCTACAAACTTGACAAAAATAAAAATGGTAAGAATATAAATGAAAAGCTCTATAGAGGTATGATTGATTTTCTGCTTTACTTAACTATAAGTAAGTCTGATATATTATTTAGTGTTTGCATGTATTCAAGATTCTTATATAATCCTAAAGAATCTCACATACTAGCTATTAAAAGAATATTTAGATACCTTATTGATACTCAAAATTTAGATTTATGGTACTCAAAATAATCCATACTTAACTTAATTGGATATTCAAATGCTGATTATAGAGGATGTAGAATAGATTAAAAAAATACTAGCAGAACATGCTAATTTCTACGATTGAATTTAATCTTCTGGTATAGCAAAAAGCAAAATTCTATAGTATTGTCAACAGCCAAGGCCGAATACGTTACTATTGGAAGTTGCTATGCTCAAATACTTTGGATTAAGTAATAACTCGAAGATTTTGGAGTTAAGTAAAACAAGATTCCCATAAAATATGATAATACTAGTGCTATAAACTTAACTAAAAATTTCATTCAGTATTCTAGAACAAAACATATTGAGATTAGACACCATTTTATTAGAGATTATATTCAAAATAAAAATATTGTGCTTGAATTTGTATCAACTAAAATTTAACTTGTTGACATTTTCACCAAATCATTAAATGAAGATAGATGTTCTAAAATTAGAGGAGAACTTGAAATTTGTGATCCCTTTTAAAGATGTATCTCAAATCTTTATTGTGTTTTTGCATTTCTTCATGATATTCCCCTTCATTCATTGGATTTGAGTCATTTCAGGAAAAATTAGAATTAAATCTATTCTAAATTTAGTTCATAATATTGTGCTCAAGTCAACTCCTATAGGAGTCTAGTCGACTCAACTGTTAGGGGTCCAATTTTTTAAAAGGGTTTTGTAAATTCTTTTTTTACTTTATCTTTTGTTGTTCCCCGAGCCTTCTCCTTCCAAACCTACTCTGACTCCTCCAAAATTATCTTAAATCATTGTTCCAAAATCTCTTGTTCCCCTGGAATCTGAGCAACTCATGGCTCCCAAAAGGAAATCCATGACTGCTATGCATCCTCATGACACCCATTCGACTGAGAAAAAAGCAAAGCGACAGCAAGATGCATCCCAAGGGTTGTCGACTGCTTCTCCTCCTTCTCATCTATTTATGGCTACTAGGATCATTATGACTAGATGGAAAGTGGATTTCAGGTTTTTGGATAACGAAAACTTTCGTGTTGGCAGCTAGTTAAGGCAACAAGAATAGAAGAAAATGTATTCCCTGGAGGTACATACCTATCTGAACTTGGTTCATGAATATTTTGAAAATATGAGGTTCGATGGTGAATCCGAGGTGGAATCTTCGGTTAAGGGAGTATAGATTTCCCTTTCTAAAAGAAAATTAGGGCAACTTTTGGAGGTACCTAGGTCAGAAATTTGTTAGGTGGATTTGAATGACAAGACTATGCATTAAAATGTGTATTAGAGAAGGATGATGTAGCTGATATTAACTTGGTAATTGTTAACCAACTATTTATGGATGAGGCTTTTACATAGTATTGTAGCCCACATTACTTTTTCCAAAATAGGATGGTACGACTGGATTGCCAAAAGAGAGTTAGCAGTGATGTTTTATCTGATTCAAGTGACACTCATGATCTTGCCATTGATGATGCTACAATATATCAAAGATGTGGCAAACAGATCAAAGGCGTGTCTTCCATACGATATAATTTTTACTCTCTAATTTTTATAGACTCTCAAGTTGTTCCAGAGGGTAAGGATTTCAAGGGGCTCATGCACACTGACCACTTCAATTTCATGTCCCTACATAGAATGAAGATCCACAAAAAATAAGGTAGATGGGTCATAATTGAATTAGGGCAAGAGGTCACCAGGGATGATGAGGGGGCTGAGCCAAAACCTCAGGGGCCATCTTCCCCTCCAACAGCTGCATCAGCATCACCATTAGTAGCTAGTCCCTCTTTCATTACTCCAGGCTTACCCCACATCCCTTGAGTTTATCAGACTCAGTCATCTTCTACCGAGGAGATAGTTGATAGGATTATGGAGCAGATCACCGAGAAGATTGGAGGCATGCTTGTCGACCTCTGACAGTAGATCACTCTAAGTCTTAAGAAACAGAGAGTATCATTTGAGGGACAACTTAAGATGCTTAGTCAGCAGGTCAGCAGCTTATCTCAGAGGTTGGAGATTTTGGAGAAGAAGCAGAATGAATCTTCTAAAAAAATTGAATGCTTGACTGTGAAGGCCGCCAAAATTGCTTGAAGAGTTGAAGAACTTCTTATTTCTCAGCACAGCAGCACAGAGATCATTATTACTATGGTTCGGAGGGTTAAAGCGAAGCTTGGTGACCTTGGGTCTCGAATTTTTCCTCTTTTCTCTCAGCCTAGATCCTCTCCTAGCCAGCCTCACTCGTCCATTGTTAGACCCCCTTTAGTGCCACTATTAGACCTAGCACTTGTTTTCCTTTCATTCGCCTCGGGCTCTTTGCAAGAACCCAAAGCAAAAAATTTATACCTTCCTTCTCCTCTTCTGGTCCCATCATATTGAGTTTCCCTCCTCGGATGAGGAATAGTTCTTCTTTTATTTTTAGCATGTTTAAACTTTAGTTGTATTTTGTACTGATATGCTAAATATTTATTGCATATTGTAAAGCCACTTTTTGTAAAACAATACACACTTATATTAAATGTAATCTTTACCTTCATGCAATGCAATGATACTTTCTTTACTTTAATGCAACATCACTCTAATACTGCAATGTGAATATTTTTCATCTCATATTATCTCATTTATTTAATTTTTATAATGATAAAAAAAGAGAAAAATAAGAAATGTGTCAAGAAAATGAGAAATATATTGTTGCAACAGATTATGTAAAAATTTAGAAAATTTTCTTAAGAAATCTAAAAAGGAAGCATAATCTAAGGGGGAGCTCTATGAATTTAAAACACAAACTTGAAAATTTCTAAGCATAGTTTAAGAGGAAGCTGTTTTGAAGATTTGAAAATCTAAGCATTATAATAGAAACCTATAAATTCTATATTTTATTGAATATTTAAATTTTTTATAATTATTTGTATAAATTATATATCTTGTTTATGCTGATTATTCTTTCAAGTGTGTTCAATATTTTATCATCATAAAAAAGGAAGAGATTGTTAACTTTAGGAGTAATTTTGATGATGACCAAATATTAGAACATATATTTACTAATATTCATCAAGTTTTCTTAAGATTATTTTATAGAAAGCAAGCTCTTTGAACAAGAAAAGGTAGAAGTCAAGTGCAAACATTGTTGAGCCCTTAAGATAAAAGGATGGAGTTAATTTCCATTACAAAAGGTCATATGAAGTTTTTGAGTCAACTTAAGAAGAATTAGAGTCGACTCCAGCATAATTTGGAACATGGCGGGTAGGCTTGGCATAGCATCGAGTCGACTCAAAATCTAACCAAGTCGACTTCATCTCAAAGGATAGAGGATAGATTTCTATGCACTAAGACCAAGTTAATTTTAAAATTTGAGTTGACTCTAAAATGAAATTGAGTCAACTTCATGCAATCCAAGTTAACTTTATCTTAGAATCACTAACAGCCTTAACGACTAGTTCTGCAACGGCTCAGATTTCTTTCCAACGGCTTTTTTTCATCTTCAATGGGCAGAAACGGCTAGTTTTGGGCTCAAACTCTTTTAAACTTGGTGAAAATGCCTCAGATATAAATTAGAAGTGAAAATATTAAAGAAATACTATTCACAGAGAAAAGAAGAGAAATCAACATTCATTGCCATCAAGAGAGATCACCAACTTCCATCCAACTTTCTCTTGATTTTGTAACTATATTAAAGCATTGTATAAGAGCCTTAATTGCAAGCTTTCAACAAGACAACAACCAAATATCAACAATAACAAATTTGCTCAATAAAGGAGCTATTCTTGTTGTAAATCTTTTTATTTCATAATTTCTATATTTAGTTTCAATGGGGGTTGAAACTAAAGGAATGATTGAATTCAGCCCTTGAATTGGATTGTAAGCCTTGGGCTAGGGCTTGTAAAGGTTATGATTGGTGCACTTAGATTAAAACCAACTGAATTTATGGATAGTGAGCTTGGTAAAACTATCCAACTATAATCTTGAATAGGTTATAGTCAAATTCCTAAGAGGATAGCTTGGAGAGTGGACGTAGATGCTGGAGTGCATCGAACCACTGTAAAATTTTTATGTCTTTATGTGTGTGCCTTCTCCTTTTTGATTTGCATATATTTTTAGTTTTACTACACTGCATCACTAAGATTTATTTGATCAATCATGTACATATCTATTTTAATTTTAATAATCCAATTCATCATTCCTCTTGGGTTATCTAACTAGGCAATAATAGGCCCAATCAAGATGGAGATCAAATAATATGATGAAAAGAGCAATTTCCTTTTATTATAAGCGAGGATGAAGGATGTGCTCATCCAATAAAGATTGATTGATGCTCTCTTATTCGAGAATAAGCCGACTACCATGGAGATGAAGGATTGAAGATGGCTTCAGATGTAGGCGATGAGTATGATCCACTTATACTTGATAAATAATGCAGTGATCCGTGTACTTAGTAAGACCTTTCCAACAATGATGTGGTCAAAGCTCGAGGAGATGTACATGGCAAAGTCACTCACCAATGCCTTTTTTCTTTGAAAGTAGTTCTAGATGAGTGAGGGATAGAGCATATAAGAGCATCTCAACAATTTTTAGAAGATCCTTACTGACCTCCTCGGTATTGGTGAGAAGATTGGGGGAAAGATTAGGATGTTAGTCTTGCTTCCATCGCTTTCTCCTTCTTTTGAGTCTTTGATGACTACTCTTTTTATGAAAAAGAGCACTATCAAGATGAAAGAGGTCACTTATATACTTCTCCAAAATGAGATTCTTAGATGGAAGAATCGAGCCTTGAGTTCAGATGGTGACTTAGCTATGATGGTGTCTGAAGGTGATGATGGCAGAAGATAAAGCGACAAAGGATATTACAAGGTAGGTGGTCTAAATCAAAGTTAAGAAACTATAACAAGATCAGATGCTACCGATATGATAAGTTGGAATATCGAGTCAGAGATTGCTCACAACTTAGAGATCGAACGAAGGCTACTGCAATAGTGATTCAAGGTAGTGACATAGATGAGATCAATGATTGTGTGCTTATAATATTAGATAAGATATCTACTTTTTTTCAATAGTGAATTTTAGATTCTATATGTTTGCATCATTTTTGTTGTAGAGAAGAATGTTAGACTTTCTAGAAAGCAGTGAAGATACTGTTTGTTTGCTAGATAGATCAGGCTGTGCGATCAAGGGCAACCGAACCATCAGCATAAAGACACATGATGAAGCAATGAAAAAATTAGATGAGATCCGATACATACCCAGTTTCAAAAGGAATATGATTTCACTAAGCAAACTGGATTCAAAGAGCTATAGGTGGAGAGCTTGTGATGAAATCGTAAAGATCATGCACGGTAGTAAGATTATTTTGAGGAAAAAAAGTATGAAGGATGTTACCTCTTGGTAGAAAGCTCAGCGCGAGATGGAGCTTAAGGTGCTAGTGGGAGCTTAAAGCAAGGTAGAGCCCTAGGAGCAGATGGATTGGGCATGAGATAAGACATTTTGGAGGATAACAGGCAATATTACAAGATAAAGTTTCTCTTGCTGTAGAAGGCTACCTCAAGTAGGTCTCAAGTCAATAGATCACGACATATGATGAAGATAGGATCGAGCAATCTGACTCGACTCCCATATTTGTCCATCTATGAGTTATTAGAAATTTGCCTTAGGACAGTGAGAATATCTAGAAAGCTTTCAAGGTTAGGTGGAGATTGAATATCGTGTCAAGATGGAGATTGTTGAGAAAAATATTACAAATTCAACATGCAATAGCCTAAGAGGAAGTCCATGATGAGGAGGATAGCCCATAGAAGCATGCAACATAGCAAGAGGCTCGGCCTACAATGCATAGGTCTGTAGGGTGGCCCATTGGCTCGCATAGGCCGTAGGCATGCACGGCCTTGCACACAGGCGTAGGCCCAACGCGCAGGCACAACCCTATGCATGAGCATGGCCCAGTGCATGCAGGCATGGCCAGTCCATGTGGTCCACGTGCCAGCGGTGCATTTCACTTGGTCTATGAATAGGGCATGGACTGCTTAGAGGCTTACCGTAATTTTATATGGTCTAGGAAGGTTTTTGCATGGCTTTTCGTATGATTGCACGATCAGATGATTCCAAAGGCTCATAGGCATGACTGGATATCTAGAAACGATCTTTGAGTCCTATTTAAGCTCTGTTATCGAGTGGAACTTGGTTTCAAACTTTTATAAGGGCCTGATGGCATGTGGGTTGGCCAAACGGTTGGTCGGCAGAACATAGCTACAATCAAGAGAAATCGGCAAAGAACAGAGGTATAGGGGTACTTTGGGCAGACTATCAGATAGTGGTCAAAGCTATAGTAGGTCTCAGCTTTGTAAGAAATTAGTACTTCTTATTGAGAATTTTTTTTTCTCATAGTGAAGTTTGCATGTCTCGTAGAGACAAGCCTTGACTTAATCCATTTATTTGATGGCGTCCTTTTATTTATCTCTTCTTTTTTCTTGTTGTGGTATCGACATTGTCACTGACGTTCCAATCTTGAACTTAAAGGATTCATATTCTGTATAAGAATTCCTTCCAAGAGGTTGTGCCAAAGCAAGTGGTATCACGATAGGTTCATGGCCTATATACCCTCGAGAACATTAGATTCATAATACAATAAGGGAGTGAACTTGGATTCAGATGGTATAGAAGAGAAATCTTAAGCATTTAAGCTTGAATGAAAAGTCTTTTGTGCAGCTCGCTTGGGTGCAGCCCAAAGAGTATGCTGATTAGTTGTACTGGTGGCAGTGCCTTACGATGATGAAGATGACCCTAACTTAGCAGTTGGTGCTTAAGATGACACAACTAGAATACGAGCTGCCCTGATCGACGATCCCAATAAGAGCCGGCCATTTTGCACCCTTTGATAGTTACATGCATCCATCAGAATACCAATTCTTCCACAGCTATAGCCGACATCCGAAAGATCCTTATAAATAAATTCTTGCTACATTGTTGTCCCCTTCACACAAACTTTAGCTCTCGGACAAAGTTCTTTTATGAGATCTTGCTCAACACATACTCGAGCAAGCCCTAGTCGAGCCATTGGATTTGTCCATTCATCCAAGATTAATGGCTTGCTGGCCTTTGAAGCAATCTTTAGTATTCTATCATTTGCCCAAGGTTGTAATGGTAGATTCGGTAGCCTAAGCCAAACCTTTGCCTTATCCTTTCCCAACCAAAAATTGGATCTCCAAGGCTACAAATTTCTAGGCCAAGGACCAAGGCCCCTTCTCCAAAATCCTATTCCAGGTATCTTCATCAGGGAAGGAGAAAACCAGCACCCTCTCTGCCCAAGATGAGATAAGATGCATTTTGCAGAAAGGTTATGATGTTATAAGTTTTGGTACCTATGTTCTATATTTTAACTTATCTACTTTATTGTCTGGTATTGACTATGAAGTATCTACAAACTTGTTTATACAATGCAAAATAGCAAGCTCTAGCTCTAGAGAGAGAGAGAGAGATTCCATGGTTGAAGGCTAAGAAGAAAGTGCATTATAATAATAGGTGTCTTGGCACTCATGATGCATCTCTTTTTTTTTTTTTTTTTTGATGAAAATGGAGGATTGAGACCGCCCGTTTATTTATAAAGCATTGTTATATATATAAGACTACTAAATTAAGAGGGGATAAAGAGAGAGACTAGCAGCAATCACAACATCAACTTCCTCTTAAGAAATGTGAAAAGATTGATGAAGAGAGATTAACTATGATTCCAACTGCTCTGAATCTCACTATTCTGTGTTGTTGTTGCCACTCCTTTAAGAATTCTCAGACATTCATGTACTGGCTTTCTATGCTTTCCATGATTAGATGAAGTCCATATGTTAAGAAGAAAGAGACAACTTTGCCATACTTTGTCAGCCGATAATGCTTCGAAGCAAAAAATGTGATTATTTCTTTCTATCCATATGCACCAACACAGCGAAGAGAAGAGGCAATTTCAAGCAATTTTCTTCCAATGTTCTTCGATATTTTGTCTCCAAACTGTCCAATAGGGCATATACATCAACTTCTGAGATTTGCAACCACAACCGTCATCTGATTTGATCCCAAATTGGTGTTAGGTACTCAGTAGATGAAAAGGTGATTGGTTGTTTTTTCTTCCTTACCACAAAGTGGACGGCTTTCAGGTCCTATCCAAAATTTCTCTGGTAATGGTAACTTCCGGTTGACCATTGCAAAATTTGACACAATACCCCCATGGCAGAAGAAAAGATGCGCATTTCTTAGTACTCCATCTCCATTTTATTTGATCCGGTTCACTACTTGGTGATGAATCAGCTATTATCTTTTTCAATTGATCCAATTCTTCTAGTCCGGTTGACGTTAGCGGGTATTTGAAGAATACCCTTTGATCATTCCGATTTGCATGGTAGTCTGACACTTTTGCATTTGGATTATTTGAGAAAATGAAGATGGTGGGAAATTTCTGTTTAAGTGTTGTGCCTCCCATCCAAATATCTGTCCAAAATGCAGTGCTTTCTCCATCTACATTGAAACGAATGCTACTGAAGAACATTCTTTTAACTGAGCTGATATTTCTCCATATACACGAGGCTTTTTTTAGTGAAATTTGGTTGTCTACACTCGGAGGTGTTTCGTAGAAGTATAACTTCCCAAGTAGCTGACACCGTTGCCTTCCAGGCTCGGTAAAAATTCTCCACCACCATTTTACTAGGAAACATTGATTGAAGAGGCAAAAATTTACCACAGCCAAAACCCTGATGATCTTTGGTCTGCACACGTCCGACCATTTGACCAAACAAAAACCTTCAGTGCACTCATCATTCCCTCTCCAAAAGAAATTTCGCCTCACCCAATCCAATCATCTTTATTTTGTTTTGAGGAAAAAGTGAGGAGGACATCCAATACGTAGGTGTTGCACTTAGAACCAGTGCAAGCCATCCTCCAATGGTCAACATTTTTCCTTTCCACCCGGCTAGCTTCCTTTCAATCTTCTCTTCAAGAAATTTCCGATCAGCTGGTCTTGATGCATCTCTATTATTGTACAATGAGAAAGCTCAAGTCAAGCGTGCGCATATTGAACTGCAAGATGACCAAGTTAGAAATGTTCAATCTGGAGGTGCAAGGGTCCCACCCTACTAGCATATGTTGTATATAAAGAGAGAAATATAAGGATACCATGATGCTGCCGTTCTTTCTGTCCTATTCCAGATGAGCCAAGGAATCCAGAATGTCAGAAAACTTGGGTGGTCAGGATAGGGGATGTGCCTCCAAGCTAGCTTGGATGAAGCCAAGGTGCGTGCACGGATGTACCATGAGCATTGGTCTAGCCGGACGTATGTGGTGCAAAAACAAGGATAAAAAGTAGCATAGCTGTAGGTGCTTAGATTTTCAAAATACTGAGCTACGGCGGATGGATATAATATTAGACTATAATAGGTGTTGGTATAGAATTTGATTGACGCCAGATCGAATTGAAGTCGAGAAAGACGAGATCGCCATCGATGACCTACAAAATAAAGTTTCGTTCGGAGTCGATGTTGGTGGCTCCGATAGGACCCTCCAACGGTCAAGTTAGCTCTGACCAACAGAAATAGAGTGCTCAGTATGAAGTTCGGCAGGATTTCGAGAAGGAAAAGAAACTAAAAGGTTTCTTTTTATAGGCGGAGCTTATTGTAACTGCCTTGATTAATGACTGTCGTAACCATCCTGATAAATGCCGATCGTGATTGACTTGATAAATATCGATCGTGTTGTCTTGATAAATGACAATCATAATTATCGTGATAATTGTAATCGTTCAGTAGTGGGATCACCTGTAATTGGATGAGAAGTCTGGAAGGAGTTTGGCTCCCGTAGAAGCTCGACTGCTAGAAGGATCCGGAAGGAGTTCGACTTCCATAAAAGTTCGACTGCTGGAGGAGTTCGGGAGGGGTTCGACTTTCGTAGAAGTCCGACTGGAGTCTGGAATAAATTCGACTCCTGTAGAAGTCCGACTGGAGTCTGGAAGGAGTTCGGCTCCCGTAGAAGCCCGACTGGAGTCTGGAAGGAGATCGACCGCTGAAAAAGTTCGAAAGGGGTTCGGCTTCCGTAGAAGCTCGGTTGTTGGAGGAGCTCAGAAGAAGTTCGGCTAGGTTTGTCCGCTGAATAGTTCGGCTACTGAATGAATTCGGCTGTTAGAAAGAGAATTTTTGATTGAAGCTCTTTTATGATTACCAACTGCATTAGGCTAAACTTCAGACTGGACTTCGACGGGAGCGAAATTTATCTCCAACAATAGTCCCCCCACTCTCGAATTCGAAACTCGAAGAAAGGGAGTACAAAAAGGACGACTGTCGAAGTCCTCTTCAAGGCTATGCACCTTATCTCCAGCCGAGGTTGAAAATATAGTTGAAACTCGGAGAAGATCTTGTCTCTCATTGTTGTCGAGCATAATGGGGCCATCTTCGAGGCCTTTCCTCTCATCCCATCTAAAATGACCGAAATGGACGAGGTCTTCGACTTTGCTTACGTTAGGACGAGATTCTCCTCCTATTCCTAACGGACTGTAGGGGCCTTCGACTTTGCTCACGTTAGGACAAGGTTCTCCATCTGTTCCTAACAGGCTGTGGGGGCACATAAGGGCCATTGTCAGGACTTCTTCCCCTCTTTTATCTAAAATGAACGAAGCTTTCGACTTTGCTCACGTTAGGATGAGGTTCTCCTCCTGTTCCTAATGGACTGTGGGGGCACATAAGGGCCGTTGTCAAGATCTCTCCCTCCATCTCGTTTAAAATGAATGAGGCCTTCGACTTTGCTCACGTTAAGATAATGTTCTCCTCCTGTTCCTAACGGACTGTAGGGACACATAAGGACCGTTGTCAGAGCTTCTCCCTCCCTCTCGTCTAAAATGAACGAGGCCTTCGACTTTGCTCACGTTAGGACGAGATTCTCCCCATATTCTTAATGGACTGTGGGGCACATAAGGATCGTTGTCAGGACCTCTCTTTCCATCTTGTCTAAAATGAACGAGGCTTTTGACTTTGCTCACGTTAGGATGAGATTCTCCTCCTGTTCTTAATGGGCTGTGGGGGCACATAAGGGCTGTTGTCAGGGTCTCTCCCCCCTCTCATCTAAAATGAACGTGGCCTTCGACTTTGCTCACGTTAGGACGAGATTCTCCTCCTATTCCTAATGGACTATGGGGGCACATAAGGGCTGTTGTCAGGGCCTCTCCTCCCATCTCGTCTAAATGAACGAGGTCTTCGACTTTGCTTACGTTAGAACGAGGTTCTCCTCCTATTTCTACCGGACCATCGAGACACATAAGAACCATTGTCAAAGCCTCTCCCTCCATCTCGTCTAAAATGAATGAGGCCTTCGACTTTGCTCACGTTAGGATGAGATTCTCCTCCTATTTCTAACGGGCTATGGGAGCCTTCGACTTTGCTCACGTTAGGATGAGGTTCTCTTCCTATTCCTAACGGACTGTGGGGGGCCTTCGACTTTGCTCACGTTAGGATGAGATTCTCCTCATGTTCCTAACAGACTATGGGGGCACATAAGGATCGTTGTCAGGACCTCTCCTCCCATCTCATCTAAAATGAATGAGGTCTTCGACTTTGCTCACGTTAGGATGAAGTTCTCCTCCTATTCCTAACGGGCTATGGGGGTACATAAGGACCATTGACAGGACCTCTCTCCCATCTCGTCTAAAATGAACGAGATCTTCGACTTTGCTTACGTTAGGATGATGTTCTCCTCCTGTTCCTCATGGGCTGTGGGGGCCTTCGACTTTGCTCATGTTAGGACGAGGTTTTCCTCCTGTTCCTAACGGGCTATGGGGGCATATAAAGGTTGTTGACAGGACCTCTCCCTCCATCTCGTCCTAAATGAACGAGGCCTTAGACTTTACTCATGTTAGAATGAGGTTCTCCTCCTATTTCTAACGAACTATGGAGACACATAAGGGCCATTGACTGGACCTCTTCCTCCATCTTGTCCTAAATGAATAAGGCCTTCGAAGCTCGAAAGAGATCTTATCTCTAGCCAAGGTTGGCCCAATCACTCGAGAGAGATCTTATCTCTAGCCGAGGTTGGCCGATCGCTTAGAAGAGATCTTATCTCTAGCCGAGGTTGAAGCTCGAGCGCTCGGAAGAGATTTTATTTCTAGCCAAGATTGACTCGGTCGCTCGGAAGAGATCTTATCTCTAACCGAGGTTGGTGCGGTCGCTCGAGAGAGATCTTATCTCTAGCCAAGATTGAAGGACTTCGATCGGCTCATGTTAGGATGAGGTTTTCCTCCTATTCCTAACACGGCCATTATTGACTGCTTCTTCCCTATCATTACATAGTTTTTGCATAATTTTTTGCATAGTTTTTACATAGTTTTTCCTATCATCACATAGTTTTTGCATAGTTTTTTTGCATAGTTTTTATATAGTTTTTTCTATCATCATACAGTTTGGAGCGAGCTCCTCTTGGCTTTAATGCTGGAGATGATGGATCGCCGAAGTACCAAGCTCCTCCCAAACGTGGCGTCGATGATACGGAAGGCGATCAACCTTTCTGTTGTTCCTCCATCATTGGTGATTCTAGCTATGGCAGCACCCTCGGCTGATCTTCTCCTATTTCAGACTGGCATCCCAGATGAGCTTCTCGATTTCATCTCGAAGCTGAACGCATTCTTCAGTATCGTGGCCGTGGTCGCGATTGTAGAGGCAGTACTTGCTTCGATCGCGCTTGTTTGGGGGAGATTATAATTCTTCTGATGTTAGCAGCTGGTTCCTAATTTTCATCAGAACTTGAGTTCAAGGAGCGTTAAGTGAGACATAGTTGTGGAATCTTTCGGGGAGAGGACTTCTTCACGCCCTTCTATCGGAGCTTCCTTGATGATGAGCTCGAGGAGCTCGGGCTCGCTTGCGTCCGGAGGGAGTCTGTGAGTGCGGTCAAACTTTACTCGGCCCTCCATCGACGATGGGCCTATTAGACTCATCCGTCCATCACTCTCCTACGACTTTTTCGTCCTTTAATTTGAATGCTTCTTCCGCATGGACATATCTCTCAGCCCGGGCTAGCAGATCGACAAAGTTTCTGGGATACTTTTTTTTCAAGAAAAATAGCAAATTATTCTTCTAAAGGCCGTCCTTAAGTGCGGCCATTGCAACAGACTAGTCCAGGTCCCGGACCTTTAATGCCGCGGTGTTAAACCAGGTGATATAAGCCCGGATGGATTTTTCTTGCTTCTGCTTGACATTCATCAGGAAATTCGAACCTCGGTGAGGACGTCGGCTGCTGACGAAGTGAGCCACGAACTGATGGCTCATCTAGTCAAAAGAAAAGATCGTACCTCGCTTCAATGTCGAGTACCAGTTTCTTACTGCCCCCCTCAAGGTAGATGAAAAAGTTTGGCATAATATGACGTCTGGTGCACTGTGAAGCAGCATCATGGTCCAGAATGCCTCCAGATGATCAATCGGATTAGAAGTTTCATCGTAGTTTTTAAGTTGAGGAAGCTTAAAGTTCGGCGGAACGAGCTCTTGCATAATTCGGAGAGGAAAAGGAGGATCGGTGCGGACGTCGTCATGGTGAGCTGGGGTGACTTGGTCGAGCTCCTTAATTCGTCAGTCCATCTTTCGTAGTTTGTGATTGAGGATGTCGTCTCAGTGGCAGACCTTGGAAGGCTTCTGGCTACAAATGGAAAAGGTCTCCTTCAGAGGAGAACTATGATCCGAACTTGGATCCTCTACTCTCTGTTTTTTCTTTCTAACGGCGACGGGCATGCTAGTCCAAATGCTCTTCCTTGGGATCGGTTCCTGACATCCTGATGGCAGATTTCTTGATGGAATCATCGTCGGAGGCTGCCGCATGGTCTATACCATCTCGGTGAGGCTCTGAATCTGCTGCATCAGTAGGTTAAACTGCTTCGGATCCACTATGGCTATAGGTGGGACTTGAGTTACCGAAGCTGGAGCGAAAACTGATGTATCTAGACGGGATCTGATTGTAGAGGTCGTTGATCGCCGGATCGAAGCTTTCATGGGAGGCATTTTTTTCTGGAAAGAACTCTAGATCGTTGCTGAGCACTCCTTTAAGATTAAGAGAACCTCAAGAACAGAGGGCCCTTCCTCTAGTGCTAATTCTATTGGTGCAAAATTTGGTTGACGCCGGATCGAGCTAGAGTTAAGGAAGATGAGGTCGTTGTCGATGATCTGCAAAATAAAATTCCGTCTAGAGTCGATGTTGGTGGCTCCGGTAGGACCCTCCGATGGTCAAGTTAGCTCTGGCCAAAAGAAATAGAGTGCTCAGTATGGAGTTCGGTAGAGTTTCGAAAAGGAGAAGAAAGTTTAGAGAAAACATATCTAGAGGGTCCCTCTTTATAGGCGGAGTTTGTTGTAACTGTCTTGATTAATGACTGTCGTAATCATCCTAATAAATGCCGATCGTGATTGACTTGATAAATGCCGATCGTGTTGTCTTGATAAATGACAATCATAATTATCGTGATAATTATAACCGTTCAGTAGTGGGATCGCTTGTGACTGGATGAGGAGTTTGGAAAAAGTTTGGCTCCCATAGAAGTCTAGCTGCTGGAAGAGTCCGGAAGGAGTTTGGCTTCCGTAAAAGTTCGACTGCTAGAGGAGTTCGGAAGGGGTTCGACTTCCGTAGAAGCCCGACTGGAGTCTGGAATAAGTTCGGCTCCCATAGAAGTCCGACTGAAGTCTGAAAGAAGTTCGACTCCTGTAGAAGTCCAACTGGAGTCTGGAATAAGTTCGGCTCCCATAGAAGCCCGACTGAAGTCTGAAAGAAGTTCGACTCCCGTAGAAGTCCAACTGGAGTCTGAAAGGAGTTCAGCCACTGGGAAAGTTTGGAAGGGGTTCGGCTTCCGTAAAAGCTCGATTGCTGGAGGAGTTTGAAAGAAGTTCGGCTGCTGAGAAGTTCGGCCGGCTGAAGAGATTCGGCTGGGGCTTGGCCGTTGAGAAGTTTGGCTAGGTTTGTCCGCTGGGTAGTTCGGCCACTGAATGAATCCGACTGCTAGGGAGAGAATTTTTTATTGAAGCTCTTCCGTGATTACCAGCTGTATTAGGCTAAGTTTCAGACTGGACTTCGACGGAGCAAAATTTATCACCAGCAATAAAGATACTAAAGCATTGGGCTATAGTAGATAATCTAAATTATGTCTACTTGTAAGATAAATAACTGAGATAACAATAAAGTTATAAAGTTATAAATAAATTGATTGAATTGCTTATCGAAAGGATTCATTATAAAATATAATTTTATTTATTATTAATGCATAATAATTGCCTACAAACGCTATAACCATCATTATAAAATATAATTTTATTTATTATTAATGCATAATAATTGCCTACAAACGCTATAACCATCCATTCTGACGGTTACTCTCCATATTTAGTCTTCAGGTAACTATTGCTAACTATATTTTCATTATGCATGTACACAAGTATGTTTAGTGCGCAACCATCTAACCAATAATCATACCTTATCCATCCTTGACTTATCCAAACGTAGCTTGTGTTAGGTTATTTTCTCTCATTCGGTGGGCAATATGGTCCTCTGCTCTTAGAAATCTGAGACTGAGACTAGCATGATCACTTCGGTCTTTACGTCAAGACTTGATCTTTTACCTGCTTCTCTACATTATAGCCAAGTTCTATCCATTCGGTCTGAATCTCCACCGTTCGTATGATTTTTTTATGACCGGTCTTTATCTAGTCTTAACAAGAGCCACATGCTTTTCACCTGCTTTAATTCTATCAAACTTAATTCGGTGCTTGCTTCTATTTGCTGACTAGATTGTTAGGATATAATGCAAATATACCCATTCAATCAACATCTAAGAAAAGAACTACAAATTAATTAATGCTAATGATGCTTTAAATATCAACCAACACCAATGGTTGGAATCATCAATGAGATGGTATTCTATTTTTTAACTTGATCAAACACAGTAATATAAAAGTTGTGCAAGTTCGTATTTATTCTGAATTAAATAGTTACAAGAGGCATGTGCAGGCAACGGCCCCAAGCAAATCAGCATATTTCAGTTGCAAGCATTCATGTCCGTATGCTCATCTTACTTGCACTTGGAACAATATTTTTCGGATCCTAATTGAACTTTTGGAGTCCCTATAAATAAAATAACCATAGCAAATGGTGCATCAAAGTCAATAACATAGAAAATTCTTCTTCTTCTTCTTCCTCTTCTTTTTTTTTTAAGAGCTGGCTTTAGTACAAAACCTTAAAATCAATACAATAATAAGAATCTTTCACAATTAAAAGCATGAAGTCATTAGGGTAGCTCGGACTCCTAAGTCACTCTATCAGTACCACATAAGATTCCATCCAATTGACCGTTGATACTTCCTTCAAGCATGTTTGACCTGACAAGAGGTACAATTTTTAGCAATAAGTCTCTGGATACCGATCAATAAGGGGAGGCGGATATTAGAATGCCGTGTCCCAGTGCAAGGCCATGACATCATTAAACTTGGAAGTCTCCTTCCAAGTTTAATTTGTCGACGGTAAAACAAAAATAGCACATACCAGGCCCTCCAACATGGTAAAGAAAGAAAAATATTTTTAACGGTAGTAAAAAAATATTGCAGCGCAGTCAATGGATACTAAACGATCGATCTCTCCTAATTTGAAAAATCTGACATGGACTGCTCTAGGCTCCTCGCCTTTGTTCAACCGGACGGTACCTTCTCCTAATTCACTATCAGAAACGGTAATATTTGACCTCTTTTCCTATCAGATCCTTCAGTGAGTTTCTTACACCAAAAGATTGGATGTTGGCTGATGGCAAAGGCTCAGTGCGAAAGAAATGAATCCTTTTGAGGTTTGAGAAATAATAATATAAACCCTAGTTGCCATCATTATTGTTTTCATATTTTGTTTCTCTACATATTTGCACAATAACACATGAAGGCATAATGAAAATAGTATTTGCAGAAACTTTTATTTTTGTTGCTGTTATTTTGACTCTTTTTTAAGAGAACTAGATCTTCACTACCTAAAATACTTAAGATTTTACAAATAATGTGAAAAACAAAAAGATTTCAACATACACATTGTCCCGTCTAGTTCATTTTTCTTCTTGAACTTTTGAAAACAAATATAGAAAACAAGAACAATACCAAATAAACCTGATTCAGTCAACAAATCAAAATAGACTATCTAATTAGCAGCGATTTTATAATGCCACTATTTTTGATCTATTATTTTTCAGAATAAAAAACAAATAATACCATTAATGCCTATTATTGTCTTAACCCATAGCAGTCTTCAGTCCAGACAAAATTGGATGGATGATCATCATTATAATTGCAGTAACATTTTTGGAGGGCCAATACAATGGGATTATAACATTATTGAAACCTGTCTTAGAGCCTGCAAGAGTGGAGAAAACATTCTTAACTGAATAATGAAAACTTACCAAGAAACTGAATGATGAAAGAATGTTTTCTCTTATTTTTGTCATCCTTCCTTTGCTTCTCCCTCTCCTTCTCTGAACATCAACTGATATCTCACAAGACATCAGATGCTAAGATATTAAAAATTATAAAAGAACTTTTAATCACTAACTAAATTTTCTTTTTGACAGCAAAATATTACGATCAGTTCATATCGTGAAAGTATTGATCAATTTTGCTATATCAATAGATATCTACGATATTTGATCAGTCATTTACATTGATCAGAATATAAGGATACCTCAACAATTCTAAATATTCTCAAAAGCGTCCATTTCAACAAGGAATATGATACCTGCACCATTTTAAATATTCTCTAACCATCCATCTCAACAAAGACAAAACCAGTACCATAACTTGTCTTGGCTCTCATCATTCACATACATTGAGAGGTAATTGGAGTTAAACCGAAAAAGAAAAAAAAAATCATCCTGCATTGCCCTTGGCATCGCTTTTCATTTGGTGTGTCGCAACATGGAAGCAGATTAGATAAGTCACCAGGGACAAATCTGATCCAACAAAATCTTTTCTGAGAGCCCAAGCGAAAACTTTAATGCTCAAAGTAAGAATATTTGCATATTAGGAAAGAAGACTTATAAATATGCTGCATTCTGCATAGGATCTTAATCAACTTCATCCGTAATTATACTAATGTATCTTTAAGAGAGTCCTCTGCAGAAAACCATATCCAGCTGTGCATAGCTGCAACCCTTTTTCAGCAATATTTATTTCTTAGACAAACCAAAAAAAAAAACCTTCACACTTCTCTAACCTAGCTATACTCCTCTCAAGTTGCAAATTGATCTATTGCCATTATATTATCTTAACATAAGATCTTTTGTGTGCAGAGTGTTTTCTTCTTCTTCTTCTTCTTCTTCTTCTTGTTTCAAAGTTTAAAATATGAGGCTTTTTTCTGGTAGAGAAGGACAGTGATGCAATAAGATACTGTTTTTGCCAAAAGAGTCACAAAGTCCAACTATCCTGCTGATTGATCATTGGCAAGCAAGACAAAAATATTTCCTGTCCAATTTGGACCTAGTTGAAACCTTGCATTCTTTAATTTTCCATTGGAAGTGATCAGATTATTACCTGTCCAACCCATTTGATCCTGCTTGAAACCTGTTGTCTTTGATTTTTCTTAAAAGCTCTCAATCTTAGTGGGATTCCAGACCATGTTGTACCTGATTTCCGAATAATAATCAAGTATTCTCCAGGATTTTCTTACGAATTATGACATGTGTGTCCCATGACCTCACATGAATGCTTCGTCTGCTTGTGTTCGTGTTACCTAAGCAGCTATTCGAAATAAAATGCAGCAAGATATAACGCAACATTACCTGGAAATTTGAAGCAAACTGCTTTTCATACCATGCAGGTGATTGATGAGGGCCGTCCATCTTAAGTTCCATCCTAGCATCAGAGAATTTATTGGAAGGCACTTGCTGACTCCTCCAAAGAAATAAAGAAGTTCAAGAGATGGATTTGGGTGATTATCTGCATTTGATCTTCAATATTATGTGTATAATCTGTTCACATATGGCTAAATCAAAAATCCTATCTGAATTCTCTATACATGTTCCTCGACGTGCAAACAACTTGTATAACGATGGTACTACCAAAACCCTGCTTAATCCAAAATAGAAAGAGCAGACTCATGAGAGTAACTCCCCTGCATTAATCCTGGAGAAATAATGGAGAGCTGTCCTCTTAAGTGTTTTGAAGGACTCTATGCAGCTCTTCTGCCATTGTGTGCAGAGTGACGGGTTTTCGAATCAGACCATTCATCCCACACTGCAAGCACCTATCCCATACATCATCCTCGGCACTTGCAGTCAGAGCCACAACTGCTGGCCAGCATCTGCTCCTAAACTTCCGGATTCTCATGGCTACTTCAAATCCATCCATTTTGGGCATATGAAGGTCCACCATTACAAGCTGGAAAGGCATAGAAGCAGTGGCAAAGGAGCTCAGACATTGGATGCCAGATGTGACGGAGGAGACAGAGCAACCTAGTTTCTCAAGGAGCTTTCGAGTAACAGCTCTGTTGTCATCATCATTATCAACCAGGAGAACTCTGAGACCTTTGAAATTAGGGACTGAAGATGTATGATAGAGACCTGAGGATTCACCTACATCAGAGACAGGGGTGAGGGGTTGTGGCTGGAATTGGATAACAAGTGTAATACTTTGTGCAATGCCTTGGGAATTTGGAACCGCCCAAATGTTTCCCTGCATCATCTGCAAATTAAAAGAAAAAATATTAAGGATAAACAACATTTAAAAAAAAAAACAAACAGTTGCTAAACTTGATGTGCTTCATTGAACAGTCTCCAAATTACAAAATAGAAAATCTGGTATATAGAAGTGAAAATATTGATTTGCAACAAATAGCAGCTAAAAATATAAAAGCCACCATCTTTTGGAGAATCAATGATGGTGCTGGAAGAACTTACATTCCTATCAATTGCAGTGGCAATAATTCAATTATTTTGAATGGATAAATTTCAGTTCTTACTTACTAAACAGTTGATGCATTTAGTTCTGTGATCAGCTCCCAAAGTCTTTTTTCTTTCCTCGCAGTTTTTAAGGCTATATCTCAGTTTGATAGGCTTAGAATGTGGAGTAAGTAAGGCATACTTCCTGCAAATTACTCTTCAATCTTGCATGGAAGTCCCCTCTTTTGCCTTGTTAATTAAAGTAGAATATTTGCACCTATTAACAAAAGATTGATGTCCTGTTATGAGCTGGATATAAGAAGCTCCCCAATTTTCTCCAGTTCTTCCTTCAGCCTTCTTCTGAGTCTTAACTGTGTCTGAATTTCAATGGAAATTTTCTAAACAGCCAAGGGTAGAAGAATCTTTTCCTTTTAGCTTCCCCGCCTGCTGTCAAGGATTCAATTGGGAGAGTGGAAGGACCAACTGAGCTGAAGACGGAGTTCTGACAGTTTCTTTTCCACTAAATTTTGTTCTACCACTCTCGTTCATGGAGCCCTTCTGTCACATTCTGTATCTCATTCATGCGGCTACCACTTCCTGAAAAAGTTGAAAGTTTCTCTTGGTTGGCTATTAATAATGAGATTCTGACTGCTGAGAACTTAAGAAAAACTGGAATGCTCAACCAAATTATCTGCTTTGTTATGAGCTGCAAGAGACTACAAATCATCTACTCTTATCTTGTTCTTATTCTAATATCTCAGGTGGATTTTCTGTCAGATGCTTAAAACTCCAATGGTTCCTGCTGCCCTTTCCAGATAAGTGGATTAGTTGGAGGAAGCACAAGGTTCCCAGGTGCTTGAAGAAGGGGTGGAATTTGTTACATGCTAGTGACCATGGCTGGAACACAATGGAGGATCTTTAAATGCTAAACGGTGTCCAACAAGCTAGGCAATTCACTTTCCTATTCAAGGGCTGCATCAAAACCTCTTTAGAAAAGAAGATGAACCTGTCAACGCATGTTCTAGGCACAGGGCTGAAACCAGATTGGATACCAATATTTTTATGATCATATTTGTTTTGCTTGATGAATATAGATAAAGGTATGGATGTTAATCAGATGCGAAAATTTATATCCATATTTGTTTTAGACAGACACGGATACAAATTGGATACTATACGTATGGATTAAAAATAAAGATAATAGTTAGATAATTAAACTTTATGACCATATAATCAGAAATATTACTAAGTGGAAGGTCAATCAAGTTAATAGCATGTTAACATGGTCATTTATTTATCTTTAAAGTTCATGAGTGTTATATAAAACTAAATAGGAAAACAAATAGAATCAGATATTCGGGCATGGATCGGATAGTTATCTATTCATATCCATTTTTCTTTGATGGATATTATTGGTGCAGAATCTGGTTGACGCCGGATCGAGCTGGAGTTGAGGAAGATGAGGTCGCTGCCGGTGACCTGCAAAACAAAGTCTTATCCGGAATCGGTGGTGGTGGCTCCAGCAGGACCCTCCAACGATCAAATCAGCTCTTCTAGTCAACAGAAATAGAGTGCTCGGGTATAAATTCGGCAGAGTTTTAAGGAAGGAGAAGAGAGCTTAGAAAAAACGTATCTGGAGGATCCCTTTTTATAAACAAAACCTGTTGTAACCGTCCGATAGTGGGGTCGCCTGTAGTAGACTGATAAATGACAATCGTAACCGTCCTGATAAATGACAATCGTAACCGTCCAGTAGTGGAATCGCCTGTAGAAATCCGTCTGAAAGAGGGTCCGGAAAGAGTTCGGCTCCTATAGAAATCCGACTGAAGGAGGGTCCGAAAGGAGTTCGGCTTCTGTAGAAATCCGACTGAAGGAGAAGTTCGAAAGGAGTTCGGCCCCTTGAGGAATCCGACTGAAGGAGACATTCGGAAGAAATTCAGCTCCTATAGGAATTCGACTGAAGGAGATGTCCGGAAGGAGTTCGGCTTCTATAGGAATCCGACTGAAGAAGAAATTCGGAAGGAGTTCGGTTCCTGGAAAAATCAGACTCCTGAAGGAATCCGGAAAAAATTCGTCTCCTGAAGGAATCCGACTGAAGGAGATGTCCGGAAGGAGTTCGGCTCCTGGAGAAATCCGGAAGAAGTTCGGCTCCTGAAAAAATCCGACTGCTGGAGGAGTCCGAAGAAGTTCGGCCGCTGGAGGGGCCCGACTGATGGAGAAGCCTGGGAGTAGATCGGCTAAAGTATGAAAGAAATTCGGCCGCTGGAGGAGTTCAGCTAGAGTTCGGCCGCTAGAGGAGTTCGGCTACTGAAAGAGTTCGGCCGCTGGAGGAAGAATTCCCGATCGAAGCTCTTCCGTGATTACCAGTTGCATTAGGCTAAGTATCAGACTGGACTTCGACGGGAGCGGAATTTATCCCCAATAGATATGAATATGGATATAGATATTAATCTAATACTCAAATTTCTATCTATATTCAGATAAATTCGCATATGAAAATGAATCTGGACAGATATTATCTGATCAACTTTCACCCTTAGCTGAGCATTTTCTTTGATAAGTTTTTTGTTTGATGTTCTGTTGGATGTTGTTACCTCTTTTTCATTCCTTTCTTTTCTTTTTCCTCTTTTTCTAACTTATTCTTTCATTTTTCCTTAACGAAAGATAATCAGTCTTGAACTGAATTTTCTCAAAAAAAGGGTAGAAGTATTGCACGTCAAGCCAATAAATCGATAGCCCATAGATGGGTTCAAGCTTTTAAGCTAAGGTTATGCTTTAAGGATATAATATGCACTGATGTTGAAATTCCAGGAAAATCATATTATTCTAGCTGAAAAATATGGGAAGCATACAAGTGCATCAAACCACATTTCAAAAGCTAACAGAAAGAAGAGTTTTCAATAAAATGTGAGCAGGCTGGAGTATGAGAAACCAACCATTTTCACGGAGGTACAAAAAAAAGTCCACGCATCTCATCACAGGAAGGTCTCTGTCTAGTTCTTACTGCAAATTACAGTTTTAAAGATGCAACGTACCATGATTAATGTGATTACCAATATCATGCTGCATATTAGTCCAAATTTGATGCAAAATTATGGTAAATGCAATAATTGGAACTAGTTTCCTTGATCAATAAAATGTTTTAAAACAATATCAATATTTTTAAGTACTTAATGACATGCAATCAGGCATACCTGGACAAGCTTCTTGCACATGCTGAAGTTGAGGCCCATCTCAAACCCTTTAGAATAGGATTTTGGAGCAAGTTGAACTGTTGATGAACCTGGCTCATCATTTTGCGATCTTTTGATTCCAATTTCAAACTTCACACAGGTATATCTTTCGGAAAAGCTAGACTTCCATGGAACCCATCCCTGATCTTGACCATCTTTGACCTCATCATAATTAAGCACCCCAAATGTGACAAACCCTTCATTATGCCCATTAAATAGAGTAGCTATGATATGCAATATTACATGAAATATCCGTCTCTCATCACCAACAACTCGATCAGGCACTGCATTGTCAACCCGAAATCCAAAACCAAAACCTCTACAATCACAAAGACATCTGACAACATTAGCAGCTTCCTTAATCATAGAATGCAGATGGAAGGGTCTCATGACCAAAGATAAGTGCTCACTGTTGATGGTAGATGTATCCATAACATCACTAATCAATGTTGACACAACACTACTGGTTTTTGCTATTGTATTAACTACAAGCCTTTGTTCTTGGCTCAATTTTTCTTGTTGCATTATAGACAACAGACCCAAGATGGAGTGGATGGGCCTTCTCATCCCCTGGCTCATGGCCCTTTGAAATGAGTTCCTTGCTTCGCTTGCCATCATGGCATTCTGCTTTGCATTCAGCAAAGCCCTGTTCTGCTCCACCAACTTCTCTCTCATCAACTGGGATTCCTCCAAAACTGCCGCATGAGAGAGGGCAACAGCAACCTGATCAGCCACTACTTCAATAATCTCTAGTTCCTGGTAGCTCCAAACTCTCGAATCATCTCTAGGAAGGACCAGAACCAGTATTGCATAGCTTGCTTCAACAATCTGTGGTGTCCCACCTTTGAAATTGGACACTTTTAACATCGGCATTCGTATGGCAGCCACCGCCCCCGGTTCATGCATACCGCCACTACTTGCAGAGGCAAGCATGGACTCGGGCCTCAACATCTTCACACCCTTGGTCTCTGTAATCTCCATCACATCTGGATCATCAATTGCAATCGAATGACTGCTCAAATCCGACGAGCTTCTCTGTCTCAACTCATGAGTCAGATTCATCTCCCCGGTGCTCTCATTCGGCATCCATACAGCACAATTCTGCAGGCCCAATGTCTTCGAGAGCTCGACCAAAGTGGTGTACAAGATCGTATGCCTGTCGAGCGACCTACGGATCTCTTGGGTCAGCATTCGCACATGCCAGCTGGCTTCCTCCTGCCTCTTCATCTCTCCAACTTCCCTGTCCAGCTCCCGGGCTTTTATCCTCAAGAAGTTCTCCCTCACCTTCACTCTCAGGAGCTGAGGGATCAACGTCAAGAGGGTGATCGCCGTCGCAAATGAGACGAGCGCGGTGAAGAATTTAGAAATAGTGAGGCTCAGCATCAGAAGGAACGAGTGGGGCTCGTAGGTGAACACGTTGAGCAGGTGGGTGAGTCCACAGAGGACTATGAAAGCCCCGAACAGGAACACAATCCATTTGAAGGGGAAGAGGTTGGAGCATGTCGCGAAGTAGATGAGCTCGAGGGGAATGGAGAAGTACGCCGCCGCAATCAAGAAGTCGCTGACCTTCTGGCATTGGAGGATGCTCTCGGTGCTCCAGAGGCTGTCGCCATCGCAGTTGCAGCGGGGGAATCCAATCTGTAAGGCGGATGCACAGAAGAGGAGGGACGAAAGCAGAAGCCCATGGCACAATGCTCTTAACATTTGAACTAGAAGGCTTCATTCAATCCATCAGCAGATCTCAAGTATTCCAGAGTGTTGCATGACTCAAACCTTCGTCTCCAATTTCAAAGATTCCTTCACGTTCCCTATAATTGGATATAAAGAAATCTCGTCAATTGAAGAAGATAGAAAAATCAAGACACAAAACCCCAGCATCCCAATTTGTCGTCATCTATTTCAATGATCCTTGTGAAGAATAGAAAAAGAGCCCTAACCTGAACCTCAAGACTCTGGTCTTTGGAAAATACCAAACTAATAAATAGATTTAAGGATTGCTTGTCAAATTGGATGACAAAAAGAAGTTGGAACAGATCTAACAAAAATTAAATCCCATAGCCTAATTCTGATACAAAAGAGAGAATAATTTATAAAATAAAAAGAATATAAACATCGGCATAAAGTCTCTGATTTCAGCATCCTTAGTCCTCGAAAAAGAAGGTGAAGAAAGAAAAAAATCATCCCAAATAAGAAGTACCAATCCACCATACCTTGAACCTGTCCAGCTTCGCAAGAGATCAAAAATTTCATAAACCCTCAGAGCGAAGGAATGTCATCAACAAAACCACTTGAAATCTTCCCAAAAACAAGTGTCAAGACACCTCCTTTCTCCACACACACAAAAAAAGAGCAAAAAATCAAACCAACGTACCTATCAACACAAAACATCTAAAACCACATCCAAACCCCATAAAAAACACACCTTTTTTATTGCCTTCTATTCCCCCGTCCTCTATATCCCACAAAAACCACAAAGACTCCACCTTTCCAAGTCAAAAGATAGTAATAGGACAGCCAGATACCCAAAACCAGCAGCCAAGAGGGATCGAAAACCAGTAACTACAAAACCGCCGTCTCCAATCCGCCTCCCACCGAAAGGCTTCGCGAAGGGCCCCGAGTCGCCCTCAAGAGGAGTGGGTCCGTCCCTCCTCGGCCACCAGTGACAGTGAAATCCTCAGACCTCGTCCTCCGCCCGTCCTCCTCCGAGGCCTTGCGTCCCTGCACGCATTTCAGCGCTCAGAGAGGAGGGAACGGGGGAAAATTTTGAGTCGATCCATCTCTTCTCCTGGAGAGAGAGATTGGGGGGCCGCAGGGGGACGACGAAGCGGTTGAAAGGGAGAACGGGAGTTTCCGAGTAAAGAAAGGCTTTTTAATTTTACTTTCTTTCTATTCTCACCCTTTTCTCTGCCCGACGTTACGCCACTATCGTGTTTTTGTTCTTTTTCTAGGTCCGGTTGTTAAAAGAAACGTAGGAACGACGAAAGAATAGGTGTTGATGTTTGACCCGGACCCGCAAACCCACACCCGGACACACATCGGTTGTAGGTGACGGATTTTTTATGACGGGTCGGTAAACGGGTCGGATTCAGATTTGCTCTGAACAACTTGGCTTGGTTTTGAGAGTTGGATGTTGTCTTATAGAGACGGTCATCATATTCTGTTCGGTTTGTCTCTTGATGGATATGTTTGTGGGTCATTGTCCCAAAAATTATCTATATTTTATGACAATTTTTCATCATGGGTGCAACAAAATGCAATGGCAAAATAAGTTCGTGTAAAAAATAAAAAGGTGAATTACAATAAGACAATCATTCCTAATGATGAGATTAATTTCAAAAAGTTCAAATTCATGCACTTATGGTTGAATTTTTGGCATACATGTTCTCCTGAATATAGAAATTTATATGAATATTCTTCTAAAATTAATATTTATATATTTATCTTCATAAAATACTTATTTTACATATATATTATTATTTTTTTCTTGCATATATATTCATACCATCCAACATCATTAAAAAATTAATAATTTAAAATTAAAATTATTAAATATCATTAATGAATAGACATGCAAAGAGAAAGATTTATAAGGGTATAAATGTAAATAGCAATATTACAAGAGTATTCATATAATTTTACATATTTTGAAAGATTTATATATAAAAATTTTTATTTTATTTTTATCTATTTTAACTTATTTTATTATTTAAATTAGCCTAGTATTCACTCCTCAATATTTTGTGTGAAAGTAAGATAGATTTGATGATTGGATAATAAAGAAAGTTATAAAAGTTCTTTAATTAATCATGAGATTATTATTTTATTTCATCAAAAACCAATGTGTAGTATTTATTATTACAAATGCATATATGAGGACATGTATCGAAATATAAAAAGGGATTAGGATCCCTTAAAGATATACAAGAGATTACAATAATCAAACTTCTTTATTACTATTGTGCTCGTGCGTGAAATTATTTTTGAGCAAAATTATTGAAGGACTTCAAAATCCTTCAAGCTCACTAACAACCTGCACGGCCATACAGTAGAAGGCCACATTAGGTATACTAGCCACTTTTTTTGGAACTTCAATTTCTAGAAAGAAGAAAGGATCTACTGTATGGGATCCATCTTGTCAGAGTGATTTTAAATAAGTCAACTATATGCACATATGAGATTTCTCAACTTTAAAAGATAAATATTATAAATCTCATAAACTAAAAAATAAATATTATAAATCTCTCGTAATGCTTTCTTTTAAATAATACGTTATAAAGCTAGAGGTAGAGCCTCACTATCTTAATGTAAAAAAGAATACAATAAAGTAAGAACTCTAGCAACAATAAGGACTCAGATTCTAATGGCGAGAACCCTAGCGAAAGGAAGAGAGGGAGAAGGGCTACCAATGGTAGAGAAGGAAGTCAAAGGAATAGTTTTGATTCCGAATGAAAGAATGAAAGTGAGGGGTTAAGAGAGATAAAAAAATTCTTAGAAGTGATCGAGGATTAGGATGATTATGAGCAAAAGAGAGCAATTGCATGGGAAGAGGAGAGATTTAATGGATTGAATAAATTCCCAGCAAGATCTGTTAACCTTTTACTTGCTTCAAGGATGGAAAAATAATTTCATGATTTTAATTAATTTTTTAATTTAAATAAATATAATTTTAGCTAATGATATCATTTATCAATTGAACATTATGTCAAAGATATGCAAAAACATAGTGTTTTGTGGGGTCATGTATGGAAATATTAATTTTGAAGAGTATTCCTACAAATCTCAATATTTAGGAGGGTATTTATATAAAAATATAAGAATTTTTTACTGTATATCCTTCTAATGTATGAAATTATATGAATATTCTTATAAAATTGCTATTTATATGTATATCTTTACAAACATTTTTTTTTTGCATGCTTGTTAAAGATATTTTGGTTATTTCAATTTTAAGCCGTTAACTTCTTAACAATGTTAAATAATATGGGTATATATGCTAAGAAAAAAGAAAAAAATATGCACTCAAAATAAGTATTTTATAAAAATATTCATATAAATATCAATTTTAGAAGAATATTCATATGATTCTAACATTTAAAAATTTATGCATATATATAAAAAACCATGGACGAACCTACATGCCTCATTTTGCATTATATCTCATTCTAGACCTAATACGATGACATCCCTATCCATGAATATGGTAGTGCTTTGTTTATAATTTTTCCTTCAGTATATTTTTGGCTTCATATAAAGTCTAATGTTATTACTTTGTAGATAATGACACACAAGAAGATGCGCTATCAGCTTTTCATTCTGTCCCTGTAACAATGGTTACATGATCGTATCCATTGCACCAGAGGTAGCATCAAAGAAAAGAAAGTTGGTAGATAACATATGGCTACTTGCACTTTGTGTTTATGGAGCAGAATCATGTATACATACATACCTTTGTATACCTAAATGAATAAATTGCATTTGTATTAAGAGATGTCTACTTAACTTGATCTGATGAATTTTTCTTAACCGAAAAGTTCATGTGATGGTAATTAACAAAAAATGTTGCTAGCAAGCCTTGAGCTTGCATTATTATCAACCATCAGAATATGAACAGCAAAAAGATTCATCATCATCCATATAAAGAAACATAACACATTTATGATGATTGTTATGCAAGTAAGTTGATTGGCATAACGCTTAACCAGAATGTGATTATTTTTATCCAATTTGGTACCAAGAACAAGAGGAAGCTTTTTTAGTAAATTGGGTTGTAGCCTAACTATTTGACCTCCCTTCGATGTGGAGGTTCCATGTTCAAAATATATGAAGTTTTTTCCAAGTGTTTGGCCAAGTAATTCTCCATCATTCCTTTGAAATGATCAAGAACATATCCTTCAAAGAGGGATGCATGAACTCTAACCAATTGTGACCTGAGAAGCCTAATTAGTTTTGGGCACCACTTATCCCCCTTTTGGTTCAACAAAGCCCCCTTCTTTAATCTTCTTTTCCAAATCTCCCAATACTAAATGAGGTGAGAGTGAAGATATCAATCCCGAAATATAAAAAAGGTGGTCCAAATCCAAAACAGGGAAGGAACAACCCCACGCTCCTTATTTTTATTGAGTTGTTCCCTGGCCTTTTCTTGGTTTGTAATTGTTTTCACCGGATGGGAGAAGAACCTGGACGCTCTCGGGCAGACGTCTCGATCCCGAAGATGTCTTCCACGAAGGCACGCAGAGGCTTTCAAAAGTCCGACCCCGTCCTGCGGATGGAGATATATACCTCACACTTGGGCAGGTGCAGCCCCCGACATGACCGCGACGTGTCGTCAGGGTGTCGATGGGGCCCATCATTCATCAAAGTTGAGTAATATCTCACCATCTTAGACGTTACACCAAGGTCAGGGTACGTGCAATGCAATCATTACCGTGTTCAACGAATCACGAGTTTTATATATAGTATCTTCTGGGCTGCCGATGGAGTCTCTTTCAAATAATTGGCCAAGTTATAATTTATATCCATGCATGGTAATATCAATGGCAATGTTGATATTCTTTTCTTGCTATTATTGTTGTTTATTACCATACACGTGAGAGAGGGTGCGTGAAAAAAAAAAAAAAAAAAAAAAAAAAAAATCCTCCGCCATGCGACTACGGCACCACTGCAGTCCCAATATCCTATCGTGGATATATAGCCACCATATCATCTCTCTTGAAGATGGGTGATTCTTCTCCATCATCATGGTATACCATATATCACATTTAAGTATCTCCCCCTATTTCAAAAATAAATAAGAATCATCGAAATAAATGATATGGCATCTATGCATGATGGTGTTATATTTTATGATGCAAAAGATGTTCCGCAAAGGATCGAATTCCATAACGAAGCCCTACTTTAATAGGACTAGATGCTGGGTATACAAGAGAGTTTTTTAAAAAGAAGGAGACAGAGTTGGATAAGCATAAGAATGTTTGGTGAATAAAAATTATTTTTATTTTTTTAACTTTATATATTTTGATTTATAGTAGGAGGTCAGGTGCTTAAATTACTAATGTCTCTTATGATGATATGGGAGATCTTAGGCTTGATCTCATGGATTCTGGTTGATATAAAAAATATGAAAAAAACTGAAGATCCATATGATAGAAGATGTTGGAAAGTTTGACTGACATCCCATCACAATTTAGAAATAATAGAGATTATACCAAAAAAAGACAATTAATCATCGTTGCTTTAATTTGCTTGGGTGATAAAAATGTGATAGTTATTTGCTATTATTGCAGTAGATAATACATCATATGAAAAATGAGAGAATTATTTACTTGATTAATTATATTTTACCAATTTCTTTTTTTGGCTTGTGTATGTATTTGAAAATGAAAATATTATTTTTACTCAAATGAGTAGCGAAAATTTTAAATAATAACCATGTACCTTGATTAATCTTTTGAGAAAAAAATTATGATCCATGAGTATTACAACAAAATAATGAGCGATGCGGCATGATTATTACAACAAAATAATGAAAAGACTGATTTGATTGTTTAACTTGTTATATCCAATATGTAAATAAAATATATCTTGAGGCAATACAAAGGGGTTTTCGTCCTCATTCATTTTATTGAGATATCAACTTATAATGTAGCTAACTTATAATCACCTTTATTGCTACATGATTATTTAATGTGTAATACTAGAGATTAGCTGCTTTAACATTCCTTAAGATTTTCCAGTGCTCTTTGATTGTCCCCTTGCTAATTACAGCAAGCTTTTCATGTTTGTGCGTACACTGTAATTGTTGATAAGTCTGAACAATGGCAGTTGTCTCTTCACTTTCTCGCTATTAACTTGCCTGGCCTGTGGAAGGCTTTTTCTAAGCTATCGAAGTACGTGATAGTGCCGGACAACCTTGTGGCTGGCATTGTCGTATGTTTTTAAGTTTTATCTTTATTTTCTACTAAGTCAACTTCCAAGATCACATCAATTGCAGCTAACTTCATTTCCCATAGTTAGACCTCAATTTTCTAATTAAACCAAGTAAATGTTTCCAAACCATGATCAACAATGTAAACTAGGCTATATTTGTCAAAACTCCCTAGATTCTTCAAGATTTTCAGGGCCATTGTTACCATCTTTCAAGTTCATATATAATAATAATAATAATAATAAAAATTTATGGAGGAGTATTATAGTATTACCATCTCAACATTTCAGATGATTTTAATTATATCACGTGGAACTGACTATTTCAGTCGCATTAAGCTTCCCATCTTCTGCAATGCTATTTCGAGCGGATTCTTTTCTCGGCACTCACTGCTCTCTAGAACTCTCCGCTTTTCCCTAATTTTCCTTTCTTCTCAGAAAAAAGATTAAAAAAGGAAGAAGAGGGAGGAGGGTTGATTGTGTTGGAGCTAGGAGAGAAGAGGGGATGGGTTTGGTGGTCGTGCGGAGCTAGGTACAGCATGGATGGTAGGTGCGGCATGGATGACAGTGGAGCAGCATTGTTGTAGAGGTGGTGCAGATGATTGTGACCTGGCCTCATGTGGTGGGGTGGGGATAGAGGGAGGTCTCTTCCTCCCTATCGAAGGGGGTAGAGGGTGCGGGGGGTGGTCGTTCGAGGTGGGGGAGGTGCGGAAGGTGTCGGAGGTTGGGGAGGGGAGGCGAGCGGGCTTAGTGGCGCCGAAGACGAGGGAGGGGATGGGAGAGGGGTTGATGGTGCAAGAGTCGGAAGAGGGGAGAGAAGAGGGTTTCGTAGTCGTTCGGATGGCGGGTGCAACGCGAATGACAGTGTGATGATGCCATGATAGGGATGGTGCGGACGGTCGTGACCTGGGCCTCACGCAGTGGGGGCAGGGGTGGCGGGTGGGAGAGGCGGCGAGAGGAAGGCAAGGGAGTGGGGAAAAAAAGAAAAAAAAAATATTTAGGAAGGAGGAGGAAAAAAATATTATTATTTTATTATTAATAATTTAAAATATTATTTTTAAATAATAATAAAGTAGGATTTCAAAAAATTAGAAAAATAATATTTTAAACATAAGAGTAGGAGAGGGATAAGAGGCAAAAATAATATTTTTTTAAAAAATATATTATTTTAAAATAAAATATTATAAAATAATAATAATAATAATTTTTAAAAATACTAATTTATTATTATTTTAAAAATATAACATATCATTTTTTAATTTTAAAAATAATAACATACTAATTTATTTTTTTAAATAATATTTTTATTATTTTTTAAAATAATATATTTTGAGATCTAAATCGATCCATCGGATCAGATCAGATCAAATCTAATAAATTATTCATAAATAAAGCATGGTACTTCATCGATTTGAAAGCTAAATATTTATATTTAATAACCTCTAAAAGTTTATAAAATATTAATGATAAAGTATATTGCACATTTTGAATTTCTATCTTCCTCGATTGGGAGGATGGTGGCAGGGGCACTATGGGCAGCAGCACCGATAAGTGCGTTGAAGATATGAGAAGAAGTGAGGAAGCGAGGGTATGATTAGAATCGATATTTGCTGAGAGAAAAGGAGAGCCATGATAGGGCAGCAGGGATGGGGTGGCACTAGCGGACGTAGAGAAAGTATGAGAATAGGAAGAAAGAAGAAAAAATAATAATAAAATATTATTTTATAAAAAAATAATAAAAAAAAAAGAAAAGAAAAGAAGAAAGAAAGTGTTTCTATCTTCCTACAGTGGTGGTGTTAGGGACGGCGGTACTGACAAGGGTGCCGGAAGGTATGATCAGGATCGACATTTATCAAGAAAGAAGAAGAATGGTGATGGGGAGGTAGGGGATGGAGCGGCACTTGCGGACACGGAAAAGATATGAGGAGAAAAGAAAGGACGGAAATGTGATCGGGATCGATATTTACCGGGAGAGAAGGAAAACCATAGTGAGGCGACAGGAAGAATGCGGCGGCATCGACGGATGCATAGAAGGTATGAGAACAGAAAAGAAGAAGAAAAAATAATAAAATAATAAAATATATATAATAAATAAATAAATAAATAAAATAAAATATTAAAAAAATTTAAAAAAAAATATTATAAATATTTATTATTAAAAAAATTAATAATTATATATCATAATAATTTATCCGATATAATGTGTGGGTGTTATATGGATAAAGAAAAACTCTGCACCCACGAACCTTTACATGAGGCCATCTTATGGTGGATGTGGTTGTGTATGTTGGAGACAATCCATCTTTCACTTTGCACCAAATTACGTAGCTCTTATTTTTCCTAAGTTATTTTTATTCTAGGGAATTGAGACGTGCTTTTGATGAATGAGATCTATAACAACTAATGTTTGTTCATATGATTGACCGTATGTTAGTGCAGGTAACGTAGATAATAATTTTTCAAGAAAATACGGTTCTGGACGAAGGTACTTGCTTAATAGGGTTCAAATCTTAGTGGCTGTTTGCCAAAGAGAGGGATGCTCCCAGCTAAAGGTGGTACCCTAAAAAGGCTCAACTCCAAGTGCAGTGCAGATCATGTTGGCCGTGAGATCTGTAACGTTCGGCGCGGTTCCCGGTGAAATGCCACCCTCCTTTGCTGCACTCCACTGCCACCGATTACCAAGTTGATGCAGACCCCCTTTCTCGCTCCTATTGATGCAGTAGAGGCCAAACCCAAGTGGAAAGAGATTTAAAGTCGTCTTCCCATGGATGCATTCCCCTTGCCCATAAAGTCATGGTAAGGTTGTCTTGTGAGGGCTGTTTTCTTTTTTTGGGTCCCCTGCATCTAATGGAAGGACGGGTAGAGGTAGGCCAAGCCAGCTCCTTGTTGTACTGTAAGTCTTTGCCTTCCAGAAATGGTTCACATTCAATGCATATATGTTTTGGTTGTGGACATGCCATTCCGAATAAATCTAACTAAGCCGGTATCTAAAATAAACGCAACGAAATCAAGCAAAATTAGTGAAAGAATAAAAAAAAAAAATCAAAAATAAGAAGAATGAAATAATGAATTTGATTTTCACTCTCGTCTATATCTTACCAATGCAATAATGAATTTTGCCATGATCAAGAGATTGAATGGCTAGTTTATGCCTCCGCGTCCGCATACGTGAGGTATTGTTCGTTTTACCTCTAATTATTTTGAATTTAATAAATTTTATGGGATCTTCGGAGGATTAGCTCTGATTAATTTTAGTGGATCTTGATCATTTAGAGCCTCATAGTTTTATCTTTCGAAAAACATCTCACATGAAAGAGAAAATTTTAATTTATATAAGCAATATTCTTTTTTGATTCACAATCGGTGTACGGACGGTACCAATATCACGATCAAGAGGTTGGATGGCTGGTTTATATCTTCACACCCACATACGTGAGGTATTATCTATTTTGGCTTTAATCATTTCGGACTTCAGTAGATCATGTGGAATTTTTAGAGAATTGGCCATAGTGGATCTTGACTATTTAGAGCTTTATGATTTTATCTTTCAAAAAATATTTCATATGAGAGAGAATATTATAATATATATAAATCATACTCTTTTTTAATTTACAATCGTTAAGGAATTAAAGATATTTTTTTCTTATAACAAATCTGACTCTCACTCTAACTCTCACTCTTGTAGATATCTCACCGCACAAAAAAAAAAATTCTAACCCTTTATGTGATCTCCTCTTTTTATATAACTACACACTCTCCCATCATAAGATAAAAGTATCACAAACTCTTGTATATTGAGTTTAGGACGCGATCTAATTTAACTTGGACTAGCACTAAAAGACAAACTATTATAACTCAAATGAAAATAGAATGCTATGAATAAAATTCTAGCATATGCAAGCCAAGTAATGAACTCTCAATATGGGTAATTTATAATTTGACATAAAATTATATATATTTTGAATTTCCAAATCCTAATTGTTGAATATGTCTTGAATTTATAAGTTCCAAGAAGGCATAAAGGATGTTTTTTTCTGGAATAAAACAAGCAAAGCAAATAGAGCATAGCACAATGAGCTAATAGGATACTAGTTTGAATCCAAATTGGCTTACTTTGTTTGTAACTCTAAAAGAAGAGAATGATTTGAGTGTTCTAGAGATCGGATGTATTAAAAGTTAGAATTTAAGAGAAAATTTTGTATGTTGTAATCTTTAATTTTTTATCCTGAAACTTTTGCGTTGTCTTGTGGATGTAGGTCAATCAACCAAACAACATAAATATTATATATCCTCATTATTTTCTTTTTTTCTTCTTATTTTATTATTCTCTTACTTGGTGTATTGTGACCACTAATATAAAAGCTCCACTTACCATCATTAACAAGAGGGCGTTTGCATGCTAGTAATAGGATGTGAGCATCGGTTTTGAAAGAGATGGGCTCATTTACATATCTTTCGGGCTATCTTAAGTTGCTATTTGGATAAATACTATGCACTGCTTTTATGGAATTACAAAAAAATAAATATTTATATTTTTGAATAAATTATATTCTACGCCACGTGCTACATATACCATGCCAATCATAACTTCATGTTTCTGTAGCGATATATCAAGATAAATGCTCGATGAATAAGATTTATAAAAATAAGTGATTATGATTAATATGGTACACTGCTACATAGTAAATATGATGTAGAATATAATTTTTTCATATTTTTTAGATGCCTGGCTATCACTATTCCAGGCTTTCTTAGTAAGATGGTCCTTTTTCCTCTGTTTTTGGATAAGAACCGAACATCTTGAAGCCTTTTGAAGGTAAAAATTGCTTTTTTAACTTGCTATACTGAAATTAAAATTTATTAAAAAATTTAAAAAGATAAAATAGGAAAAAAAAAAGCTTTCCTGCAACTTTACTTTTGATATAGGTTGCATAAAGTTGCTTGTTATGTTGTGGTTGGAGCACGACAAATGATAGGAGACAAGTAGAAAATGATTGATGAAAAATTATATAATTTGAGGAATAAAAAATATTATATAAAATTATAGAATCATTTCTATAGTTAATATAAAAAAATATATTTTATAAAGTTCAATAATATTTAATATTTTATCCTTGTCGCCATACTCCCTTCTCTATCTTCTCAAAAATCTTTAGTAAAATAGATGCATAAAAAGGATTAGTTAAGATAAATTTATAAATAAATTTTAGCTTTTTTTTTTTTTTTTTTCAGATTTATTATGATGATAACATAAATACCTTAGATCAATCATACAGAAATCATAAAAACCTCAGATCGGCATACAGTCCTAAATGTTCCGAATATCCTAAGCTATCCATGTGGTTACCAACTCAAAAGCTGAATTGAACTATATGTGTCTGGGTTATTTTCTTCAACTTAATCAGTGGCTCATTCAATATGTAGATCCTCTCGGTTACCTCAGCTAGTTGGCTCCCCAGCACGTGTGGTAATCCATCCTACGAATAAGCTATAATCCAACCATAATCCACTCATAACCAAGTTGTTATCCATGCCACATGATTCTACAGGAGCAAATAAAGCATTCAAATCATGCCAGTAACAATTTCAGGAGAGCGAAAGAGGGCTATCATACCATGACAGCATAATTAACGATCCAAGATTTATGGAACAGTACATTCCCATGATACTTCTTCTTTACAAATACCTCAACCCCCAAGGACAAAGATAAGAAATCTCTCTCAGAGAACTCATTGCTTCTCTTATTGTTCTCTATTTTCTAACTTAAGTATCGGAGGATCCTCGCCAAAGCAAAAAATCTCTAGCCTGAATACTTTTACAGGTTATTCCAGCATCTCCTGTGCATCCAGTTGCTCGCTTTCCGATCTAAAACAGATCGAGTAGTAATAGATAGAGAAAGTGCATTCTTTTTAAACATGCTATACCTGTTGGGGATAAATCCGCTCCTGTCGAAGTTCGGTCGGAATATTTGATCTTTGAATTAGCCCATCCGGTATCAGCAGTTAGAGACGAGCTTCCACCGAATTCGTAAGACCTTTCAAACTTCTTCAGCAGTCAAACTCCTGCTAGACTTCTCCTACAGTCGGACTCCTTCAGCAGTCGAACTCTTGTCGGACTTCTCTTTCAGTCGAACTCCTTCAGTAGTTGAACTCCTGCTGGACCTCTCCTTCAGCTGGATTCCTTCGACGGTCGAACTCCGGATAGGCTTCACCACCAGTCAAACTCTTTTCGGGCTTCTCTGCCTATCGAGCTCCTTTTGAACTTCTCTTACCAGCTGTTCGAAAAGGCCACAGCACCGACTCATGATATGGCAAATGATGGCCCAAGCATGATTGATCTCAAAAACCTTCGAACTCCTCTAGAATGGTGTTAGCTAAGAATTCTTCATTACCTGCAGCTATCCCATCCAAACTTGAGTTGTCGGACTTCAGTGAATTGGCACGTCACAACAACAGACATGAGAAACCCCACATGGTCCTAAACGACTCACTATCAGACAGTTATAGCTATCACTGTCAGTTTGTTATGGGTTTCATCTATATAAGAAACCCTCCAGATACGCTTTCTTCTCCAAGCTCTTGATTTCTTTCTAAAAATTCTACTAAAATCATTCTGAGCACTTCATTTTTATTGGTCGAAAGAGCTGACTTGATCGTCGGAGGATCTTGCCGGAGCCACCATCCTCGACTCTGGATAAGACTTATTTTGCAAATCATCGATGGTGACCTCATCTTTTCTGACTCTAGCCTTGATTCTGGCGACAATCAGATTTTGCACCAACAGAATTGGTGCTAGAGAAAGGATCCCTCTCATTCTTAAGGTTCCATTATTCTTAAAGGAGTGCCCAGCAGAGATTTTTCTTCTTTCGATTTAGAGTTTTCTTCCCAACAAAGATGCCTTCTAGGAAGGCTTCAACCTGATGGTCAACCACCTTCGCGACTAGATCTCATCCAGATCTGTCCGCCCCTATTTGATCTCCTACATCTCGAGCTCCATCGACTGTAATAATGGATGCAGAGCAGTTCAACCTGCTGGTCCAGTAGGTTCAAGGCCTCACTGAAGCAGTGCAGGCTCAACAGCAGTAGCCCCCAGCACCGATTCAGTCAGAGTAGGCTTCTCCAGAATCCTAGGACCCGATCTGGGGATGATCGACTTGGACAAGTCGATCGATGACCTCCGAAAAAGAAAAGTAGAGGGTGAAAAGTTCTTGCTCTGATCATGACTTAACTCCTGGGGGAACTCTGTCCCCATTCAGCTAGAAAACTTTAGAGATCCACGATCGTGAGGATCTCCTAGATCAAAAATTATAGAAAATGAATCAACAGATCGAAGAACTTCGCCATGCTCCCTCCCATGGCAGCATCATTTGCACTGACCCTCCTTTCTTCTAAAAAATTATGCAGAAATCTATCCCATCAAACTTCAAGCTTTCTCAGTTCGAGAGCTACAATGGGACTACCGATCCGATTAACATCTGAAGGCCTTCTAGATAATGATGCTACTCCATGGTGCGTCAGACGCCATTCTATGTCGAGCTTTTTCATCCACTTTGAAGGAAGCAGTCAAAAATTGATACTCGATCCTTAAGTCAGGTATCATCTTCTCCTTCGATTAGATGAGCCATTAGTTTACGGCTTATTTC
The DNA here is from genome assembly GCA_006176705.1 of Cocos nucifera. Taxonomy (NCBI): domain Eukaryota; kingdom Viridiplantae; phylum Streptophyta; class Magnoliopsida; order Arecales; family Arecaceae; genus Cocos; species Cocos nucifera. The sequence continues at coordinate 399,899 of QRFJ01000413.1, forward strand.
ATCAGCAGCCGGCACCCCCGTCGAGATTCAAACTCTCTCATTAACATTAAGCAGAAGGAAGGAAAGTCCATCCAAGCCTATGTCATCCGATTCAATGATGCTGCACTGAAGGTTCATAATTTGGATCAATCTATCGCTATGGCTGCACTGAAGGACATCCTTCAGAAGAATGATCTGATGTTCTTTCTGAAGAAGAAGTATCCCAAAAATTTTATTGATATGCTGGCTTGGACTGAAGGTTACACCCAAGCAGAGAAGGCCTTTAAGGCCAAGGATAGTAAAGCCATCGAAGAGCGACGAGCGAGCGAATCAAGTATGCCCGTAGCTAAAAAAAGCCGAGCGAAGCTCGACCGCGCTTTAGAACTCTTCCTAAGCACAAGCGAGTCCGAACTCCTTCCTAAGTTTAGAAATAAAGAAGCCCTGATAGAAGGGCACGACGGGGCTCCTCCCTTAGAAGGTTCCATAACTATGCTTTCCTCAATGCTCCAAAAATGCAGATGCTGATGAAAATTAGGAAGCAGTTGTCGAGGTCGGAAAGGATGCGTACTCATCCCAGCAAGCGCAATCCCAATAAGTTTTGCCTCTATCATTATGACCACATTCACGATACTGAAGAATGCATTTAGCTCCAAGACGAGATCGAGGAGCTTGTTAGGTGGGGTCGACTCGATCAATTTCTGAGACGCCAATCAAAGACGAGGGAAGATTGGCCAAGAGCGTTGGCACAACCAAAATCGTCGAGGAGGAAGGAGCAACCAAAAGATCAGCCATCCCTCGATATCATCAATACCATCTCTAGGGGACTTTGGCGAGGGAAGGCTAGCGGATTAATGGAGCTCATGAAAAGATGGAGGACTAAGAAGCCCATCACTTTCACCAACGAGGATGCCCAAGAGGTCCAGTTTCTGCATAACGACGTGATTGTAATCTCTTTAAATATTATTGACTATGATGTACGCTGTATTCTGGTAGATAATGGAAGCTCCATCGATGTTTTATTTTATGATACTTTCTATAAAATGTCTATACCCAATAACCATCTAGGACCTATGAACTCTCCACTAGTGGGCTTCACTGACGATGTTATGCCAGTTGAAGGAATAATAATGCTATCTATGACTGTAGGACAATACCCAAAATAGATCAGAATATAGGTCGACTTTTTGGTAGTAAAGGTCCTGTCTGTCTATAATGCTATTCTTGATCGACCTAGTTTGAATGCACTTCAGACCGTGGTATCAACTTACTACTTGAAAATAAAGTTTTCAATAGGCAGCGGAATAAGGGAGATCAAGCTTTGGCCAGGCACTGCTACTCCATCACCTCATAAAAAGAAAGCCAATCCGATCCTTGCTCGGTTGATGGGCTGAATGTTCGCGACGATCTTATTAAGGAGTGGAGCGAGCCCATAGAAGATCTTGTAACCATTTTTTTGAATGATGGGAATGAGAAGCATACCGTGCAAATTGGCTCTAACCTAGAAGATGAAGTTTGGAAGCAGCTCATTGTCTTTCTATGAAAGAATATCGACATCTTCGTCTGGATCCTGATGGATATGCTGGGAATCAATGCTGAGATTATGGAACATCGATTGGCTGTCAACCCCAAGCATAGCCCAATAAAAGAGAAAATTTGGGGCCATGCATCGAAAAGGCAAAATGCAATAGCGGAGGAAGTAGATAAGCTTCTCAAGGTCGGATTCATTCGAGAGGTGAACTATCCAAGTTGGGTTTCTAATGTGATCCTAGTTAAAAAGGCCAACGGTAATGTGTATCGACTTTAAGAAGCTGAACAAGGCCCATTCAAAAGATAGCTACCTTCTTTCTAGAATTGATCAGCTGGTGGATGCAACTTCAGACCACGAGCTCCTCACCTTTATGGATGCTTTCTTCGACTACAATCAAATCTGGATGGCACAAGAGAATGAGGAAAAAATTAATTTTATTACTGACCGTGGTCTTTATTGTTATAAGATTATGCCCTTTGGGCTTAAAAATGTGGATGCAACCTATCAGTGCCTGATCAATAAGATTTTTAAGGAGTAAATCGACCATAATATGAAAGTCTACATCGACGATATACTAGTCAAGAGTCGAACGTCAACCAATCATGTTGCCGACTTTGAAGAGACCTTTAATGCCCTCCAAAAGATGAAGCTAAATACAACCAAATACACCTTTGGAGTGATCTCAAAAAATTTTTTGAGGTTCATGATCTCGAGGTGGGGGATCAAAGTCAATCCGAAGAAGATCTGAGCAATCCAAGAGATGACCACCCCAAAATCAATAAAAGAAGTCCAACATCTGGTCGAAAAAGTGGTATCTTTAAATCGCTTTGTTTCAAAGTCGGCTGAGCAATGTATGCCATTCTTCTAGGTCCTCAAGCAATTGAAGAACATTTGTTGAATGGCGGAATGCCAATAAGCATTTAAGGAGCTCAAGGGCTACCTCGGCTCACCGCCCCTGTTGGCCAAGCTCGAGCTTGGGGAAGAGCTATTTCTCTATCTTGCGGTCTCTCCTGCTACCCTAACGGCGATCCTTGTCAAGAAAGAGATGAAAGTATAATGATCGATTTACTACATAAGTCGAGTCCTAAGAGATGCCAAGATCAGGTACACTAAATTAGAGAAATTAACTTACGCACTTTTGATTGTAGCCAGGAGACTTTGGTCCTACTTTCAGGGGCATACCATAACACTCCTCACTGATCAATCGATCAAGACAGTTTTTCACTGAGCAGATGCTTCTGCAAGGATAGCAAAGTGGACCATTGAGCTAACAGAGTTCGACCTCAACTACCAACCTCGATTGTTAATCAAAGCTTAGATACTGATCGATTTTATAGTCGAATGCACGATCTCGGATGATGCCGAGCCTGAGCGAAATGAGACCAGCATTCCATCATTGCAGTCGAACTCCCCCAAAGAAAGAACGAACCTTTTCGAAGGTTTTTAGGTCATGTATGTGGATGGCTCTTCCAATGCTTTGATGCAGGCATTGGACTGATCCTGGCCAATCCCGAAGGGGTCATCATCGAGTATGCACTATGCTTTGAGTTTCTTGCAATAAATAATGGGATAGAATATGAAGCTCTGATAGCAGAGCTGAAGATAGCAAAAGAACTAGAAGTAGATTGGCTCTAGGCTTATAATGACTCATAGTTGGTAGTGGGATAAGTCAATGGCAGTTATGAAGCTCAGAAGAAAAGTATGATAAAATATCTTGAGAAAGTGAAGAGTCCGACCTTAGCCTTCAACGGCTTTGGCATTCAGCAAATTTTAAGGGTAGAGAATACCAGAGCCGACCTCCTATCCAAGCTGGCCACACTTGCTCCCAACGAACTTCCCAAAGAAGTATTCTTTGAAGTGTTGAAATGCTGGAGTATGGAAGAACCGCTGACTATAACACAGATCGACCAGGAGCCTTGTTGCATCGACCCCTTAGCTGCCTATCTCAAAGATGGAACTCTCCCTCGTGACCCTAAAGAAGCTCAAAAGCTAAGAAACCAGACCTCTCGGTATGTCCTTTATGAAGGCAAACTGTATAAAAGGTCATACTCCCTACCTCTCCTAAAGTGTCTTCGACCTTCTGAAGCTGATTTTGCATTGTAGGAAGTGCATGAAAAAATTTATGGGAGCCATCTGGGCGCTAGGTCTCTTTCTCATAAGCTACTTCGATAAGATTACTACTGGCCAACCATGCACCATGATTGTATTGAGTATGTTAAAAGATGTAACCGCTGCCAAAGGAATGCGAGTATACAAAGGCAGTCGGCCTCCGAGCTTACCCCACCAAGTGCACCTTAGCCATTTGCACAATAGGAGATGGATATACTTGGATCTTTCTCGATGGCATCCGGATAACAAAAGTTTCTCTTAGTTATGATTGACTATTTTACCAAGTGGATTGAGGCCGAATCCCTAGCGAAAATCACTGAGGCCAAAGTGCAAGTCTTTGTCTGAAAATCAATTATTTGCCAGTTTGGTCTGCCTCGAACTCTCATAATGGACAATGTGCAACAGTTTGTCGAGATGAGGTTTGCTGAGTTCTGCGAGATTTGAACATCTTCCATCACTTTACGTTGATGGCCCACCCACAAGCCAATGGTGAAGTAGAAGTGACCAATAGTACCCTATTACAGGATATCAAGGTGAGACTTGAAAGAGCAAGGAGAACTTGAATGGACGAACTCTACCATGTCCTCTGGGCATACCGAACTATCTAAAGACTATCGATTGGAGAAACACCATTTGCCTTAGCCTTCGGAATAGAGGCGGTCATTCGAATCGAGCTTAAACTTTCTTCAGCATGAGTCATGACTTTCAATGAGCAATGTAACTTGCAAGACCTTAGAGCTAACCTCAACCTACTGGAGAAAAAAAGAGAAGTCCAAGTTCGGATGGTTGCCTACAGGCGAAAGGTGGTCAGATACTATAACTCTAGAGTCATAGATAAAATATTCAGAGTGGAAGACTTGGTGCTTCAATGAGTGGTCATCTCTCAGCCTCAGAATCAGAAAAAGTTCGCTCTAAATTAGGAAGGACCCTACGAGATCAAAAAAGTCATCCAATCCGGGATATACTATTTGAGAGAGCTTGGAGGAGCAGATTTATCCCAATCATGGAATTCAAAAAATCTATGGATGTATTACCAATGATTTGGCTGCAATAAAATTTTTCTACTTTAACATCCTAATTTTTATTGTACATCTATAATGATGGAGAATTACCTTCCAAACTTGACCGTGCGACGAGTATAGCCATGTTAGGAACACGAGGAGGATCTCATCCTAACGTGAGCAAAGTCGAAGACCTTGTTAACTTAAGACGAGATGAGGAGAGAGGCTCTGATAATGATTCTAATATGTCCCTATAACCATGTTAGGAATAGGAGGAGGATCTCATCTTAATATGAGCAAAGTCAAGGACCTCGTTGACTGAAGACGAGATGAGAGGAGAGGCCCTGATAATGACCTTAATGTATTCCTACAGCCATGTTAGGAATAGGAGGAGGATCTCATTCTAACATGAGCAAAGTTGAGAGCCTCGTTGACTTAAGACGAGATGAGGAGAGAGATCCTAACATCAGTCCTAATGTGTCCCTACAGTCATATCAGGAATAAAAAAAAAATCTCATCCTGACATGAGTAAAGTAGAAGGCCTCATTGACTTAAGATGAGATGAGAGAAGAGACCCTGACAACGATCCTAATATGCCCCTACAGTCATGTCAGGAATAGGAGGAGAACCTTATCCTGATATGAGCAAAGTAGAAGGCCTCGATTGACTTAAGAAAAGATGAGGTGAGAGGTCCTGACAGCGGTCCTAATGTGTCCCTACAGTCGTGTCAGGAATAAGAGGAGAATCTCATCCGGACATGAGCAAAGTAGAAGACCTTGTTGACCTAAGATGAGATGAGAGAAGAAGCCCTGATAATGGTTCTAATATGCCCCTATAGCCACATTAGGAATAGGAAGAGAACCTCATCCTAATGTGAGTAAATCCGAGGACCTTGCTAACCAAAGTCGAGAAAAAAAGGGAGGCCCATTCGGTGGTTCCAAACGAACCCCTAACCTAAAGCAAAGAGAAGAAAAAAATTCTATCACTGATCCTTACACATATTTCTCCTATGAGTACCCGATCATATGAGATGCAAGAAGAAAAATCACACTTAGATCCACAAAAAGGACCTTAGATAAATATCCACAACAACCACTTCATCGAAAGATAATTTAGAAGAAAGATAAAATGAGAAAAATGAAGCCACAAGCAAGCATTGAGTTCATGTAAGGCGAACAATGGTGAAGAAAGGTACTATTTTATTGCATATGTTAATTTCGTTATAAGCAAAATGAAAGTTGACATGACTAATTACACAAGTCTATTACAAGCAAGATGAAGGTTGGTGAAATTGATGACATAAAAAGAAAGAAGAAAGAAAAAAGGGCTAAGTCCTAAGACGGACTAGACTCTTTAGACTTCGGGCTGTCGACCCCAGCCATCACCAAGACCTGCTTCAGCCTGAAGATCTCCTCCTCAAGTTTTTTCTTTTTGTATAAACTATCTATATCATCCTATTGGCATGTTCGAACTTACTCTCAGACTCTCGTCGCTACTTCCATAGGACTTCAGAATCGACCTTCGCATCCTTCACAGCTTGATGCTCGTAGGTCAGCTGGAGCTTCAACTGCTAGACCTCGGCCTTTTTGTCCCGACCGCTTCTAAGAGCTCGTTGATGGTCCTCTTTAGGAAGGCAATCTTCTCTGACTCGCCACTTGTACCGACCTACCGACTGTTGTATAACCATCTCTAGAAGTAAGAAGCCTTGTCTCTAGCGGCCTTTAACTTGCTTTCGATCCTGGATTTCTTCTCTGCCTAGGTTATTTGGTAGCTATTGTGCCAGTTCTCAGTATCTTATAGTTGCTTCTAGAGCTGGAAGAACTTTTTGGACCAATCCTAATCATACCGGGCCTTGTTGATAGACCATGGTGACCTCTATTCCAAGAGATAGATTTTTTCCTTTGCCTTCTTGAGGTCGGCTTCAAGGGAGCTAACCTTCACCGTTAGCGCCCAAGACTTATCACTAGTACTTGTTTTGAGTTCAACTAGCTCTCTCTCGAGGTTATCCTTCCGGATGTCGAAGCTTGCTGTATCCTTCATGTGTAAGTTTTAGAGGTGGGTGATCTTTTTGGTCGCCTCTGAGGCATTCTTCCGAGAAGCCTGAAGGTCGTCCTCCATCTTTTTCAACTTCTTCTTTAGATGATGGACTTTCTTCTTTAAGCTCTTTATCAAAGGCTTCAACGAGACTCCCTGAAGTAAGAGATCGACGTCGATTGGAGACGGTGGATTATGACCCTAGTCAGTGGGAGAATACTAGATAACATATGACACAACATCAATGTGAAGAAAGGTATAGACAAAAGTGAATTCATTTTATTTAACTAAAAATTTTTAGGTACAAAGCAAGTCAAAAGAGAAAAAGAAAAAGATACAACTACTCAAGATCCTCAGCCTCGGAGGGTGCAATAGCAAAAGAAGTTGGGATGCTTTTGATAGGTTCGGGGGCCTCCATAGTAGGCTTAGCAGAAGAAAGATCGACCTCGGTGCTGGATGGTCATGCTTCTTCGCCGACCTCCTTCTCTTCTTTCAGGAAGCTGAGGTTGAGCTCGGAGAACCTTCGGGCCATCCTGCCTTCGTAGAGCTTGAAGCCCTTGATGAACGCCTTCTAGTTGAAGGCGATGTTTAGGTCTTTCATTTTGGGGGAGGTCTTGAACTCCTCCATAGCTCAGGCCGCTACCTCCGAAATGGACTTTACCAATTGGGCCTCCAACTCAGCGATCTTGAGCTTGGCCTCTTTCTTCTTCTTTTCCTCCAAAGCCAATGTGATGTGGGACAGCCTAAAAAAAAGAAAAGAAAATATAAAGCTTTCTTCCATTCGTCAATAATAAATCACGTCCGACCGTGGCACATTATTTTCAGGACAGATAGTATAATTGCCTATACTCTGCTTAGAAGGCGTGACTGATTGACATGGGATCAAAGCACGATCAATTTAAATAATGCTGATGAATGCCATTTTAGAGATCAATAAATAACTAGCAATAATAAAATAAATAGACGGATAGCAGAAATTAAACATGCTCATGAATAATTATAAAAAAAAAAATAAATGAAATGAAGGATAGCAAGAAATTAAGCCTGCAAGAAAATCCATAAAAAAGATAAGAAGAATTCGGATCATGGTAGTTAAGAAACTATCCTGATTAGAACTCTTAATTTTTTAACCAAGTAGATCTATCGATAAAGAATTGGGTCTTTACCAACATCAGATCTAAAAAAAAGAGTAAAAATCAAAGATCAATTGAGAAGGAACGAAGGTTCTTGTTAACGTTTGATCTGTAGAATAATAGATCACTCTTTCTCTCTCTGTATGATAGATGAAAATCTTGGAGGAGATAGATCTTCTTTTGATGGAATAGACTTATGTAGGTAGATGGTGAAGACGAATTGAGGTCGTAGGAATACTGAATCTCAAGAAAATAAATGTTTAGGAGATAGAAAAAGATGGGCCTCACACCCTCCCCTCGTGGGATGATTTTGGGTCTCATACCCTTGAAGGAAAATCCTAATTTTTCGGACCAGGTTCGTTCAGATATGATCAGATCAAGAGATATATTTCAAAAATTTTTTTCTTGATTCCAATCAAATCTTGATGTGTTTCAAATCTGATTCTTATTATTTTAATAAAGAAAATAAAATAAAAATAAATTAAATCAAATTTAATTTACCTGAATTTGGGTAATCCTATTACCCTGTTGATGATCCTATTTGCAGTGGAAGGTTCTGGATCTAGCCACGCAAGCGCCTGACCTCTACCAGTATCCACTCGGGCTGGATCTAGAGATCCTCTTCTTCTCTATCATACCTCCAAAAATTAGATCTGGATCTGATCTGAAGGATCTTCAAAACTTCTTTTGAAGATCAGCAGTCGTCCTTTTGCAGCAGTGCAGCCTTCTTACTTTTGATCGCCTTTCTTTGATCTGGATCGCACCAACCAAGGTCCAAAACTCTTTTGGACGTGGAGAGGAGAAGGAGAAGAAACTTTGGCGTGGAGGAGGAGGGGAGAGGTAGCCTTGAGCGTGGGGTTTTCAATTCTCAATTGAATCTTCTTAAATTGAGTTGGGCGCAGGGTCCTTTTTATAGACTAAGCGTGATCCAACTCCTCTTCCTCCCAACCAATCACAACCCTTTATGAAATTAGATCTAAATCTGATTGGTGGGAATAGAGACCCCTGGGTTCCTACTTAGAGGGCGCCTAAGATCAGTCAAAGTTGGTTTTAGGGAGAACTCTAATTGGAATCCAAAAGAGAGATGGAGTCCTTGTCCAACAAGGACTCCTAGGCGCCTCCAACTTGGGCACACGCCTAGGGTGGCGTGCGCCCTTCTCCTTGCCAAGTTCTGGTAGGGGGACAGGCCCCCACCAGCTCTCCAATAGGTGCATGACATGTGGTCAAAAGTCAAAGTGTCAATGGTCAATGTTTGACCAGTCAAAGATAGACTTTTGACCAAAGTCAAAGAACAAAAAATGGTAGGTGACCAAAAATAGCAGGTAGTGTCTTACAAATAAGACAACCTTTTCTGACTTGGACAACCTCCAGTCAGACCATATGAAGGCCTCTGTTTGAGCATAAACTCCTTTGGCTCAGACAGGACAACTTATTTATGATAGCAAAAGAAGAACGTTAGGTTCAATCGAGTGCTAGCATGATTTTTTTGAACCTAATTAAATCTCATTCAGATCAATTGAACTAGATCAGTTCAATTTGATGATCACCATATTCAAATCCTTATTTGTGTGATCCAGTTAGGTTCAGTTCTATATGGTAATGGGATATGTCATGATCTCCATCATCGACATCATCGAAACTTCTTTCGATGGATCAGAACTCTTCTGATTCGAACAGCTAGAATAATCGATCATCTAAATCATTCTAATTGCTCCCAAAATTCATCAGTGACACCTAGCAGTATATGGTGGCAACCCATCAGAGTTGAATGTAAACCTCTTGGTGCAGCTATCTGTGTGATTAAGTTCTTCTATCTTGAGCCCCGATCGGATTAGGGTTAAGGTAAACTCGTCAAACCCTAGTCTCTGTCATATGATGTAATCATTCGATTCAAGTCCAATGTGAAAATCTAAATAGAAACTCTTTCTATTATTTCACTCTACCATGGCCATGGATTTCTGGACTTGACTCTTATGATCATCATAGGGCTGCTCCTCTACCACCGAGGTAGATAGATTCCATCTTGATGCCATCCAATTCTTACAATGAACATGTCATAGCCAACATACACCTCAGGGTTCCATATGGCTAGGAGATCGAGTAATGGTGTAGTCAAACTATAACACCCTCAAGGTGAACTATCGATGTACCTCAGGTCAAAGAACCAGACACACTACTACAGCATCGAGTCAGTCATTGACGAGAAGGTAGACTCCCTAATGACTACTCGAGGTGGTCACGCTCAGTGCCCTCGTTCTCTAACGAGTATCTATACTCTCGCTCCGGTGTCTCCACACCGTAGACTCAAGACTCATCTAGAAGCGATTGTACACCAATCTTTCGGATCAATCACCATCCTCGTAATGATCCTATGGTCGGAAGCAATTTATGAGTTAATAATGATTATTCATATCTTAAATTTTCAACTCTTGAAAATATGAATTATCATTGCCATTAACTCAAAGAATGTATCACAGACACTAAATACATATATGTGATAGAAAATAACCTATTTATTGATTTTAGTCAAAATTATAATTTTGCCCCTAGAAGTGTATTACAAGTGTCAGCCAATTCTAGCTTCTAGGGTACATATGTCTAACAACCCTCTCCCTTTCGGAGTGATAAATACAAGTGTTTGTGAAAATTATAAATTGATTCATTCATTCATTGTCTCATTCATGAAAGATACATGGGTTTATATAGGATCCTAAGAGTCCTATTTCTTTAGGAATCCTATTTTCTTTACAAGAAAAAAATCAACCCTTCCAATAAAAAAGTAAAACATTATGTATGATTTTCAAATACAATAATATATCATATCTATTTTTTATGGAATCATAGAAAAAAAATCGGCCTTTTAACAAAATAAGTAAGAATTCAAGAACTCTTAAGAAATCCTAAGAAAGAAAAGAAACTCCATGTGGATGCTTGATGCCTGACACAACTTGGCATGAGGATCCTTGGGCATGGCACATGCTTGCGTGTATATTTTCTCTTTGGACGTATAGAGGGTGGTGGCTCTAAAAATGACATGGACCAAGCTTGCTTTTTTATGATGGTCTCTTTTAAAATAAGACTCAATCCAAAATAAATCCAAGTATGATCCTTTGGACCCAAAACTAAATGTATCAAAAGAACTAATTGATTAAATCAAAAGGACTAGAACAAAATAACTGAAGTAGAGTTATTCTGATATGGCTTCTTCAATCTAAATTGAATCTAAATTATGTTGCCGACTTCTGATGGCTCTGGTGTCCACACCAATTCTCTCGAGGGTGGGAAGAACTCGACCCTATCGAGTGGGGGTTGATTTTGCTCTGATGATGCTCAAGCAAATCAGAATCAATATGCTGTTGCTCTTCTTGAGTGATCCAGGTATCCTCGAACTCTGGTCGACCTTGCCATCTGACTAAGTACCACTGATAGTCTTGACTCTAGATGGAGATGATCTGCTCATCCAAAATTCTCTCAATCTGATTATGCTTTGACATTTTGGCCGATGGACATTCAGGAATAGGCTCTCTCTCAAAGGTTGGTTCAGGCTCAAATGGCTCACTAGGTATCCAAGTTGGCTCTTTATAGGCGACGAGATCTGCAACATTAAAAGTAGAGCTAATCCCAAAATCAGAAGGTAAGTCCACAACATACGCATTTGGTCTAATCTTCTTTAAAATCTTAAATAAACCTACTCCTCGAGCATGTAACTTTCTGATGGTTCTTGGTGGAAATCATTCAGACCTCATTCAAACCATCACATAGTCTTCTTCCGTAAATTCTTGGGCACGTCGATGAGATTCTGCATTCTGTTTATAAACTTTATTACTAATACTAATTTTTTTACTGATCTTTTTGTAAACTCTTGACATGCTGTGCAAATGACTCTGTAGATTTGGAAATTCTAGCATACATGGGTAGTGGGATAAGGTCTATTGATTTTCTAGGTTGATATCCATGAACTACTTCTTTGGGATAATCTATCTTAGGATCCTCACAAACTTCTCTTGCAGCAATCATCCAAACTGGTGATCCTTTATTCACGGTCATCTCTAATTCTTTAGCACCTATTAGATGGAGGCTTTTCTTTTTGATATTTTCTTTTGGTCCATCACCTATTTTTCTATTGGTAGCCTTAGATAGGGAAGGATTGATTGTGATCTTCTTACCCTTATGAGTGAAACTACAGGAGTTGGTTCAGTTATAAATCATAACATCATTGTCAAACAGCCAATGCCGACCTAATATGATACTTCCGACTTTCATAGGTAAGACATCGCACCAAACATGATCCTGATAAAAATGAAGCTGGATGGGAACACGACATCTAAGTTTGATGAAAATAGAGAAAAAATCTATCCAAGACATACGGTATGGACTGGAAAGATCTACAGGAGCTAATCCTAATCGCTTAACTATGTCGGTGGAGATGGCATTGATACAGCTACCACTATTAATGATCATCTTACAAATTTTATCGCTAAATTTTATGAATGTATGGAAAATAGAAATTCTATGCCAGTCTTCACTCTCCTTAGTCTATGCTAGAACATACCTAACGACTCCAAGCCTAAGGTCTGACTTCGGTGTAACAAAACTTAGGATTTTTTCAGTACTCTCAAACTACTTGGCTAAGTCTGGATCAGCTTCATAAACTTCCTCCTCAATATTTTCTAGAGTTTTCTCTTCTAATTCTTCTATAAATAACGATCGATTGGGATATTGTGCAGCAAAATGACCATAATCATGGCACTTGAAGTAGTGGAATCGAGAACTACTTTCCTTAGATAACTCTCCTGCAACTCTCTTTTTTTATCTTCTTTTCTCATAATAGAATTTATAGGTGGAGGTCCATTATTAGGAGTCTGGGTAGTATTGGGTCTCGATCTAGAAGGGATTATTCGGCTAGGTTCAAGACAATGGATGGTCGAATACCTAGAAAATCTCTTAAAGTTTAGGACAAGTTGATAAGATTGTTCTAACGTGGTTACCTCTCGCAAAAAGAGCTCACCCTGGATATCTTCTCATAATCCAGCTCTAAATCTAGATAAGATAACAATCCTATCTTCAGTTACTCCACATCTCATGAGGTACTCATCAAATCTCGTAATGTACTCTATGACTGATCTATTTTCTTGAGTAAGTCTCTGCCACTGATCTAAAAATCTTTGTTGGTAGGAGGTGGGAAGATATTTTTTTCTAAGTTTCTCCTTCATTTCATCCCAAATTTTTATCGAATCTTATCTTCTCTAGTTGAGGAGATGTTCAACACTTTTCTAATAAAGTCGGACTTGCCTAACCAACTTCATCCTAGCAAACTTAACTCTTCTTGCTTCAGACATTTCGTACCATCCAAAATAGTGGTCCATGCATGATTTCCAATCTAGGTACTCTCTCGGATCTAGACAACCATCAAAATTTGGGGCTTCGATCTTTACATTCATAAGAACATGCTCATCCTGATCAAACTGGTTATGATGGGGGCATGCTGCTATAAATCGATCTAGGTTGAAGTTCCTTCTTTTCTATCCTATAGGTAGTTAGAGAGACTCAGGTTCAGATTGTCTTTGCCTAGCTTCTTCTAGTACTGTTATTCTTTCACTCATGATTTTCATAAAATCTTTTATATCATCAAACTTCTCAATCAGGGCAATAATGATGGCTGCTGTATTAGGATCCATGTTGGTACTGGATGAGAAAGTAGAACGTTGGTACTGGATACCTAATCTAGTCGTCATGCAAGTTCAGGATGTAGGAATAAGATGCAGTAAAAAAGAAAAAAATACCAAAAAATAAATTATGAAATTTAAATTATAAAAATTTAACTTATAGAAATTTTAAATTACAGAATTTAAACTAAAATCCTAACCAATCCGGCTCTGATATCAAATTGATGCGGGATAGCTTAAAATATATATATATATATAAAGCTTTCTTCCATTCATCAATAATAAATTATGTCTGATCGTGGCACATTATTTTCAAAATAGATAGTATAGTTGCCTATACTCTGCTTAGGAGGCGTGACTGATTGACATGGAATCAAAGCACGATTAATTTAAATGATGCCGATGAATGCCATTTTAGAGATCAGTAAATGACTCATAATAATAAAGTAAATAGACAGATAGTAGAAATTAAATATGCTCATGAATAATTATAAAAAAAAATATAAATAGAATGAAGGATAGCAAAAAATTAAGCCCGTAAGAAAATCTAAAAAAAAGATAAGAAGAATCCGGATCATGGTAGTTAAGAAACTACCTTGATTAGGGCTCTTAATATTTTAACCAAGTAGATCTATCGATAAAAAATTAGGTTTTTACAAACATCGGATCTAAAAAAAGGAAGTAAAAAATGAAAGATCAGTTGAGAAAGAATGAAGATCCTTGTCAATATTTGATCTGTAGAATAATAGATTACTCTTTCTCTCTCTGCATGATAGATAAAAATTTTGGAGGAGACAGATCTTCTTTTGGTGGAATAGGCTTATGTAGGTAGATGGTGAAGACGAATCAGGATTGTAGGAATACTGAATCTCAAAAAAATGAATGTTAAGAAGATAGAAAAAGGTGGGCCTCACACCCTCCCCTCATGGAATGATTTTGGATCTCACACCATCTCCCTCTCAGAGCGACCAACATAAGTGTTTGTGAAAATTGTAAATTGATTCATTTATTCATTGTCTCATTCATGAAAGATACATGGATTTATATAGGATCCTAGGGGTTCTATTTCTTTAGGAATCCTATTTTCTTTACAAGAAAAAAATCAACCCTCCCAACAAAAAAGTAAAACATTATATATGATTTCTAAATACAATAATATATTATATCTATCTTTTATGGAATCATAGGAAAGAAATCAGTCTTTTAACAGAATAAGTAAGAAATCAAGAACTCTTAAGAAATCCTAGGAAAGAAAAGAAACTCCATGTGGGCACTTGATGCTTGGCATAACTTGGCATGAGGATCCTTGGGCATGGCACATACTGGCGTGTGTATTTTCTCCCTGGACGTGTGGAGGATGGTGGCTCCAAAAATGACATGGAACAAGTTTGCTTTTTTATGATGGTCTCTTTTCAAATAAGGCTCAATCCAAAATAAATCCAAGTATAGTCCTATGGACCTAAAACTAAATGCATCAAAAAACTAATTGATTAAATCAAAAGGACTAGAACAAAATAACTGAAGTAGAGTTATTCTGATATGACTTCTTCAATCCAAATTGAATCTAAATTATATTGCCGACTTCTGATGGCTCTGGTGTCCGCACCATAATGCTGCCTTGAGTTCGACGGAGATGAACTCCTTCTTTCGAAGTGCACCATGCAGGCTCTCACTTTCTGCTATCTTCTTCCCTATGAGGCGCTCAACCTCGACAGCCATCGTCTGAAGGCGATTGATCTTAGATTGAAGGTCTTCTCGGACCTTCAGCACCTCCACCTCCAAGAGATTTGCCCTCTTGACGTGAGCAAGCATATGGTGGCCTGACTGCCATGAACAGATCGTTGTAAGGTGAAGAAAGAAAGGATGAAAAAATAAAAAAGAAGTATGGCGAGATGATTATCCTAAGGATAGTTTCGAGAGACTCCCAGACGAACTACCTCTAGTCAAGATCGGCCAGACAGTCCACCTCCTCTGGCATGGCAAACTTATCAGTTAATCTTGGATGATGTCTGGATTACCAAATGGGTCCGCCCCTTGGTCTTCACTGCTGTCCCGATTGGGCTCATCCGGGTGCACGTTGTGAGCCTTCTTCATGATGGCCATATTTTTCTTTCTCCTCTCCTTATTTTTGCTGTCATAGGGATTGGGCGTGCAATCCCTGAAGGAAAGATTCACAAACTCAGGAGGAAGAGATTCCCTTTCAATGATGTTGATGCGGTCGGTCGGGATGGCCTCGTCTCCCGGGTCGACCTCGGAAGCAGCATCGGTGGTGGCAGAAGCCATAGGGTTGAAGGTGCCGATCTTTGCTCATTTCATGCTCTCACCTGGGGCCTTTCCTTTTCTTTTCTTCTGGGCATAAAGGCCGTTGGTGAGCCTCTCTATGGCATCAGTGTCTATTTCTGTAGCAAAGAAAGATCACAATCAGCCAAGGTACACATAAAATTTCATAAGAGTCTATACATATGTATACATATATACAAACGCAATTGGTACTCGTGGGGTTGAGAGGACTCAGGCCGAAGTTGAATAAGGTCTGCTCCCTCAAAAGCTCGGGGAGATCGGAAGCTCGGTACGCCTTGAGCCTATTAGAAGACTCGAGGTTGGCTCCATCCAAGCTAAGGGCTCAATGGACGGATTTCCTAAGGAAGCCCTAAGGAGGAAGGTCAAGCAGTAGGATTGGGCATCGAACGAAGTACTTTTCCTTCTAGTTATGAATGAAAGGAGTATCTTTCAGCAATTCCTTCTTATCGAATTGAGGAAGAAAGTACCATCAGTCCTTTGTGGAAGGATGACGTTTGAAGGTATAAAAATTTTGGAATAACGAGACGGTCGACCAAACTTTGGCCAGATGGCAGAGGAAAAAAAAATCTATCATGAACCGAAAGAGGTTCGGCACAACAGAGGTGAAGGAGATGTTCAAGAATCGAAAGAGGGCAACTACAAAGGAGGGCAGCAGAAGCCAAAGCCCGGCACACAAGGTGTTTAAGTATAGGTAAAATTGACTGGTCGGAGGCGAGCTGGCGCGCTCGTCCGACCCAGGGAGCTTGAGGTCGTACTTGGGGAGAACCCCATATTAGATGCGGATCAATGAAAGGTCATTCAGAGTGAAAGCCGAAGGGATGGTATACGGAATAAAAGACTGGTGAGACATGTTCCTAGGCTCAACCTTGGCCAGGGGTGCGGGATCTAGGAAGGCCAGTCCGAACGAGCTCCAAGAACCAGTAGAATGGGAGGTTTCGGAAGACATTCAAATCAAAATAAAACCTAGGAAAACCTCTATAAATCAAGGAAAAACACACTATAAAAGCTTCTACCAAAGAAACCGAAAGAGCAAGAAAAAAAGGATGCTAGAGAAATCGAAAATA